>BLKM01007791.1:156672-264463 GCA_013340265.1 Coptotermes formosanus | reverse complement strand
ATTTTACAAAAATGCCTGATTTTTTAGCCTTTGTCAATAGTCGCGCTCAATTTTCCACTGGTCATTATGTACGTTACAGTTCGCAGTTCTTGTTTGCAACGTTTCAACTTCGAACTTATTTTCACAGTCACTTCCAGTTGTCCCACACACATGCTCACACAGGCCAGTTCCGGGTGTTAATTTTGAATTGTGTGCAGTGCAGTGGAGGACATGCTGTGCGCTGTTTAGTTCATATGTTGCTTCTATCACATTCTTACAATGGCGAAAATAAAATGTAAATTCACAGATGAATTAAAAAGCGAGTACTCTATTTGTGTTTCTGAAATGGTCACGATGAATGGCACGCCAAATGCTTGGTATGTAAATCAGGAATTTACGTGTCTGTAGCAAACAAGGGTGCTTGACCTTTGGGCCCACAGAATCTTTTTTTTTACCAAAATTTGGAAACCCCTTTTGCTGCTGATATGTGCTCTTTTTTTATGCCTGATAAGTGGGAAATGTCCTCTTTTCCTGCGATCACTATACGGTAACCCTAACATATTATAAGCCTAGAGGGATACCACGAAACCAATGATGCTGCAATGCCGACCAAGGCATTGGTACTTCTTGCATGCTTCATAACAACAACTGCCATTGGCTTAACTATCAACAATCACGCACTCACAAACCAAGCATGACATATGGGCAGTGGGGGTACTATGTTAGACTGGATACCATTTAAAAAGCATTATCATCCATTTATCCACACCATACAATGACCTCTATCTTCTTGCTATTACCAATGATGTTAAAAATCAATGCCTTACCTCACTAAAACTTTGTCTTAGGATATGTGCGTGAATTAGGTTCCACTAACCCCTGCAACCCAAAGTGCAACACACTGACCACAGAGGTTAGTTTGGCTTCTACTGTGCCACAAAGGTTAAAATGAAATGTGATTATTTAAGGTTAGGCCTTGTAACAGCATATATCAATTATTACGACTGCTGTATAAGAAAACAAACATTGTTAACATACTACACCTACCCTTGCTTTTTCTCGTTTAGCTTCTAAGGCCGCTTTCTTTGCTTCCGCTGCAGCTTTCTTTGCTAAAGTTGCTGCTTTCTTCATTTCAGCTGCCGCTTTCTTTGCCTCTTTTGCAGACTTTCTGTCTTCTGCTGAAATCTTCTTCCTTTTAGGTGTTTTCTCCTTCCTGTTGTAAGCTGACAGCCGCTTTGTGATTTTAATTGTACCAGCTTTGCGCCCTCGTGTAGTGGTTGTAATAACAACTGGAGACGGTGATCTGTCATCATCATCATCACTAGTGTCAGAATTACCTGAAGCTGGTGCTGGTGGTGGCTGAGATTCTGGTGACTTCTGTTTCTTTATTCCATTAGTACCAACATACTTAGCTGCCAGATTGTCCCTTATGTTTTGTAACTGACTTTCGAGCACATCAAACTGATCTACCAAATGAAAGCACGGTAAGCATATCACCATTGACATTTCAGTATCCGGAGGTATCCATTTATCACGTAGAATAGTTTTTAATTTTTCTCTCACAAGAGTTTCACTCTGAGTGGTCCGAGAAGTAACCAGCGTCATATCAACATAATTTGCAAGCGAGTCTGTCCCACAAACTAAACAGTGATGGTTCACATTAGATGTATGGAAATTCATAGCCTCTTCCATGATCTCGGCGGCACTTTGTATAAATTTTAAAGAACTAATCTTTCCGACAACTTGGTAGGTTAGGTTGAAGCTGCTTTCGAAAGGCTTACAGACGCCACTTAATACATGCTTAATATAAACTTAAAACATTCAGGCAGCTATTTGGTATGACTACACTTGTAAATCGCAATATATATTGATTCCTTAAAAAACACTACCAGCTTATTCTTAACCCTACTTTTTATTATATAGCACTTGTAAACGAATATATTCCCTTCTTACGCTTTACCGACGCCCGACAACATGCCAGTGCTGACTGTTGACACACGAGGCCGATCAAAAATCCCCTGAGTAGGTCCCACAAACCCATGATGCATGAATGTTGTTTCATTACTTTGGTTCGAAAACATATGGTAATAATTACAAAGCTAAAGTATCCGTACCAATTTCAGCCGATGATAATGTATCACGTGTTTATCCTGATAATTGAGTGATACTGTTAGCTGGAGCTGTCACTAGTTCAATGTTACCAACACTGTAGTAGGATGCTTCAAGAGTCGAAAGTCGGGTAACCAATTGTGGGTCACTAAATTTCCCCAACTTCAAGGACCAGGGAACTTCTGTTTTTTCTTTAACTAGATATGAGTCAAGTCAACCATCAAACAAAGAGACTGCATGAAGTCTTAAAATGTGATTATCTCCAGGAACCCAGAACTTTTCACTGGGGGAAGGGGCCTGGCCCTGAGGCTATATATAACTTCTTTGATTTTAAAAAAGTATGTTATGCAAACCATGTCACAAATACGACTGTAACATTGTTTGCAGCTGTATTTATATACATATTCCGTGACTCACTCACCAAATTTAAAGCACAAGTCTAAACTTCTTGTTTTTTAAGTTCATTTAAGACTTCCTAACTTTTTTATTTCATTTTTTAAAATTCCAGTGTATTAGATGAGATCTTCGCTCTTCTGGGATGTTACGTAGCATTGACTGATAGTTATTTACCGACGTTTCGGGACAACCTATCAGTACCATCTTCAAGGGTCAAGCAGGCCTGATCTTTAAGAGTAAAGCAGGACTGACTGACCCTTGAAGATTTCAGTAGCTGATTTCGGCTGACGGGTAAATCATGTAAAACGTTTGATATCATCGTGTCTACAAAAATTGTGTGTTTTTTTAAATTTCGCATTGGGGGTGCTGGGCTTCAGCCCGGTAGCCCCCCTTTTGGTGCGCGCCTGTCTAGGAATAATAAGTATGTTTTTATGCAGTTGAGGTATGCGTTCCTATAACTTGCACGTCGGAATCTACTTTTGTTTTAGCAGTGCAGAAATATGTAAGTTTTATACGGCAAATTTTATTAGAAACTAAACTGTGCTTTTTTTCCCTGGTTCAGTTACTTTCTCATAGCCCCACTTTACACACAATTTAATTTCATCGTACATGCATTTATATAATCCTTGACCTCTTTCTTGTGCATTGTGTACCGCAGGGCTTGTCTATTAATGGATGGAATATTTTTTAAACCCACAACGCACCACCCCTTTTTGCCTCTTAGATATTTATCTACTGTTGTTTAAGTACAAAATTATTAGGACAGTTCTCTTTTTTTTTTTTTAAGAAGTCAGCTTGAAATCTCAAAAATATCTTATTATGCATTAATCAATCTGTCAAGCTATTGGCCAAAATACTGGAAAAAAATTTCCCCACCACTGGTAATAATGAGATTCCTCTGTAAATACTTGGCTTCCCAATTTATTTGTGTAAATAAGGCAGACTGTAACCATCCCCGAAGACATTGTTCGTACAATTATAGGATATGTGGTAAATAATGGGTTGGAATGTGTGTGGGGAATTGGTCGTGATCCAATGTGCGGTACTGTTCTGGCCTTTGCTTACAGTAAGTGGCAGCAACAACGGAAAACCTTAGTCAGGAGGACCGGCGTGTAGACCGAGATATGAAATTAGATGGTCCCGAATACGAAAATGGGATTTGGTGGTTGGTACGGGCTGGTTTGTCGGGTATCAGCAGGAACATACAATATTAGTGCTCTTGCAATATGAATAACATCCCGTTGCGTTTACAGGCAAATATTGACTAAAATGAACACCGTCAGACACAAATGTAATTCACTGTAAAACAGTGCGTACAAGGAGACTCTTTTCGCCAACAAACTGGTCTTACATTTGAGGAACAAACTAGTAAGTGCTACATTTGGAGCATAGCTTTGTATGGTGCTGAAACTTGCACACTGGGGAAAGCAGATCAGAAATACCTGGAAAGTTTTGAAACGTAGGGCTGGAGAAGGCTGGGGAAGATCAGTTGGACCTATCGTATGAGAAATGAAGGAGTATTATAAAGAGTCAAGGAGGAGAGGAATATCCTGCATAAAATAAAAAGAATGTAGGCTAACTGGATTGGGCACGTCTTGCATAGGAACTGCCTTCTAAAACACATTATTGAAGGAAAGACAGAGGGAAGGGTAGAAGTGACGGGAGAACGGGGAAGAAGATGTAAATAGCTATTGGATGACGTTATGGAAAAGAAAGGATACTGCGAATTGAAAGAGGAAGCACTAGACCGCACTGTGTGAAGAGCTCGCTTTGGAAGAGGCTATGGACCAGTCGTAAGACAGACAACTGAATGATGAATGAGTACCTTGTTTACTAACATGCTACAGCTTCCGGTTCGATGATGGCCCTTGAATCACAGTAATGTTTGAAGTTTTCTTATTAGTCGATAAGCTTAACGTCGCCTTGTTCACCACAATCATCTCCAGTCATTACGATGGATTCGAACACGGAAACTTAAAGTGAAGACCATTTGTCAGTCCGGCCCGTAATTATAGAGTGCATGTTTATGCGATTAGAAGTATCAGTTAAGGGTTCTGTTACAGTTTGCAGGTGCATCTAACTTCTGTGTCTGTGTAGTGACTTCGCCCCCATTGGTCACCTAACCATACCGATTTTACACTTGGAATTGCAACAGTTAACCAGTAGAAACCATGACGCGCTAAATCTTAATTTTTCTCGAGATAGCCCAATGGTCTTCGTGCGAAAGTTAATTAGACTGGAGCGTGACCAATTAACAAAAGAATGCGTATGATTAAAAATGTTTTATATGTCTGACAGACGTATTGTTCATATCCCACTTACACGACACAGGACTGCACGCAATAAGCAAAGACACTGTTTTACATCCCTGCCTTGATGATATTACCTTCTGTGCATGATATTACCTTCTGTGCATGATGTCCGTGCCGTCACCATATGGATGGCAGAGGAATGTCCAGCACGAGGGTAACTGGAGAACGGTGCAAGAGTAACCGTTTCAGAGTATGGCGTACAAATTTTTATTGGGCATGCATATAAAGGAAAACCGCCGTTTAATACTTTGAAATATTCTCGAACGTTGCGCTGTATCGGATGGTAAATAGTTACAGACGTTTTGGAAGAATGAAATGCCTCCTTCTTCAGGGTGATAAAAGCACTGCGCTTGAAGAACCTCAATCTGACACGCTTTGCTATTCATTGTATTGGAAACTGGGTTATGGGAAGCCAGTGCGGAGGCTGTGGAAAAGTGAAAAATACTTACTCCCGACCGTGTAAGGATTAACCTTTTAAAGCCTAGCGGTAACTTTACATACGACCAGGTTTAACATTAAAAAATTCTACATGGTGCCCACATTGCGTTTATGTGTTTTGTACGGATCTCAGAACAAACAGCAACTTTTGCCTTATAAAACATTAAGAGAGTGGTTTTTATAACCGAAGTGGAGAGTGTTTACAGTGCGGTACGCACTGAGTCCTTATATAAAACAGATACGCTTTGTCTTTAAAGGGTTAAATTATACGAAACTGTAATGACAGACTGCCTGTGCAGGTTCGCGTACCTGTCCTAGGTTTCATACACTACATGCATCGAGTTGAATAAGGGAACAGACGTGCTACTCGTCCGTGTGGCTTCAAAGAAGAATCTCTTTCTTTTTCGAAAGCCTGAGTAACAAGTTAGGAAATGCAGTCATTACGCAACTAGTACGGTACGTTCTCTTCTCTAAGTTAAGGTATGTGTCGTTTAAAGTACATCGAAGTAAACTGTGTAAGAAGATACAAAACTTTATAACGTGCCTAGTTACACTAGTTTCTATTAGATACGATACACCACACATCGTCTTCCTCTGTTAATAAAAGCACGTCAGGAGCTAGGATGGCTCAGTTGGAATAATGGCTGGACGACCGAGGAATCGTGGTTCGATTTGCGACCAGACCGGTTCTAGGACACACTCTGCCTTCTATTTATCTGTTACCGGGTACTATTTCCTCGGAAGTAAAGCGGTTAGGTAGTGAAGCTACTCACTGATCTCCATCTAAATGAAAATTTAAATTGCTCAAAAAGTTCTGGTAAAATTCTACAATACCAGATATCATTAAAATCCTTTCAGCCATTCTCGAGTTAGACGTAAGTGGACGGGCGGAAAGGCAGAGTTATTTTAATCGGCGCTCCTCGGGGATGTGAAAGAAACTAAAAACGAATAACTCTGAAACAGGTAGCCGTCTATACCTGCCTTAACATCTGACCTACATATGAGAAGCATTTCTCTCTCGTTCCCCGCAACCCGCAACGCTCTTTCACAAGAGGCATTGCCGCTACTTACCGTAAGCATAACGACTCCCCTACAGTTAGTAGAGCAGTCTCTTCCCTTGCTTTGGAAAGGGAGAGTGAGACAGCTGCGTATTATGACTGAGGTTTAATAGACACTGAGCACAACGTCCACATCTTCAGTTGCAGTCCATACCTGGACCAAGAAACATGCATTGTCATTGCAGAGGACTGCTGCTTCCACCAGCGTAACAGATTTGTCTTACATCAGCAAGTATAGCTCAGTTTATTAACCGCGAACGTGTGCCAAATATTTTAATAGTGATGTTTTGGGACAATGTTTTGTGAAGTAAATAGTATTGTCTTATAATACTTTTTAACTTGATTTTGAAGAATTCTTTGTTTTGCATACAAACCTTAAATAACTTCAGATTTTCTGTTTAAATACTTGAAGGTACAAGACTTAATGCGATTTATTTAGAACGACATTAGCGTTTGCGATTTCAAAATGAAGTGGAAGTGTGATTGTGCTCAGGGCCGTGGTAATGGATATAGGCATACCTGGACCATAGTGATCATTCTGGCAACAGGCTTTGCTACACGTGTACTGCTGGTTGCAGCAGAAACGGTGAACACGCCGACAGATACGGTTGCAGCAGAAGTTTCGGATTTTCCACAGGTTTGATATGTGTTTAGTTTGTCGTAAGGTTGTGGCATGTCGGACCTGAGGTAAAGCAGTCTGTACAGTGAATCTGTTACTGCCTGGCCGGGCCGGGGTTCCAATCCCAGTAAGGGCAGGTGATTTTTCTCTTTTCCGAAACGTACTGACCTGCTCTGGGGCTAAACCATAATCATCTTCCTGTCTTTCCTAGCTGGAACATAGGGCTTCCACAAAGCATCTCCACCTTACACGATTTCTTGCCACCTGCTTGTCTCGTGACCATGTTCTCCCATGTTGTAAGGCTTCTTCTTCCACCGTTCTTCTCCAGCTGTTGCTTGGTCGACGTCTGTTGCCTCTACCTTAGGGATCCTAAGTGTATGGCCAATCCATTTCCATTTTCTCTCTTAAACTTGTTGAATTATTGGAATCTGTTTAGTGGTATTTCATACTTCTTCGTTTGTTACTGTTTTTGGCAATTTTATGTTTAATATTTCCCGTACGCACCTGTTCGTGTACACTTATGGAAAGTTTTCGCTGTTGTTTGTTCTTTTCTTTTGTTTTCTTTTCTTCAGTCACTTCCCATCACCTTGACTTTTTCGCTTCCGAACGCTTGGCATTGCCTTCTACCTTTAGCAGAAAAACGTCCGGGCCCTGACTCTGTTTCTTAAGACAGTTAATAGCTGTGTGGTTCCTGACAGACGTTGTTAGGGACCAATTATTGCATGCTGACGTATTATTTTGAATTAGTAACGCTATTTGCCACTTTAAGCTTTCTGCAGGTGTACTATTAGTAAAGACAAAGCAAATATTCCTGCAGTGTTTGGACATTTTGTGGGCTATATACACGCTGTGTGCCACAGCTAGGAGCGACAGTCGTTAAGTCTGTTGTCATCATTATCATCGCCATCATCTTTGTAGTAGTTGTTATTGTTGCTAGTAATCTTTTGGTAAGAATTAGATGGGTAGGACATGTAGCACGTATGGGGGGAAAAGAGGTGCATACAGGATTTTGGTAGGGAGACCTGAGGGAAGGGGACCACTTGGGAGACCCAGGCATAGATGGGAGGTTAATATTAAAATGAATCTTCAAGAAGTGGCATGGGAGGCATGGACTTGATTAAGCTGGCTCAGGATAGGGACAGGTGGCGGGCTCTTGTGAATGCGGTAATGAACCTGCGGGTTCCATAAAATACGGGGAATTTCTTGACTAGTTGAGGAAGGAACTGTTAGCTTCTCAAGAAGGCCTCTGCTCCATGGAGTTAGTTAACATTTGGTGGTGGGGCGTGGAAATAGTAGAGCAAAAGAATGTAAGAAACTTTGGTAGAGCGAAACTTCAGACGCCTTCGTGTTGCCATAGCAACTAAACAACACTGCTAACCTTGGTAATAAAGGCAACCATGGTAACTTAAGTAACCAGGTCATAAATGTACTAGATCTTCATGTAAAGTGCCTGTTATTTTTGTTCGATTTTAACCAAGCTTGAGTTTTTTCGACAGATTTTAGCAAAATCCCGCAGTATAAATTTTAGCTAATATCTGTCCACCGGGAGCCGAACTGTTCACTGCGGACGGAGGACAGACAGACAAACAAGATGAAGCTAATATTTCCTTTTCACAACTTTACGAAAGTTTCCCTAAGACTCGAATTTCCCTCTTTGTCTGGTGAGGTAAAAAAAGGTAAAGTTTTTCCTATCCACGCCATGAAAGCATGAAGGGGGAGTAGAGGTAACATTCCACTCCTAACCTCGGCGCTACATGGCAGTGAATCTTGTTCTGTAGTAAATATAATTATAAAGTAAAGTTATTTTTGCACGCAACAATAATTCATATAGGAGAGCGGAGGTAGAGAGAGCGGAGGTAGAGCTCCGCTCATTCTTAACCTTGGTATTAGGTGGAGGTTTCGATTCGCTTCACACTGCAACCGGTTTACCCCTGTGGAAAGGGCCCGCTGTGTACATTTTCTAGAAGGATGAGTGGGCCCCAGAGGCGGTCTGGACCCTTTAGAAAAGAGAAAAATATCTTGTCTCTGCCGGAAATCGAACTTCGATTCCTCAGTTATTTCGCCTGTAGCCTAGTCCATATTCTGTACCCCGGTTTCTAAATTTAATTATTTGTTTTTTCAAAATTAATTTCTCCAATATGATTCAAAATCTCGTGGTGTAATATCATGCTAATTCAACAACAAATAATGGGTAACATTCATACTGCTGTTCTTTTAAGATGCAACACGTTTCGAAGTAATAGAATAGGCCTATAAGGGTACATACAGTTTCTGGCAAACTCACATTGATATTAGTTCTGCGTAACACATGTACTGGAGAAAAATCGATAAATTAGATTCGCATGCAAAAATATGATAAAACTCATACACGATCTACACGTCTACTTTGCAAGTGTATAAATTAAAATTTAGCGCTCGTCGCGCTAGGCACCGGAGGGATTCGAACCCTCGATCTCCTGTTTACTAGACAGGCGCTTTAACCAACTAAGCCACGGCGCCGTTGGTAGTTGGGGTTCACTACTGCCGATGGAGTGGCCTGTGTACAGTTTAGTAGATGTGAACACGATTCACCACTTTGCCGATATGGTTCAGCACCAAGTTGTGATAACATTTTGGATCAGAAAATGTTAAAAAGTACCCTGTTGTTCCGTTTAGTGATAAATTCATTCCACGTGCCATTTTTCAAGATTACTTTCAATCATGTTGTTGCATCTAATAAGTGTTTCAAAAAATGTCTTTATTTTACGTTATCAATCCTAAATTTCGTACACGGCTTTGTGGCTCACCCAACCTCGTATTCAACGGGTTACGCGGGCCTTTCCCTAGCTATGGGCTGCATGATCAGAGTATCGAATCCCGATTGGGGGCGAAATTTTCCGTGCCCATCCACATCAGTTCTGCGGCCCATCCACCCTCCTGTGCAATGGGTACCGGGTTTCTTTCCTGGGGGTAAGGCGGCAGGGGCCTGGCGTTGACCACCTACTCCCATCTAGACCCGAGGTTAAAGAAAGAGTAGAACTGTACCTGTACCCCCCTCTGGGCCTTCATGGTCTGTTATAGGGCGAAATTTAATTTTACTTCATTATGTAACTTCGTCCAGCCCCCCTGCTACCTCGTCCCTCTTAGGCAGAAATGTCAACCTCAGCACTGTCTCCTCTCGAACGTTCTCCGCCTGTGCTCCTCCCTTAGTGATTGAGAGAGAGAGAGAGAGGAATAAAAAGCAAAGCGAGCATTTTACTTTCCTGAACAATATGTCACATTTATATAGGCTGCTCCTTGTCTAGTATTACAGCGGGCACACACCCTCCCACCTTGATAACAGGCTTCGCCGTTAAATCTTGTGTAGAACTAATAATACTGAATATTACCAAATACGTCTGTGTATCAGAAACGTCCTCACTACAGGTTTCTGCTACTTTTGCCATATTTAGGGGTTTCACGGTCTTCTGAAGTAAGTAACCTTTTCACCCACGTTTTTTGCCATGAAGGATTAACACTTGAAACTCCATTTTGCTATTTATTTAAGTAGTATGTTAATTAATTCTAATTGATAAATAATTTCACGTTATTTCTGCGGGTTTGTTACACGTCTGTCGCTCAGAATGTAACATTCGGAAGCCATTTTTCCTTCTGTTCGAGTTAAAGGCCACAAATTAATACGTACAACAGTCAAGGGTGTGATACCCACATGTCACGGCCACATACACCTAAGAGCTACACTTCAAGGTTGTTTCCTTTTTAGCACAACGCGTTAATACATTTTCCGTATCGCAAGTTTTTGGACAGGCCACACCCAGTCTTCAGTCTGGGGAATAACAGAGCTCTGTCAGCTTACGGCCAGGGTCAGGGCATTTTAGGTATGTGATTGCCCAAGGCATAGGGATATTAGTACACGCCTAGTTATACATCATACGGGTCGCATTGACATTATCAGGCTCGTGGTATAAAGCATATGTACTGATACGTAAGCACTCGCTACACCTCTGGTTGTTAGCAAATTCTTCTGGTCAAGCAGCTGGATCGCTCTAGAAAAGTCCGATATTTGACTGTGTGTGTGTGTGTGTGTGTGTGTGTGTGTGTGTGTAGTTCTGTTGATGTACGTGGAGACAGGAGACTTCTTTGGAGACCCGGTTATGAACGGGGCGACAATATTAAAGTAGATGTCTTGTGAACACAACAGTGAAACTTCGGGTTCTATAAAATGCACAGAATTTCTTGAGTTGCTAACAGAATATCTGCCCCTGAAGGACTCTGCTCCGTGGAATTTATTAACCTTTTAAAGCCTAGCGGTAACTTTACATACCACCAGGTTTAACATTAAAAAATTCTACGTGGTGCCCACATTGCGTTTATGTGTTTTGTACGGATCTCAGAACAAACAGCAACTTTTTCCTTATAAAACATTAAGAGACTAGTTTTTATAACCGAAGTGGAGAGTGTTTACAGCGCGGTACGCACTGAGTCCTTATATAAAACAGACACGCTTCGTCTTTAAAGGGTTAATTGTACGTGTTAGAAAAGGAAGCTATAAATGTGAACACTTAACGTGATCAGATCTGCGCTCTTCTGCGATATCAAGTGGCGTAATATCTCAGAAGATCGCAGTGATCACCGTCGCGGTGGAAGCCTGAAATCAAAACTTAATTTGAGTGATTCAGGATTTATGTTTGTGACAATGGTAATGAAAGTTCGAGCTTAGATCAAGGCATTAATTTCTTTACCAGTCTAGATAATATCAATATTCCAAGGAAGTAACTATACCAAAGACTTAATATGCTGGATCGAACCTTTGGTTCAGTTCTCATAAATGGTCAGGGGTGTAGATACTGTAAAATGTAGGTGGACTAGGCTACACCCAGATACCAGACCTCACGGTGTCTCATGTTCCTTCAGGCAGCGAAAATTTTACTGTCAAAATAAGTATTTTCGCAACATATTTTCTATTTACATTTCACATCTGCCTGTTTCTATCACTAGTGTTCATATTTGTCATTTTTGGTGTGATTACGAGTAATAATATAAATGCCTTTGCATTGTCATTTAGTTGTGAATTTTATAGAATAAAATTAGCAAATTAAAACGCTGTTTGCAATTTAAATAGTTAATAACAGACTGTTAGGGTTACTGTTCGGTGGGATGGGGTAAGTAACATATAAGCACGTACGGTTGTCCAAAGTCGTATAGCGGACGGCAACTACAGGAACGTCCCTTTGCTAGTGTTACAGACTTTGGTTCTTTCTTTCTTCTTTCTTTTTTCTTTCTTTCGTTCTTTCTTTCTTTCTTTCTTTCTTTCTCTCTTTCTTTCTTTCTTTCTTTTCTTTGTTTGTTTGTTTCTTTCTTTCTTTCTTTCTTTCTTTCTTTCTCAGTCCTTCCCTCTTCTACCTACTTGTTCACAGCAAGTGTAGAGGGTTTCTATTTTCACTTGATCACATTCAAACACACAACACATTCGGTAGGACTCCTCTGGACGAGTGATCGGCCCGACGCAGAGACCTCTACCTGACAATACACAAACACTGTACAAGAGACAAACATCCATGCCCCCGGTGGGATTCGAACCCGCGATCCCAGCAAGCGCTCGGCCGCAGACAGCGCGGCCACTGGGATCGGCCTACAGACTTTTCATTATGCTTTATTTTTTTTTTAGAATTGCTTTTTTCCATCTCTTCCTTAATCGACGTTCATAATAAAGTCTTGTTTCCGGACAGACGGACAAACATAACGAAGGTAATAGTCGCTTTTCGAAATTTTGCGAAAAGCACCTAAAAACTAAAGCAATTAATAAGAAAGGAAAATAGAGACCAGTTCACTGCAGCTCACGATATAAGCCAGCGTAATGTAACCTTGGAGTTTACACCAAACGCGACTCGGTCTTGATGGAGATAAGACAGCTAATCATCTGTTGACATAAGGAATCTTGGGCGTGTATAGGAGTCATTAAATGTGTAGGTTCGGTGCAAGGTAATCTCGACGTTATGTGTCCGGGTTTAATACACGGTAAAGTCGTGACTACCGTGTCGATACGTACAGCTCGGCGCGTTAATCACAGACAGTATTCCAGCAGTAAGAATGAAGCAAGTCACTGTTCTTATTGCAATAGGGAAGGCCGTTCAAAGAAATTTGTTTATGACCCAGATATTAATTACGTACCGCAAAGTTCAACCAAGGACATATGTAATTCCTGGTATATCGCCTAATGCGAGATTTGTGTCTGGACTTTTGCTCTATTTGTAATTCACCGTGACTTGGGTTTAAGATTGAACACGCCCGCCGCGCTTAAATTGATGTACTAACCGCACGATTTGACCCTTTATACAATATTTATAACTTCAACATTATAAAGTAACCTTGGTCTGAAGTTAATTTGAGCCACGTTTCACAACGTTAAACCCATTCCGTGTTCAGTCTCCAGTATGCACTCATTCATGCATGCTGCTGCACTTGGCGCATATGGGAAATTTACTGTCTCGGTACTATGCAACATGTGCTGAGTTTCAAATAAAACAGATGTATTTTGAGCAGTTCATTCCTTGTCATATTCTGCAATGCAGGGTTTTAGCTGGGGTGGCATGGCCGGCATTTGCGGCCGCCCCGGGCTTCAGTTTCCAAGGGGCGAAAAAAAATAAACATTTTAAACGTAAAAGGAATATTTTTTGGGTACACAAATTTTGAATTATTGAGCCAAGTAAAAGTAAATGCACAGAAATAAGCGTCATTTTTTTAAACTGCGCTGTGATTATTCGCCCCGTCCACCAACAAACTTAGGTACGTCACTGTGTTCATTGATATACTGATGACAGTTTTCCAAGTACGTCGTTCCGTCCATGCCACAGCACGTTACAGTCTATGACTTGCATTCCACAGGTATAAGCAAACACTTCCATAAATAATACACAGTTCTGCAGTTTCTCATCCTTTCTCAGTAGCATGACAAGAGCCATCGCCATGTCAGTTTTTCCTGCCATAATAAGAAACATACGTGTCGGTTTTATGGTAGACTGCTGATCTGTATTGTTCAACAAATATTTTTACGGTGACCAAACAAAAAAGAATGCGATATGCGGGGCACGTGAGGGAGGGGGGGAAGAGAGGTGCTTACATGGTTTTGGTGGGGAAATCTGAGGGAAATATACTACTTGGAAGAACTACGCGTAGATGGGAGGATAATATTAAAACGTATATTCAAGAAATATGTTTGGAGTGGGACGTAGACGGGATTGATCTGGCTGAGGATAAGGACAGATAGTGGGCTTTTGTGAACTCGGTAATGAACATTTAATTTCCATTAAATGTGGAGAATTTCTTGACTGGCTGAGGAACTATAAGCTTCTCAAGGAGGACTCTGCTCCATGAAATTAGTTAATTAATTAGTTAGTTAGTTAGTTAGTTAGTTAGTTAGTTAGTTAGTTAGTTAGTTGGATAGTTGGTTGGTTGGTTGGTTGGTTAGTTAGTTGGTTAGTTGGTTAGTTGGTTAGTTGGTTAGTTGGTTGGTTGGTTGGTTGGTTGGTTGGTTGGTTGGTTAGTTAGTTAGTTAGTTAGTTAGTTAGTTAGTTAGTATATTGCTTTTCGTAGAAGGAAGTTCGACTTCCTATAAAAAGTAATAAGAAGACAAGCTTCTGTCATGTTTTAACCACAGGAATATTGCCAGTAGCAAGAGAGAGTAACGATTTATGTGATGATGGTGGTGGTGGTGGTGGTGGTGGTGGTGGTGGTGGTGGTGGTGGTACTTTGCATGGTCATTGGCATCTGTCATAAAAACAATTTATTCCTGGGCACCAGTGCTACACAGCTGTACAGTAACTACCATAGCAATATTCCACTTCCATGTGCAACGGTATGCGAGTTCTTTCTATTAACTTACATGCAATGGAATGTTACTGTAGTTTTTAGTTTCTCTTAATTGATAAACAGTGATGATGACTATACAGAAAGGGTTCATTTTAGAGTTCCTTTTATTTAATATTTCTCTTTCATGCGTTTACTGTACACCCATAAGAGCATAAGACGAAATTTAAGTCAGTGTCCACCATTTTCCTGATATCTCACATCTCACGCGGATGAAGAACACGTACATTAACCCTTTAAAGACCAAGCGTATCTGTTTTATGTAAGGACTCAGCTCGTACCGCACTGTAAACACTCTCCACTTCGGTTATAAAAACCAGTCTCTTAAAGTTTTATAAGGCAAAAGTTGCTGTTTGTTCTGAGATCCGTACAAAACACATAAACGCAATGTGGGCACCACGTAGAATTTTTTAATGTTAAACCTGGTGGTATGTAAAGTTACCGCTAGGCTTTAAAAGGTTAAACACGACTCTGTCGAAAGCGATACGTATCTTCAGGGCTGGGACTTCTTGTAGTTTGGTAAAAGTGTACCAATGTCTATACCAGACATCATGGAATCACATCTCAGAAGGCAACACTTTCATAGTCAGCGCCGTCAGAACTGCGTATCTTCTGTTCTCGAAAATGTCCAGATCGGCTGTGAGGCTCTGGAGCTCCGGAGATCTGGAGCTCTGTGTGCTGGGGACCTTTCCCCTGGGGTAAAGTGACCGGAACCTAAAACTGATCACTTAGTGTTAGTGAATTTAAAAGGAGTTACATATCGCTAAGGCTGTGGTGCTAAATTAAGCGTTTTTGTGACCCTGTACGAGGTGACCTGCATTAAACAGAAGTGCGTCACTGCAAATACAGGCCTAGACATCTGACTGACGTTCGTGACTTACAGGGCACTGGCAGTATGTTACTCGGGTCATTAAATCCCATCGAGTAAGTAAAGTACATGGAGAAATGTCACTGAATTCCCCGAGAGTATCTAATTAACTTCAGACCCCAGTGGTCGCGCGGTCTAAGGTGTAGGTCTGCGGCCGCTCAGTTGCTGGGATCGCGGGTTCGAATCTCGCTGAGGGAATGGATGTTCATCTCTTGTGTTCGTTGGGTTTTGTTAGGTAGAGGTCTCTGCGTCGGGCTGATCCCTCGTCCAGAGGAGTCCTACCGGGTGTGTCAGTCTAATTGTGTGTGATGGAGGAACTTCAACAACGAGGCGGCCTAGGCCCGAGTTTGGGTGTTGCGCCACGGAAAAAACCTAACTGAGTAAGCAACTAAACCAATGAAGTAAATCCCCTCTTGAGAAGCTCAGCTAGTCAAGGTGTTGTTCGTATTTTACGGAACACGAAGTTTCACTGCGGGTGCGCTATAACCTGCCACTTTTCCCTGCTCTGAGCCGGATGAATCCAGTCCATACCCTCTCATGTTCTTTATTTAAGATCCATTTTAATATTATTCTACATACAAAACTAGGTCTTCTAAGTGGTTAAGCGGTCTCTTTCCTTCAAATGTTCACACCAGTTTATTTTTCTGCTGAGTACTACCATTTGAAAGTAATTACTCAGAAGTGTTTGTTTCGCTCAGGGAATAAATCAATTTTCTTGACAGCGTATAAAGGCCAAGACCCTATGTAAGAAAATGCTGCACACTAAAGTGTAAAACATTATTATCTTTCCATCTGCGGAATCATTTCTCGAGGCAGTGACTGTGACAGGTTAAGTGAAAGGAACATCGCGTGAAAACTTTAAGAGGAGAGCAGAACAGGTTTCCATATGAAACAACTACATACTGTTATGTGGCTACAGTAGCACTTCATATGCAAGGCGCATCTTTTAGTCATCAGCATGACGTCTCGATAACAATATAACTCAGAGAAGGCTAGGACGTCTCGATAAAAATATATAACACAGGGAAGGCTAGGACGTCCTGATAACAACATGTAACACAGGCAAAGTTAGGACGTCTCGATAACAGTATAATGTAGGGAAGGCTAGAACTTCTTGAACCAGTATAACACAGGCAAAGCTAGGACGTCTCGTTAACAATATAATGTAGGGAAGGCTAGAACTTCTTGAAACCAGTACAACACAGGTAAAGCTAGGACGTCTCGATAACAATATATAACACAGGCAAAGCTAGGACGTCTCGTTAACAATATATAACACGGACAAAGCTAGGACGTCTCGTTAACAATATATAACACGGGCAAAGCTAGGACGTCTCGTTAACAATATATAACACAGGTAAAGCTAGGACGTCTCGCTAACAATATATAACACAGGTAAAGCTAGGACGTCCCTTTAACAACATATAACACACGCAAAGCTAGGACGTCTCGTTAACCATATATAACACAGGCAAAGCTAGGACCTCTCTTTAACAACACATAACACAGGCAAAGCTAGGACGCGTCGATAACAATATATAACACGCAAAGCCAGGACGTCTCGATAACAATATATAACACGCAAAGCCAGGACGTCTCGATAACAATATATAACACGCAAAGCTAGGACGTCTCAGTACCAATAGAACACAGGAAAGGAGCTTCTTCTGCTCGTTATGAGGAAGTTCCAATAGCGACGTAACACATGGTCAGTGCCTTGGCTTACAAGCACACCTGACACCGGGGCCCCAACTAAGAATACGGACCAAAGGCACAATCATACTCATCAAATAGGGAAGCCTTTGCAAGCAAACGAGATTGTACTGTTGTACTATTTATTGTCTGTTCACGATTCCTACATTACTTTCACTCTACATCTGCTTTCTATTGTGTTATGACATTCAGCGTTCACTACAACTAATTGTGCTGCCGCTCATTCGTATCGCGGCACAACTAAGTCAGCCGTCATAATCATGGCCAGCTTCCCTGACCTGTTTTAACCTCTTTTAGAAATTCTATATAATAAGGTCTGAAATATAACTTCACCTGTTCTTTTTTATAGGTGTGAAATATAGTCTCTCTCATCAGATTTTTGAAACGTGAACTAGGTCTAAATATTTCACAAAATTCATTTCCTCCTGCAGTACAAAAATCAATCGATCAGTGCTGTTTAGGGAAATAATAAGAATTTGTTTTGAGAATTGTACGATTTATTGAATGTTAATGGAGGTTGTATATAATAATAATAATAATAATATAATAATAATAATAATATTACTGTGCTTTAACAACTGGCGGGAAAAAATAGGCCCAGAGTGTTTGAGAATAGGGTAGTGAGGAGGTTACAATATTAATGCTGTGAAGGCAAAATTATTGATCTTCTCTATCCTTTATTTAAAAGTTCCCTTTCTACCTCGCAGAGAACACAGTATGCCTTTATTAGATAGACCACTCAGTTAACATTGTATAGGGAAGTAGTGGCTGGTTTTTATGTAAGAATCACGCGGCGTACACAAATACACTGTGTGGGTAAACTGCAATTTTTGTTGCTTAACCTGAATCCTAAGACGGTCTTGGACCTTTTACATCGTCTGTTCGGGCCCCGAGAACCTCACTGCCCCATCGTTCGATGAAGGTATGCCAGCAACGGTTTTCTCTGAAAATACACAGTCGAACAGGTTTACAACGTCGTGAAAGGGGCTGAATATTTTATGTCGTTATAAACGAGTGTTGTTATAGCCGACTAGTATAATTAATGTAATGGTTAACAGTGACAAACTAATCGGTACCACAGAATATCTGACGCTATAGACGAGGTATCGCCTAAACCGATGTCATTATAACCGGGTTCTACTATGTTTTATCTTTCAATCTTACTGTGATGTTAGAACCTCTCTGGTTGTCTAGCCTCGCAAATCCTACGAATGGTCTCAAAATACACATTTATGCTGCCTACAATTTCTGAAAGAAGGGTCGCGGGTGCCATTCCCGACGGAGTCATTGGGCTTTTTTATTCACTTACTTCTTTTGGCCGCACTGTGGCGCTGGGGCCGACTCAGCCTCTAATAGAAATGTGTAGCAGGGGTGTCTCCTGGTGCGATAAAGGCGGCCGGAGCGTAGGATTGACAACGTTGCCACCTTCATGGGCCGAATGTCTAGAAGTACTGGGAGCCTCAACCTCCTAGAGCCCTCAGGGCCTCTCCAGGTGTGTATAGGAATTGGGTTACATTTGCCTTTTACAATTTCTGAAAGTCATTTATTTTATATAATTTAACATAAGTAAGCCTGGTTGAAGCATTTTCTTAACACAAACAACGTTTCCCATTTTCACATATTACCTCCTGATGTCACTGACAATAAACGCTTCGGCAGCTGGCATAGTTTCATTAATTTATCAACGGCAGGACACACCATTAAGTTCCTTACACTTGTCATATATACCGTTAGTTGAATGTAGGGCCGTGTTTAGTGAATTTAACACCTAGCAATTTCACGAGAGTGGTAGACAGACAGCACTGTACGATGCTTATGGAAAGCATGGATGGCTGTGGAGCGTAGCAGTGAAGATTTGAGTGCGAGATTTAGGTCAGTGGCCACACACCGTCACCATGCGAAGCTGAAAGTGGCATCTTCTCTTGTTCCGATTATTCACCTAATTAAATTGACAACCGACAACAAACTACACTACATACTGCCGTTATAGGTTGCTTTTACAAACGCTCCAATTTGGGACATGATACTTTCATGTCTTTACACACGCTTCCTTACGCTTCCAGACCACAGTGGTGACTATATTCATCACCTGCTTTAAGAACAGAAAAATGTGAGTTTACCGAGTCTAAGTCGATTTATTTGTCTCGAATGATTCTCAGAATTAGCGGTGATCATTTCCCTAAAACCTTTTAAGCTTTTAAAGCCTAGCGGTAACTTTACGTACCACCAGGTTTAACATTAAAAAATTCTACGTGGTGCCCACATTGCGTTTATGTGTTTTGTACGGATCTCAGGACAAACAGCAACTTTTGCGTTATAAAACATTAAGAGATCGGTTTTTATAACCGAAGTGGAGAGTGTTTACTGCGCGGTACGCACTGAGTCCTTATATAAAATAGATACGCTTCGTCTTTAAAGGGTTAAAGAACTGGACTTTGTAATAGAGAAGGTGGACGTTTTCTCTTATGCAGTAATTGCAACTGTAAATGTTTTTTAAATGAGTTTCACTTTACCAGGTTGTTAATTTGCGTTCTTTTCTTTTATGGTCACAGTTCCTCAGTTTTATCACTAGTGGTGTCGAGGGTGAAACTGAGCCCGAATAGGTCATTCGAGCACTTTAGTAGTGAATTTTCGTTTTATCAGACATAAAATAAGTTTCTGTGCTCAGCTTCCACTCTATTGCGTTAGCCACCAGAATACCGGATCCTCCCTGAACTACCCGCAACGGCAGCACAACCCCCAGACGCCTTGTCACTAGGGTGACCCAGTTTTGTACGATGACGCCTAACCTTTTCAGCCTAATTACTACAGTTTCCTTCCATACGTACAGAAATGTGTATCATTTCACATGCACCAAGCAGAAAGCGCCGGATGAGAGATTCACAAGTCACTCCAGAATTGAGTCCTCTCAATGTGGAACGTGCGTCATGTCACCCTTCTGGCCAATAGAATTTGTGGGTAGCGGCTAGATTTTTGGAAAATTTGTTGAACCATGGCACCAAAAATTTCCGAAAAGTTTTGCCTATCAAATATACGTCACTTACCGGCCAGTTTCAAAAAACAATATTTGTATAATAAATTGGCCTTTGTTACACATCTTTAAGGCATCACGAATGCCCGCCCAGTGTTTGTCACTGCATACCCAGTTATGTTATTTCAGTGTCATCAGTTATGTCACTTTAGCACACGACCAAAGCCACATTGGGAAAGTTCTCGTTGAACGCCATTGTGTTGTTGTTGTTGTTGTTGTTGTACGAATTTCTCACTTCTCAGATTTAGCTGGGAAATATTCACATATCCTGGGACGTATCATCAACAGGATTAGGCTCGGTGGTCTTATGTGTAATTTAGGAAATTTCTTACAATTGAACATGTGCCAAGAATTACCACTTTTTGCATTTGTACGCATATATGTGTTTGGGTGCAGGTTAAGTCTCTTTAAACTTTGTGACAGTGACTTTGGAATTATTCCCGTAGCTGAAATTACTACTTGTACTGCATCCTGCTTCCACATAACACGTATTTCGTTCGCCAGTTCTTGGTATTTCTTTTGTTTTTCTGTTATTGTTTTGGCGAGATTGTGTGTATTTGGAATAGCTATGTCTATTAGGAAGGTATTTTTTCTTTTCTTGTTCGTGAGAGTTATGTCGGGTCGGTTGGAAGGTATTGTTTTGTCCGTAATAATGCTGCGATTCCAGTACAGTTTGAAGTTGTCATTCTCCAGCACGTTTGCTGGTTTGTACCTATAGTATGGGCATTTGTCTTCAGTTAGTTCAGCTGCTTCTGCCAGTTTCTGGTGTATAACTTTCACTACTTCATTATTATTATTATTATTATTATTATTATTATTATGCTACTGTCACGCAAACGTAACGTTTCATGTGAAGGAAAATTTCAGTTGACAGCTGACTGTCACTTTGAGATCTGGGTCGTTCGTGGTGAAGTTTAAAGAATGTGTGCCCTTGTTAGCACAATTTAAAAATACTGTACAGTACAATAAATAAACCTGTCATGTCTTCATAGTTCCAGTATTTTGAAGGACACACCTCTGCTCCTCCTGTATGCCTTCATGTTGCAGGCACGTTCTTTAATTTTTTTTTTTTACTCACTGGCTTAAGCTATTGAAATGGTAATTATTTTTAATGGTCAGGCATTTGTAAGAGTCAAACGCCATGGAACACTAAAGTTCTCCTGCGGAGCATCTTCCTAAAAGAAACCAGGATCATTGCCACTTGAGCCAAATTAGTTCTTTGAAATGTTTTAAGTGATATGCAAGAAACTACTGAGGAACATAAGATAAAACTTAAAGAGGTCAAATCAACACCTAGGCCTAATATTCTTACATGCTGTGTTCCATCGTCATAGTTTTTTGCATTATCAGAGAAAGTTAAAACATGAAGCCAGTAAAATCGAATTTTCAGTTGTTTACTTCAACTTACTTTCAGTGAAAATCCTTTGCATCATCATCATCATCATCCATCACGAGTTAGACCTTAACAGACCTGTTTGGGCCTCGTCTAATAGTCTCTTCAAAGGCCTTCCAAATCGTCTTCGTCCGTTTGGTCCTTTGCAAGTTTCTTAAAAGCTCAAGATAGGCTATTATTATAACAACACTAAAATCTGTAAGTTGTGTAATAATAAAACAATATCCATGTCATGAACATGCGGTATATAAGTGTATTTATACCCTTACTAAACCTTTAAAGACGGAACGTATCCGTTTTAGTTAAGGACTCAGTGCCTACCGCGCTGTAAACGCTCTCCACTTCGGTTATAAAAACCAATCTGTTAATGGTTTATAAGGCAAAAGTTGCTGTTTGTTCTGAGATCCGTACAAAACACATAAACGCAATGTGGGCACCACGTAGAATTTTTTAAAGTTAAACCTGGTCGTATGTAAAGTTACCGCTCTGCTTTTTAAGACTAATAGACGTATGTTTCAATATACTATCTATTTTTCATCTGAGCCTTCCGCCGCGGTGTAAATGAGTTCTGCGCTCTTCTGGGATTTTACGCAGCGTAGAATGGTAGTTACCGGCGTTTCGGAACAACCTATTCCTTCCATCTTCATGGGATAAGCATTCTTATTGTACTGCTTGGCCCTTGTAGGTGGTACCGATAGGTGATACCGAAACGTCCTTAAAAACTGCCATTCTACGCTGCATAAAATGCCAGAAGAGAGCAGATATTATTTGTTTGCTGTTTTTGGTAGTTGGCAGGAGCTGTTACGTGGTCTTCCTCTATTTTGACCCCCTGATAGAGGAGAGAGTTGTAATTATCCGACATTGAGGTCAGACTCGGGTATTAAGATGCTGCAGAATCACGAACGAAGATGGGCGATAGTCGTGGGGAATGCAGATGAAAGCCTTACTCTTGTTCCGTGACCCTGAATACTGCACCACCAAGGGGAGATGCATGAGTGGCACAAGTGCCTTGTTGTTTTAACGCTTTAAAGACGAAGCGTATCTGTTTTATATAAGGACTCAGTGCGTACCGCGCTGTCAACACTCTACACTTCGGTTATAAAAACCAGTCTCTTAATGTTTTATAAGGCAAAAGTTGCTGTTTGTTCTGAGATTCGTACAAAACACATAAACGCAATGTGGGCACCACGTAGAATTTTTTAATGTTAAACCTGCTGGTACGTAAAGTTACCGCTAGGCTTTAAAGGGTTAAAGACAAAGCGTATCTGTTTTATATAAGGACTCAGTGCGTACCGCGCTGTAAACACTCTCCACTTCGGTTATAAAAACCAGTCTCTTAATGTTTTATAAGGCAAAAGTTGCTGTTTGTTCTGAGATCCGTACAAAACACATAAACGCAATGTGGGCACCACGTAGAATTTTTTAATATTAAACCTGGTGGTATGTAAAGTTACCGCTAGGCTTTAAAAGGTTAACTAGACTGCTAACATACAGAAGAAGCCGTGCCATAGCTCAGGCGCTTAGTCGCCGGCCTCTCATAGCAGAGGCCCGGGTTCGATCCCCGCTCGGTCCACGTGGGATTTGTGGTGGAAAACGTGGCACTGGGACAGGTTTTTCCCCGACTGCTTAGGTTTCCCCCTGTGAATTCCATTCCACCGGTGCTTCATTACACGGAAAAAACAAAAAATACTAACCATCTTCATCACAGGGTTGCACAGTAAGCCTAAAGGCTGCGGTGCGTCCGTAGCGCCTGCTGGGGGGCCCTTCAAAACAAAAAAGAAAAAAACATAGAGGAGGAGCCGGAATAGCTCAGTTGGTGTAGTGACTAGGCTACGGAAGGGGCAACAATTTTTGTTTTCTCTTCATAGCGTCCATATCGGTTCTGAGACCCACCCAGCCTCTTATTGAGTACAGAAGGATTTTTTCGTGGATAAAGCTGTCGGGGAGTAAATCTGATCACTTACCTAGAGCTAGTACGGATGTTAAGAATGCGTGTAGCTATACCTTGACTCATCCATGTGTGTTCTTGGCTTGAGTTTTACTTGGGTACAGGGATAAATGGCGGGGTCTAAAGGCGTAGGTCTGCGGCCGTGCGCTTGCTGGGATCGTGGGTTCGAATGCCACCGGAGGCATGGATGTTTGTCTCTTGTACAGTGTTTGTGTTGTCAGGTAGAGGTCTCTGCGGCGGGCCGATCCTTCTTCCAGAGGAGTCCTACCGACTGTGGTGTGTGACTGAGTGTGATCAAGTGAAAATAAACACCCTCTACACCTAGTGTAAACGAGTAGGTAGAAGAGGGAAGGACTACGAAACGAAACAGGGATAAATGCCAGGCTAAGAAGAAAGCGGCAATGAACCAGTCTGAGAAATTAGAGCAAGACCCTTTTTTTTCCATATCCTTTCCGATTTATTATTCATTAATTACCGCATAAATCGAAGATTTAGATCTGCAATGTGAAGAACTTATGGTTTGCTTCAAAGAAACCATAGAGAAATAATGTGTAACTAGGCTAAACAAAATAAACTGTCCCAAGAATGCAGCGTCTTAGCTGAGTTTTCATCGGCAGCATCTGGCAAGAAGTAGCAGATAGCAGGATCTCAGAATTTCACGTGCACCTATACCGTTCTTACATTTACACCTAAAAATTCTAGTTTTACCGGATCGCCACTGTGAAGAGTTGTGGAATATGTTCCCGTACTTTTGTAACAACTCACTTGAGTGTACGAAAGCTGGACTGTAATAATTTCATCCTCTTACTTACCTGCGGCTGACTGCTTTCCAAAGCTACATCTGCTTTCCAATGGGGCAGAGGTTTGGACGAGTACCTTTTTACATTACACGTCGAATTTATTGTCTGTTGATTGTCCTGGAGTCAACCTTAAATTTAAGCCTAAAACATACCGAGTTTCATTTTTTTGCACAGTTGAAGAACGGACGACTGTTGAGAAAGTTAGTTCCAGTTAGCGGGATTTAAGATGCACCGAGGTCTAGGGTCATTTGCGGTTAGCTGCAGTGGGCAGATGATTTCACTGGAGTTTGTGGCCTGTGGAGTGACTGTAAGACCGTAAGAGGAAAGCCGTCTTTTGGCCGAGGTAAAAGGGCAGTAATGTCCACCGTCTCAAGTGTCATCATAACTGGAAATCTTCAAGACCTGTACTTCGCATAGGCAGCTAATTAAGTTGGACAAGAAAGTTGCTGCTCATTTAAACCTGTTCGATGCTTAAACCGCCTGAAAGAATGTCTGTAGCAGAATGAAATGAATTCTGTCCGACATGTGAGACCTTTAATGAAAATAATACATAATCATAATCATCATCATCGTCGTCGTCGTCATTGCTTAGATAACAATCTAAGTCAGTAAGTCAGTCAGTTCGTTAGTCAGTTAATTGGTTAGTTAGTTGGTTGGTTGGTTGGTTGGTTGGTCGGTCGGTCGGTCGGTCGGTCGGTCGGTCGGTCGGTTGGTTGGTTGGTTGGTTGGTTGGTTGGTTGGTTGGTTGGTTGGTTCGTTGGTTGGTTGGTTGGTCGGCTAGTCAGTCAGTCACTGAATCAGCCAGCCAGTTGATTAGTCAGTCAGTCATTCATTCATTCATTCATTCAGTTAGTTGGTTAGTTAGTCAGTCGGTTGGTTGGTTAGTCAGTCAGTCGGATAGTCAGTCAGTCAGTTAGTTAGTCAGTTCGACAGTCAGTTTGTTAGTGAGTCGGTTGGTTAGTCAGCCAGTCGGTTAGTCAGTCAGTTAGTCAGTCAGTCGGTCAGTTAAGTCAGTCAATCAGTCAACCAGTCCTTTACTTAGTTCTTCTATGAATCTCCAATTCGAGTTTGTCCATGGTCTTTTTAAACACATTCTGAGATTACCTTCTTTCTGAGATTGGCCCTGTCCACGCTGTCAATGAAAGGGGAGTAAGAAGCCTACGTAGTTGACTCAATGAGTTATGTTCATCGGCATCAGTAAGCCTGGGGCAGGTTCATACTGCTGTCGTAAAGTATATGACTTTTGGATGGGGAGAGATTAAGCACAGTTTCTGTATGAAGAAGGTATTTACGTTTTTAGAAAGCATATTCTTACATAAAGAAGAAGGTGCTGGCACTAATGTAGGAACTTTCTCGTCAGTAATGAGGTTAGTATGGTGGAAACTACATATAGAGGATTACCTGCTTGCGTCTTTTGGACTGCAATAATTACAGGTCAACAAGCCAATTAGGAATTTTTTGTTTGCTTCTTGGTTTTTTCGTTTGTTCGTTTACGTAGTACGTGAGTTTACAATACTTAAGGTTATATACGTTTCTAGTATTCCCCTTCTTTGTCATCTTAAGTAATAAATTTCAACTTGCCCATAAGTTCCACTGAACAGGAAATTAAAAGTTCAGTGCCCTATTTGATATTATTACGAAAATGTAAGCATCTTCCATACGTGGGAATTAATTTTTAATCATTGAATTATGGTGAAGATTCATTATGTTTTACATTTTACAGCTATATGTAAAGATGCAGTTTTCTTTTCGGTGCATATTAGGTTCCTCTTACTCTAAGGGTTTGTCATTTTTCAGTAACTTTTAATGTACAAAATTACTTATGATCTTATGAAAAGCAACAGTTATTCTTTAAGTATATATATATATGGCGGCCCCCCATTGGGATCGCAATTACCACTGTCACACTCTCCCCTTTGAGCGGATGGTCAAAATTTGAATGCAGTAATGACCACATGACACGTATGTTAAAACGGCACACCCTCTTCCTCTCCTAATCTTTCTGACTCAGCATTCGCACTATAATGCCATAATACGACGCTCAATAACATCTGTATTTGATAAAGTGTTATAAAATAGTGTAGGGCCGAAAGCCTTACCACCTTCATGTGTCACTTGCCTAGATCCCAAGCCTCCTAGGGCCGTCAGGGTCTGTTCAGGCCTGTATATGGATTGTTTTCTTTATAAAATAGCCAGAGAAGTAAGGAAGCCTCAGGTATGCCATGTTATCTTTATATCAGTGCGTCGATCCTTACACAAAACCTGGCCTCACCAGTCTATTGCTGAGAAAGGGCAATAAGTAGAAAATGTGTAAACTGTAACGGTCACCTTATGGCTGTACCAAAAAGAAAGATGACTTTTGACATTTTTAACTTTATGTTCTGTCATGAAGGCATTTTCCGAAAATTTGTTTTGGCGTATTGTTTCAAAGAAACGTAAATATTAAGAATTCCTTGTTTAACCCTTTAAAGACGAAGCGTATCTGTTCTATATAAGGACTCAGTGCGTACCGCGCTGTAAACACTCTCCACTTCGGTTATAAAAACCAATCTCTTAATGTTTTATAAGGCAAAAGTTGCTGTTTGTTCTGAGATCCGTACAAAACACATAAACGTAATGTGAGCACCACGTAGAATTTTTTAATATTAAACCAGGTCTATGTAAAGTTACCGCTAGGCTTAAAAGGTTAATAAGTACCACTTACCGTAGGTTACATCATTACATAAATATGACACCTGACCATAGGCTAAACACATAAGCTGCCCTGCACTAGCCACAGATCCGGTTCGTAGAGCGTAAATCACCAGACACTTTTAAATCACTGGCAAAGAAAAAAAAAATTTTTACAAGTAATTAATTATACTTTTTTTCCGGCACACAAAACACTTGTTTGGGTACCTTGGTACCAATCTTCCTCTAAATTAATTATTCCCGACCATTTAATCTCGCGTTCCGCCTATAATTTTGCACCCCCTCCCCCCCCCCACCACCAAAAAAGAGAAAAGCCATTGTTCTACTACAGTAAAAAAAACAGCTTCTTTTCGTGAAGAAGAGATTTTTCACAATTATGTACATTTTAATATTATATTGCTGAATCATCAATGGCCAGTCTTTATCTTCCCAACTGCACGTCCCATCTAGCTTCCCGCGAGGCCCTACGGGTCCAGAAACTATCCTTTAAAAGACCGTTGTAAAGAAAATATTTTCCTCAAAGTATGAAATTGAACTAAAAAACAAAAACCCCTAGTTAGGACAGTGCGCAGGCGCATTATTCTAATGGCAATGATGTGCAGTCTTGCGGGGTGATCTTTAATAACCGTCATCGCTTGACAGTCATGTCACTATCTTTCATTCGGTGAGACTGGAATGCAGGAAGATGCTACATCCGATTGTCTGTACACGTAATGTACCTTTTGGGATAACAAATGGTTTCTACAAATTAAATTCGAGCTGGTCGTGTTGCAGTCACCGCAATATTGTCCACTCTATAAATCACGTCGTTTAACTTACTTCCGTGCTTCGCTAGACGGATGAATGACCATCGTCAATTGGTCACCGGTCGAAAGAGCTGATCAATCAACCAATAAAGTGATTCAACCTTTTCAGCATTCTTCGACTGTCATTAGACCCAAAGTATTATTTATTTTGCCACTGCGTTGACATAAAAAAGGCGGTTGTAACCTACTTACCCCGCCTTAAAGACTAACCCGAATTATATGTAAAGATTTAGTTCGTACCCCGCAGTAAACACACTCTGTCTTGCTTATATAAAACCAGTCAGTTAATGCTACATAAGGGCATAATCGATGTATGTACTGATATCCATACCAAACACATAAATGCAATCTGCGGATCTACTGAGTGTTAACCCCGTTGGTTCACATAGTAACAGCTGGACTTTGAAAGGTCAAGAACTGTTCCGGCCTAGTATAGTGCAGGAAACCTCAGGGACGGTCGCTAAGAAAAATTTCTTTAAATCTGAAATTATTTTATTCAGAGTTTATGTGTCCCGTAAAGAGCACCGACAGTGTATTCCGTATAGCGGGTAGACGGCGAGACGAATGATTTTGGGTGTCAGTTCCGGCAGGGTCAAGAGATTTTTTCTCTTCTCCAAATCGTCCCCACCGGCTGTGGGCTCCACCCATTCTCCTGTTTGCTGGGTACAGGAGGTTAGTTCCGCGTGGGTAAAGCCTCCGGGAAGTGAAGTTTGCCATTCATCTTCATTTAGCGCCGATGTTAAGAATAACTGGAGCTGTAAGTCCACTCCCCCATACGCCTTCATGGTGTATGCAGGGGTAGTTTTGTCTTTTACTCCTTCTGATGTCCTCAATAGATTTTTAACGAAAGATGCGACCTTCTGTCAGGAGTATTAGGAAAATTAAGAAGTTAAAATCCTGAAAAGTACTGGCTTCAAGTAACAGCAGCGGAATTTTTATTTATTGGTCAATGCTGAAGTGCCTAGTTTTGGGGAAAAATAATGTTGTGGTCTTTAGAGAATTTTGATGAAGTTAAAATGGGGGGGGGGGTCTTTATGAGAAGCACGCAGCATAAACTTGGAGCTTTACATCTGCCCCAACTTTTTTTTAAGGAAAACGTACAAGAAGAAAACTTCTGTCGAGATATCTGGCTTTCTTGGTTTTCGTATATCTTCAAGCAGTCATCTAAATTGTATATAAAACTTCCTCTTGTACCTCACAGAGAACACAGTCCATGTCCATTATAAAGATAAATCTGTAAATTATGGTTAGGGAAATAATGGTTGTTTATTTTCAACATTATACAAAAAAAACACACACACACACACACAAAACGTGTGGCAAGATGTCGACTGTTTTTGTGTTACAGCTCGTGGTAATTTAGCTACCATTTGGGTTCAAATGATTAACCCTTTAAAGACGAAGCGTATCTGTTTTATATAAGGATTCAGTGCTTACCGCGCTGTAAACACTCTCCACTTCGGTTATAAAAACCAGTCTCTTAATGTTTTATAAGGCAGAAGTTGCTGTTTGTTCTGAGATCCGTACAAAACACATAAACGCAATGTGGGCACCACGTAGAATTTTTTAATGTTAAACCTGGTCGTATGTAAAGTTACCGCTAGGCTTTAAATGGTTAAAGCTTCCTATTCCGTTAAGATATCACTGATGCCGACTGCGTAAAAAGTATATCTGCCTTACAATAATACATTACAAATTGTAATAAAATAAACGAAGTTGAAGCGTACGAATATCAGTACGAGTCGAACATAAAGGGTCTCTCAACTTCCTTGTGAACTGTAGATAATTGCGAGAAATTTACAATAAATTTTCACACGTATATGTTCTGCTCCTACACACGTACTAGCACAATGTTTATTCACATCGGATGTGAAATTTGATACACAAAGACTATGTAACGGTTTTAAGTTCCTGTCTGTTATTAAAATTCTTAACTTTCTTGTCGTGTTATTATTTTTCAAAAACACACTTCATGAAACTTTTACTTCTATCAGTTAGGTAAAGGTAAAGCAGTCCCATTACAGGCCTGGACAGGCCCTTAGGGTTCCAGGAGGTTGAGGTTCCTAGATTTCTAGACAATCGGCACTTGAAGGTGGTAAGGTTGTCAGCCCTACGCACCGGCCGCGTTTACCCTCCAGGAAATATTCCTGGTACTCATTTCTGTTAGAGGCTGAGTCGACCCCAGGGCCATAGTGCGACCGAAAGGAATTCCAATGACACCATCGGGAATCGAACCCGCGACCTGCCGGTTTGTAGCGCAGTGCCTCAACCAACTGCGCCACCTCCGCCCCCCTACTTCTATTAGTCTCAAATGCAAATTACACTCGGAAAAGGGAGTCACTTTGCTAAATATCAGACGAAATATACTTGTAGATGACAAAACAGTAATAGAAACCAAGACAGAGCATATCAGTAGCTGTATCATCTACAAGAGACTTTCCTTTCTCGGAAATGTGGATAGGACGTTGTATTTGTTACGTAAGACCGCATATAAAGGATTTTGTCCACTGCCTGTCGCGGAACAAATGGATATAAAACCCAAACAAAAACACCTGCAGTATAATTAAATATGTATGTTACATCAGTCCGGTCACTTCATGCTTAACCTACTATGTAAAACATTCTACAGGCCTTTATATCAATTGACATGAAACGAATTTGCGTAACTGTTGTACTGTGGTGAGTTTCTTGCACACTACATCACTGTCAAAAAGCATAGCGTTAGACCATTTGTCTTGACTTTGTAAAGATACTCCGTTTACATCTTGGTTGGGGCTCTGGCTATCCTCTTTATGGTCCTGCCGGTTTCTTTCAATCATTCCGGACTGATGTTGTGCTCGTAACGTATGTACGTATATTAGGCTACGACCGCGTCCCCTCACGGCCTTGCCAATTTACTTTCCTTCGTGACGGCCACAGTCCATTCTAAGTTGTATTTCAGTAGTTAATAAAATGTGTTAAAGAACTGGTGAACAAACAGTCTTGCTAGCTTTTATCCGAATAAATGGCTACGTCTTTGTGTTACTTACATGTCAAATTTTTTAAGTTTATTTCACTATTCTGAAAATTGTTGCCGGTAATAGAGAGCTGCATGCGTGCCTTCTGCTCGGCGGTGTACTTGGTGGTCTTCCACTAATTGCACGCGCGAACACAAAATGTCATCACACACGTACAAGATATCACCACGCGTGTACAAAATATAAATTTGGATGTCGTTCGAGACGATTCCTTTCACTAATAGTATTGTGGTTTGGCATTGTTGCTAAATTAGTGGAACACACGTCCAGGATCTTGCAAGATCACGATCGACTTTTAACCTTTTAAAGCCTAGCGGTAACTTTACGTACCAGCAGGTTTAACATCAAAAAATTCTACGTGGTGCCCACATTGCGTTTATGTGTTTTGTACGGATCTCAGAACAAACAGCAACTTTTGCCTTATAAAACATTAACAGATTAGCTTTTATAACCGAGATGTAGAGTGTTTACTGCGCGGTACGCACTGAGTCCTTATATAAAACAGACAACGTTTCGTCTTTGAAGGGTTAATTGGAATAGAGGATTAGCAATGCTATTTAAGTGTGGCCTCTGGCGGCACACCAGTCCCTGAATTGTGATAATGTCGCTTGTTTCACACGTGGCATTTCTGTACCCTCCGTGGCACGTCCACTGACTCCCTGTCCCCATTTTCCGAAGTGGACACTGCGATGCTAAGTTTTCAGACAGGCTTACTTGTGTCTATTACAAGGCTTAGATTCAACGTCTTCATTTATGAATATAAAATATAGATCCAGGGGCGCCGACAGCGAGGTGCTAGGCGGTACACCTTTTCCACGTTGGAATTTTCATATTTAGCAATTTATTAAATCAAACAATAAAAATCTACAAAAACAAAACTATATTTTATGCAGTTCCGACAGTTTTAGTCAAAGTGTTAATTACGGACTTTAATTGAATAAGGAAAATGTTACTATCTTGTACAGAACTAATTACGAAAATATCTGCCCACTTTACACATGGGTAATGTGCACCACCTTGCAAAAAATCCTGCCAGCACTCTTCCAGAGTCGTAATTTCTAGCCTACTTCCCTCCCTGCCGGGGCGTGGCGCTGACCACCCACCCTCCATCTAGTGCCGAGGTTAAAGAAAGAGTAGAGATACAACTCTATTTCCGTTCTGGGGCTTCATGGCCTGTTATAGGGTACACTTCACTCCCCTCCATCATTTCAACTATTGAACCAGTTACATATTCTCGATATTTTGTATGAACATGACGCCGTTGGAAGGCGCCCCAAGGCGGTGTTTCTCAGTTTCCTATTCACGCACAATTGTAAAGATATGTAATACATCACAGTCCATTTTCTGTTCTTGTAATGACCTAGCATGCTGTAACCCGTTTACCTCTAATTAAGACAGACATGGCAAAATACGTCATCATAAATTTCTCGTTGACCTTTCATTTATAAAGATTCCGGTTTCCACTGATCATTCTCTTACATTCAGAAAGCACAAAACTCACTCTGGAGTCTCTTTATTACGCTCACTGCAGCTGCACACTGCTTATATACATACATACATATGTACGGATACATACACACACACACATATATATACACATGCGTACGTACGTACCTACATACATACATACATACATACATACATACATACATACACACACACACACATACATACATACATACATACATACATACATACATACATTCATACATATATACATACATGCATGCATACATACATACATACATGCATACATGCATGCATACATACACACATTCACACATACATACATACATACATACATACATACATACATACATACATACATACATACATGCATACATTCATACATACATACATACATACATACATACATGCATGCATACATACACACATTCACACTACATACATACATACATACATACATACATACATACATACATACATACATACATACATGCATGCATACATACATGCATACATACATACATACATACATACATACATACATACATACATACATACATACATACATACATGCATACATACATACATACATACATACATGCATGCATGCATACATACACACATTCACACATACATACATACATACATATGTACGGATACATACATACACACACATATATATATATACACATGCGTACGTCCGTACGTACATACACACACACACACACACACACACACACACACACACCTGAAGTACGCCTATGGGGAGTGCTTGCCACCACCTTGTTCAGGACACAACCCGTCTTCACCATTGTTTTGTGTGGCGTGATGCTTGTACGTGTTAACAGATTATTGGGGCACTGGGTTATAGACACTAGACATTTAAACATGTTTATTTTAGCTTCTGCCTGGTGTGTTACGTCATAATTGCATCTGAAGAGTGAATGTGACATCAATTAAAATTAAGTAATGAGGATTCGTGTGGCGACTAACGGGCATTCCAGACAGTGAATGGCGACCGCTCACTTTGCGCGTATTGCAAGCGTAAAGGCCGTTATTACGTAACTCTATACTGTAGGAAGAGACCGCCCCAAGTTATCAAGGGCCACGTACGAGTTTGCCGAGTGCTTGACCGAACACTTTCGAATTCTGCACGTGAATTTGTCAGTGAGTGTCTATCAGGTGTCAGGGAAGGAAGGGCGGATTCAAGCACTACATGAGGCGACTTGACAAGATGAGACTTCGGCAGCTTTATCCCAGGCGTTGACAGCAGGGGAAGGCGGGAAAATACTTACCTCTGCTGCAGCCTTCCTCTTTGTAATTGGGATAAGCCGACAGCTTCGTTATATGGTGTGCAATTTATTTAGAATTATGATTCGAGTATTAACGACGTAATTACGACAAGCTTAAGAGCGTTACACTTTGTCGTAACGAAACCTGTCATCTTCAGGCTTTCTTTACGACAAAGTAACGCTTTACGTGGAAAGCACTTCCGGCCTACCGTCCGTCTCGCTTCCTGTGGCCTCGTATCAGCGGCGAAACCGTTTGTCGGATTTTGACGAAACTCGGTAAAGGTGTTCTTTACAAACACTTCTCAAGCAAGCATTAGTTTTGTGAAAATCGGCCCAGTGACCGTCACACTTTACTTAGTAGCGCTGAATTTCTGCCGGTACTTCCCGTATTTCCAAAGGGAAGGAAAGTAAAGCTGAATTGCATTTCTCTGGTGGTTATGTGGGATCATTTGAAAACGCCGTATTTAACCTTTTAAAGCCTTGCGGTAACTTTACGTACCATCAGGTTTAACATTAAAAAATTCTACGTGGTGCTCACATTGCGTTTATGTGTTCTGGACGGATCTCCGAACAAACAGCAACTTTTGCCTTATAAAACATCAAGAGACTGTTTCTTATAACCGAAGTGGTGAATGTTTACAGCGCGGTACGCACTGAGTCCTTATATAAAACAGATACGCTTCGCCTTTAAAGGGTTAATACAATGTTACACAGTTCGTTACATGTGTCTTACTGACTTCGTGGTGTTTATTTTAAAAGTGAATAAATAATTTTACACGAATTAATTCCGAAAAACATTCATCCTCTTGACTCTGTCACAGTGAAGTTAATTTCTGTGCAGAGAAATTGTATGCTAATGCAATGCCTGTACAGGCCTGGACAGGCGCGTAGGGCTCCAGGAGGTTCAAGCTCCCAGAGTTTCTATACAATCGGCATCTGAAGGTGGTAAGGTTGTCAGCCCTGGGCACCGGCCGCCTTAACACCCCCCCCCCCCCTCAGGAGACATCCCTGGTACTGTTTTCTGCTAGAGGCTGAGCCAATCCCAGGGCCATAGTGCGGCCGAAACTATTATGTCCATGAAAAATCCCAGTGACCCGCGACCTTTCGGCTTGTAGCTTAGTGCCTCAACCAACTGCGCCACCGCTTACGCCCCGAGAAATCATGTGCCTTATATAATACGCTTCATTTATTTAAACATAAGTACTTTTCCCTATGTTAAAATAATAAACGATTGCTGGGGTGAGAGGCCGTGCCAGCTACACCCATTCATTTACTAGAACTAAAAGGCGTCGGTCAAGAACCCAGAACGTTTCTCACAGAAACTGGGCGTGTGTTGTCGGCTGAGTATGCGGTATTGAGGTCTAGTGCTCGAATCAACATATTGCCATGTTCTGTTTGCGATGTTACCCACATCAGACCGGTTCATCAGGAAGGCGTACATCAGATTAGAACATAACAACATCCAAATAGAAAGTGAGCGGCTAAATAGTCGATCATTCACAGTTTGATTACAGGGGCGAGTTGTGGATGGACTGCGACTAGGAAGAGAGATTATTGGCACATGCGTTTATTTGTTTTGCAATCGTGAAGTCTGCTGCTGCTGCTGTCGGTTTTGATCTGAGGATCTCGCGGTGTGGGCTGAACTGGCGTGAGGCCACAAACGGTTTGGAAGAAACTGCTTAACCTTTTAAAGCCTAGCGGTAACTTTACGTACCACCAGGTTTAACATTAAAAAATTCTGCGTGGTGCCCACATTGCGTTTATGTGTTTTGGACGGATCTCAGAACAAACAGCAACTTTTGCCTTATAAAACATTAAGAGACTGGTTTTATAACCGAAGTGGAGAGTGTTTACAGCGCGGTACGCACCGAGTCCTTACATAAAACAGATAGGCTTCGTTTTTAAAGGGTTAATGCCTACCCGAAGATGGTAGCAGCAGGTTCCTCTAAAACCTTGATAGCGCTCTACCAGACTACACGGTGTCATAACTGAGAAAACCAGTACAATACGAATGACATCAGACGCTTGCAAACTGTATTATGAGTCTCACTGTGTTCTTGTTCTTACGAGTACGTAGCATTTGGACAGAACGTTTTAAAATGACTATAAATTTTTTTTGTCTCCCCCTGTATATAACAAGCTAAGTGTCAATGAATCACATCCTTTGTGTGACTGAGTCACACTCCGGTTGCCATGGTTACTGGATTTGTCATTTATCGTGCTGAGGCCGAAGAAACAGTTGAGCATCGAACAAACAATACAGTATAGAACAACCAGACGGCAGCACTGCAATGGATGAAACTGACGTTTGGTTTTCTGTAAGAATTTAAAAATGATCGATGGAAGAGGCAATGGAATAGCACGTGAAAACTACTGCAGCTTGTATTGCGACATGCATGTGGCTAGCTAAAATATTATGAAATATGATTTAAGGGTTCCCTTCGGGTCGAGTAAATTGCAGTGTCAGGGGTGAAGCCCAAGCTAATGACACAGGGAGTGACAAATTGTCAGACCCATTGTGAAGTCGAGAACCTGCTGCTCTTGTTTCACAATGTGAAGCGCCATTTGCAATTTTTTGCCTGCAGACGAGCGGTGCCACAAGTAGCTAAGGCTATTTATAATGGAATGATGGGTTAAATAATGGATAATGAATTTGAGGAGATTTTGAAGAAAGCTGCCTTGGCCTGATTTGAGGTGTTATCCCGGAATTTTGTTGGAGAGACTGAATAAAATTACGATGACCTTCATTCAGCGTACCTGGCTTTCCGGCTGCGATTCTAAGCGGGCATTTCCCGAATACGAATCAGAAGAGTTACCGGCTGAGCCAGCGTGCCATGATCGGGGACACTTTAAAAGAGACATCCTGTAGTAACGCATGCCAAGACTTTAGCAACGGTAGGCATATCAAAAAAGGAATAACGCTTTAACTTCAAACGTGTTACATTCAAATTTAAATCAACTATCTTAAAACGAGCATTTGTTTGATGTAGGGTAAACAGAAAGGTATAGATGTGAATTTACGGCCAGTCAGTCTCTTTCTAGAACGGGAAGCCTGGTGCGTATACGGTGGGAAATATAGCACCAGTGTCACTTTCACCGCTCATCTGATTGCTATATAAACCAGACTGACCACTTGGGAATTTTTTCTTATGTCATCCAAGTAAACTATAAATCATTTCTTTTTACAGCACGTACCGTGTGCTACTCTGTGAAATTAGCAGCTTCTTACAATATCTTGCTCACTCTGTCATCTTGTATCCCTTCACCAGAAATATCGTTAGTGATCTGTACTCTTCAAGATCGTTATGTCAGAATATTACAGCTTACCATACCTGGCCTTAATATCAGAAAGGCTACTACACGTTCTTTGACGACAAGAGAAAGTTACAAGATGCGATACATAAATGGCCCGTCTAATATTTAAACTGTAACTGATAACGCCTGTCAATAAGCAGATCTTTCGTGTCGTAGTGTGGATAACAAAGTGTGCCGGATGATGTATAAGGGCCGAACAATAGTAAAGAGAGAGGTAATGCTAATGAAAATGGGTCTATTATAATTGACATGCTTGGATACATAAGGGACTCTTTGCAATTTGACGTGGATAAAGGTGCGAGGGCAGTAATCATACTTATGTGTTAGTGCAAGTACTTAACGCCGTTGTCAGTAAGATGATTAGTCAGTGACTGGTTGGAAAGTATGTGGTAATAGGAAAGCGCATTCAGATTCTGTAAGTTTATTTCAACATGATAGGCAACGTGCGTTAACGTAACATTGTGGCGCGTCCGTGTCATCATTGTTGTTGTGGAAAGGCAAAGATGCATTTTGTGTTTTTTCCACATTATCTCATAAACGGCACGATTTTTGGAAAAGAAATATTGATTTTATTTTCTCTACAAATTTTGTCTAAAACATTTCCAGCGTAAGAAGAATTGAGGGAGATATTGTCATAAACGTACATAGGTATTCATGTAAAGGGACCGTTGTTCTTGTCAGAGTTTAATCAAACTCAAAATCTTTTGAACAGTCCTCAAGTATCAAATTTCATGAAAATCCGTCCAGTGGGAGCCGAGTTGTTCCATGCGAACAGGCAGACATAACGGATATAATAGTCGCTCTTCGTAATGTTACGAAAGCGCCTAAAATCTGAAGACAGCTCTAGACGTCTATTAATATTTGTGTGTTTTCACGTGTGTCCCCTTAATACAACAGTAAGTACTACCGCATTGTTAGTATGCGAACTAATGATCCTGTTTCTGTCTTACAGTACTCTTTTCCGCACCATCACCATACCGCGCAGCCTCTCCGTCGCCAACTGTCTCATCATGAACAGAGGGAAATTTTGACAGACATTCAAGAGAACCACAGGTTTCAACAGCCACCATTTGATCCACGGTCCCCTACTAATTCACATCAACATCCGTTCTCCATTTTCCAGCAGCAACAGTACTCTCAGCAACAAGAAAGAAATATAATTCCGCAGCAGTCAATCTTAAATCCAGCCCAGCAATCGATTTACTCTCCGCAATCCCAGCTGACACATCAACAAACTTCCCTTCTCTTCCCTCAGCCACAGTCCCCTGTTGCAGGCCAACAGTCTCCGATCTTGTTATCTCTGCAGCAATCTCCGCTTTCTTCGCCTCAGTTTTCAGCGCTATTTTCCCAGGAGCCACAGACTCCATTTTCAACCAAAAATTCAGTCCTTCCAACCCAGCCATCTCCAGTTTTGTTATCTTTACAAAATTCCCCCCTCTCAGTACACCAATCAAAGGAGCTGTTCTCATTACAACTACAGACACCACATGCCACTCAAGAATCGCCACGTACAACTCAGCAGTCGCCAGAAATTATATCTCAACAAACGAAATCTCCTCTTTCGACCCAACAATCAACTCTTGTAACTCAAGAGTCTAGAGAAAATCAACCGAATCTCGAACCGAAAACACAAGATCAAGAAGCAAAGGAGGAATATACGACGGACTTAGAAGGACTGAAAGAAGATGTTAATACCGAGTTCACAATTCAGCAGTCTATCTCGGATCCTGAGGAATTAAAGAAATTGCAACTTCTGGAACTGCAGCGAGAACAAGAGAGGAAGGAACGATTAAAGAAGCAGCAAGAGGAACAGTTGAGGCTGATCCAGGAACAACACGAACGGAGGCTTAAAGAGCGATTAGAAGAAGATAAGAGAGACGAAGAGAGACGACTAAAGCTGCAAGAACAGCTCAGAAAAATATATGAAGAGAAAGAGAGAAGGCGGAAACAACAAGAACAGGAACAACGAAGGCTAATACAAGAAAGGAAAGAAAGGCTACTCAAACTGCAACAAGAGGAACAACTCAGGATAATGCAAGATAAAGAAAGACAAAAGAAGGAAGAGGAGGAAAAGCTGAAGTTAATTAAAGAACAGAAGGAAAAGGAGGAGAAACAACAACAGGAACCGTCACTGTCATCAGTAGTTTACTCTCAGCCAACACCAGCGACGGAAAAAATGTCCCAAGAAATTATACTGCAACCAAGCCAGAAAGAAAAGCGACCGCAGCAGAGAGCTAGAATTGTTGAGGAGCCAGACCCCAGCATCGCATCGGAAGAACTATTCTTACAAAATGAAAGGCAGAAGCTTTACTATCAACTAAAAGAAGCTCAAGAGCAGCAAGAAAAGAAACAACATTTAACGGAGGAGAAACAACAAACTCAAGAATCACAGCAGATAACAAGAAACAACCAGAGGCCTACAAATCAATTCTTACAGACCAAATCTCGTCAACCTCTTGCCCAGCAATCTAAGCTGAGTCAACTGGAAGAACAATTGCATCAGAAGCAACTCCAAGAGCAACTACAGAAGCAGTTTCAGCTCCAGCTGCTACAAAGACAAGATCTTTTGCGTCAACTAAAACTGGCAGTTTCAAACGCAGCAACGCCAACCAACGAGGATCAGATCGCTCCAGGCCCCGTTCCTATTTCAGCGGGGAACAGCTCGGCTCAGTTATATCTCGCGAATGGTCAGAAGATACAAGTCATGCAGAGTCCCAGGCAAGGACGTCCACTTTCAGATAACACGCCTCGAAATGGTTCTCTTACAACGTCTTCGATATCAACTACCACACAAAGACCTTCAAGAGCTTTATTAGAGGAACTAACAAAAGGGGTTATACCACCAGGTGCTGACTTTGAAGTAATCAGACACAAGCAGGATGGCGCACTTGAAGAAATTGGACAGCAGCTGCCACAGAATCTGCCCCAAAAGAAAGTTACGTTTGTGTTTCTAGAGGAACAAGCGGATGGGTCTGTGAAAGTGAAAGGTGTTCGAGGTAATAACAATGGAGAGCCTGAAGAAGAGCAATCATCTGCTGGCGACGTAGAATCAATAATAAAGCAAATTCAGGAAGGCGATTTGAAGTTACCACCGTCGTCCAACAATCGCGTTTTACAACAAAGTCCAGTGCCCCAGTTAGCAACAAGTTGGCCACCAGCAGCGGAATCTCATTACATACCTCAAACCACGGTGAATTCCCTCTCGACTACTTCAAAACCGAACACCATTATTAAAACCGTTTCTTCAAATTTTAATATTCAACCACATGCAACTACGGCGAAACCTAACAGCATTATTAAAACAGTTTCTTCAAATTTAAACTTCCAGCCTCATTCAGGGATGGACTTTCTTCAAACAGTGACCTTTCCACCTCCCTATGACATTGATTCAATAGTCAAAACGGCCTCAGGAGTGAACGCCAAAACACAGGTGCAAACGGCACAAACAGATTTACCGGCCCCACAAGTAAACAGTCCTTATTCCGTGGAAGTTCATCCGGCCGGACAGAATCCGGTGGCGCATATATTTTCACAGGGGTCTCTGTCCCCCCACACACAACTAAATTCAGGTTCCTCAAATTCGTACTTAAATAACAACCAGCAATCCAGCACTCCTTCAGCAAATACAGGTGAGAATGGCGCTCGGTATAAACAGAAAAGTAACACTGTAACCCCTCATCCCACAGTTACCCAATTTCCATCCACGGTTCCAGCTGCGACGTTTTTTACGCCAAATAAATATTCCCCATCCCACGTTCCGCAGTATACGACATCGGCTCCTGAAAAGAAGTTCGGAAAGCACGAACCATTTCTTCCGACAGAACCTTCGTTTGTGAACCCATCTCAATCACATTCGGCGTTCTTTGTACCAGGAAATGGCCCGCAACAAACAACTCATAATCACAACACACTTATTCCTGGAATAATTTACGCCAATCCAGCTACACAGGTGCCAACTGTCACAACAGACAAGCCGATACAACAGGGTGCTTTTCAGCATCATGACATCGGTCCTTCTGATCACAATTACAACGAACGAGATTTCCAACAGACCGTTGAAGCCCCATCTCTACAGACACCGACAAGGATATCGGCCCCACCCCCGCAGGATATTCTAAAGGAACCTGACAGATTAGTGCCACTGGATGAAGATGGATCCTTTGAGTACCAGACAAAGGTGGCAGCTCCGTTGTCGCTCGCCGAGGTTCTCAAGAAGGAAGGGCTTTTTGCTATGGCCAGGTTCCTCCGGGAATCGGGATTAAACGACATGCTTAATGATACTGGTGAGTGTCTATGTACAGTACCTCTAGACCGGAACTCTATAACCCCAAGTCAACGGTAAATGTTCTGGCGAATCATTATGAGTACCATGACACAGTCAAATGTACCGACAACTGTTTCAAAAATGCAGTCAGCAGCAGGGAAAATGCTTCTGTTCCGGTTTCTGAATTTCTTCATGGCGAGTGATGTTTTAAATACCTGAATGTAAAGTAATTACCTTAATTTAGCTTTAAAACAAGCAATTAATAACTAAGTAAAAAATAAATCATGCCTTAATGGATAGCATATTGATTATGTATGAACAAAATCTATGTTTACTAAAAACGTAAAATATCAATTGACTTTAAAAAAAAAGGGAGTGGGATTCTTTTAAATAGTGTAAGAAGTGAAGCGCATGACAGTTATTTGAGGCTTGTTTTGCTAAGTAGGCTAGTAAATGAAACCCTGCGGTTGTCGTCACGTATATAATATCTACGCTTGTTAAAAATAATGGGAGAAATTGTTAATATTCTGATTCTTAAGGGAACCTAACATGGAAACAAAAAGTGCATTTAGAATGTGATATGCCATTTGCAGGTCCTTACACCGTGTTCGCTCCGACGGACAAGGCCTTCCGCGCGCTGCTTGTGCAACTCGGGGGCCCCGACAAAGCGGAAGAGAAATTCAAAGAAAATCCTCGTCTACTCAGCGGGGTAAGATTCAGTTCCTTATTTGAGAATAGAGTGCAGCACTGTGTTTCCTGTTAATCCCCTAACCATGAAATGCGCGTGAATAATTTCAATTCATAAGAATGAGTGGATTGCTCCATTCATTCTTAAATTCTTTACTGGAATGAGGTAAGTGGTCATCGCCACAACCCCGGCCCATTTACGCCCCGTGAAAGAACTGTCCCAGTACCTTTGAATAGGATGCTGGGTGAGATGCATAGCCGATCTGGAAAGGAGGAAAAATTCTCGCCTCTGCAGAGATTCGAAGCTGGGACGTTCCAGCCCAATATTCAATTATTTAATCGTGAAAAGAGATTTTAAAGAGACGTCTGAGGTTATCACAGTGGTGTTCCTGGCAGATTCAGATCCTCTGGCATAAGCGTAACTTGGCTAATAACACTTGGGCGGGGGGGGGGGGGGGGGCAAAGTTGACCATGGGTATTAGCAACTTCATTTTACAAAGAAGTCAAATTTAAAAGCGGGGAAAACTGGTCCCATAAAACGCAGGTTTCTCATTTTCTTTTTTCTGTATATTTTTTATTTGACATTATTCAATTCAGGAACAAAAACAACTATTCCTAGGTTGAAAAAAATATTGAGGGGCATTTGTCCCCCCCCTTGTCGCCCCAAGTTACGCCTATGTCTTCTGGGATGTTAAGCCTCATCTAAGAATCGTAGCACCTTTTTCAGGGATCAAGCAGTCGAGTATGAGTAGACCGTATTACTTAATCCTCAAGGTGAAAGTGCTACGTAGCTGTTTGCCAAACTACACGGCATAACTTCCCAGAAGACTTGAATCTTCAAGAATTTTTGCTGTCACATTAAGAACGGGTCGTGCATGAATTAGATATGAACGGCGAACCGAATAAGTCTGCACAGCGATAACGCTCTAGCGAGTTAACCTGATTCGAACGTTGGCCGGTTTTTCGACCATACAGACAGAAGTATTTCGGGGCTTTTCTCAGTCCCCCCACGAACATGCCAGGCCTTGGCCGTTTCCTTCCAAATCCCTTCTAATATTTTGCTCGTAAATAATTCTATCATTCCACGCTACAGGCCCATTGCCTGAGTCACTGACGGCATAACTAGAAAACCACAAAATAAATGACAATGAGGAAGATTCGTATTGTAAGATAATCATGCATAATTAGTGACCTGCAACTTAATGACCTGTAGTCATCACCAAATATTATTCGGGTAATCAAATCGAGAATGAGATGGGCGGGGCGTGTAGCACGTATGGGGGAAAAGAGAGGTGCATACAGGATTTTGGTGGGGAGACCTGAGGGAAGGCGACCACTTGGGAGACCCAGGCGTAGATGGGAGGATAATATTAAAATGGATCTTCAAGCAGTGGGAGGGGGAATGGACTGGATTGAGCTGGCTCAGGATAGGGAAATGTGGTGGGCTCTTGTGAATGCGGTAATGAACCTCCGGGTTCCATAAAATGCGGGGAATTTCTTGACTAGCTGAGAAACTGTTAGCTTCTCAAGGACTCTGCTCCATGGAGTTAGTTAGTTAGTTAGTTAGTTAGTTAGTTAGTTAGTTAGTTAGTTAGTTGGTTGGTTGGTTGGTTGGTTGGTCAGTCAGTCAGTTAGTTAGTCAGTCAATTAGTCAATCAGTTAGTTAGTCAGTCAGTCAGTCAGTTAGTTAGTTAGTTAGTTAGTTAGTTAGTTAGTTAGTTAGTTAGTTAGTTAGTGACCCGCTGTTTGATCAGGAAATGAACAACTGAACCTCGGGGGATATGTAAAGGTTCCACGGGAAGTATGTGCGTACACGCATGGTTGTATCTCTTTTCTGTGTTACGGTAAGTGGTTATCAGAATCTCAGTGCGAAGTTTCATTCTGGCTCACGGCTCAAAGAATGTCGATAGTTGAGTGACGGCCTGTTACTGATGCCTGCTTGTGCGGTAGTTCGAAACGCGTCTTGAACATCGTACACTAAGTGGTGCTGGTGTCCTTTCTCTCCGTTATCATAACGAAGGCTCTGAATGACTTCTATAAGAAATTACAGTGCACACTTCAGCTGTTTCATCCACAGTAATGAGCTCGGGGCGAACCGACGTGTTTGCTCGCCTCTTCACCAAAATTAGTCATGTCAGCGTCCAATCAACAGGGAGTCATTGATATCTCGTTTAGAGCCTCGTTCTTATCGACCGACAAAAATACCGAACTAAAGAAATGTACAGTTTGTCTCGAAATGTTGTAAACAAACATTACCCTTCGCACCTACAAAGAAATAAGTAATGCAGTTTTATTTTAAGTGCAATATAATTAAATTAACCCTTTAAAGACGAGGCCTACCTGTTTTATATAAAGACTCAGCGCGTGCCGCGCTGTAAACACTCTCCACTTCGGTTATAAAAACCAATCTCTTAATGTTTTATAAGGCAAAAGTTGCTGTTTGTTCTGAGATCCGTACAAAACACATAAACACAATGTGGGCACCACGTAGAGTTTTTTAATCTTAAAACTGGTCGTATGTAAAGTTACCGCTAGGCTTTAAAAGTTTAAGTACATCATTTCCATTCAGTGCCGGTCCCAGTGGCCGCGCCGTCTAAGGCGTGGATCTGCAGCCGTTCGCTTGCTGGGATTGTGGGTTCGAATCCCGCCAGGGACATGGCTGTGTGTCTTTTGTGAGTGTTGTGTGTTATCAGGTAGAGGTCCCTGCGACGGGCCGATCACTCGTCCAGAGGAGTCCTACCGAGTGTGGCGTGTCTGAGTGTGATCTCGAAACCTCAAGAATGAGGAGGACCTGGCCCACTAGGGGCTGTCGAGCCGTGAAAAAACTCCATTAAATATTATAATGAGGCAGTAATCACTTAAAAATTTTTAGTGTATATTTTTACGGTTTTATAAAGATCACAGACGCTGAGACGATGCAAACTTTTTAAGTTGTGTAGAGGATTCGAAGTACTGTAAGTGTTGTATGTGAAGCGCCAGAAAATAATTTAAGTAAAATGTGCCCTTTTAACACTTCTGTGCTGTTCTAAGGTACTCTGGATGTTTCGTCTCAGAATTATTAAATAATAAATTGTAGCGGCAACCTTCTATACTCCTTTCATTGGATATCAGCCCGTCTCCAGGTCTGTATAATGTGACAAGACAAAGCACCGCTGTGCTAGACCTCTCATTATAAAAATGTATGTTTCATACTTGTACAAGTGACAATTTTTACCGGAAACGGAACCTATATCATTTGCGCATTTGACGACAGAGTATCTTCTTCATCACCCCTCCCCTCAGTACTCCCGTGTGTTTTTTCTGCAAAACGTAACGTGCTCACAACTTTTTGCCCAGTTGCTACTGCATCATGTCATCCCCGGAGCCTTCGAGTTGTCATCGCTGCAGGACGAGATGACCGGAGTGAGCCTTGCGGGCACACAGCTCCGGGTCAACACCTACAACACTCAGGATGCCGAGTGGAACGACGTCCAGGTCAGACCCCCATCATACTGTTATACGTACAAAGTGTCCAAGAGAGTGTTGACCGCTGGAATTGCCACGGAACTCGCACGATCCGCTGAATATTGCCACCAAAGGCAGCAAAACAATGCCCTATCCTCCTCTGTCCCCTTTCCTACCACATGCAGTACCGAAAGACGATGCTGTACTTCTCAACAAAACAATGTTGCGTTTATTTATCATCTGCCCCAGACGAGTGCTATGTGCCTTGCTTATCTCACGCTCGTTTCTTTGATCACCCTACTAATGTTTGTGGAAATGTATGTAATGAAGATACTCATTTTACAAATTTCTCATTCCTTATTTCGCATCCTCCCTCTCATTGCCTGTCAGAATCCTCTTCCCGAAGATACTTAGACCGTGCTTTCCTCTTGGGGTGGAAGGAAATTTTCCATGCCTAAACAAAGCATTAATAAAATTAAAATTCCGGTATTCCGAGTTTTTTTATAACGTGTAGGGTAATGTGGCCGTCCGAAACGGCTAAACTAACACATTACACTACACAGTGTCAAAACCCAGAAGAACTTCATTTGCGTAACCCCCGTCACGAAATTGTGTGAACATATAAAATCATAGCACTCTTCCATTTGTCTCCCAGAATGCTAACAACAACAACAGAAAAGGACAGTTGGTTGAGGCACTGCGCTACAAACCGGCAGGTCGCGGGTTCGATTCCCAATGGTGTCAGTGGATTTTTTCATTGACATAATCCTGTCGGTCGCACTATGGCCCTGGGGCCGACTCAGCCTCTAACAGAAACGAGTATCAGCAATATTTCCTGGGGGATAAAGGCGGCCGGTGCGTAGGGCTGACAACCTTACCACCTTCAAGTGCCGGTTGTCTAGAAATCTGGGAGCCTCGACCTCCTGGAACCCTGTGGGCCTGTCCAGACCTGTAATGGGACTGCTTTACCTTTTTACCTTATCTGCAAAATATATTTGCTTCCTCAACGCAGTGTCATAAGACAGCGCCTGTAATTTACTCCGTCGCACTGATCTGGTCCAGCTTGTACAGTTCCTGTACACAATACTAAACGTGACAGCTTTCACAGACCTCGCACTGTGCTAGGAGTAGCCTCAATCTTTTGGTACAAAACAATTCCATTACCGTAGCCTAACACAAGACACACTTGACAGTAGGACTCATGTTTCCGTGATCTCGACAGGAAATCCTGTCCCCAGAAAGTTCGCCTTTCAGTGACCACTGTTAGCTTCACAGCTTTACTGATTCCTTAGCCCAGCGTCCTCGCAGTCCTTGAAAAGTTAGTAGTTGCTCAGCTGGTCAAGGAATTACCCGCATCTATCACTCATCCCTCTTCAGAGCCAGAGGACTCAAACACTGTTACATCATAATTCTGTAAGATCAGTTTTAATGTTATGCTCCCATCTACACCTAGTTTTCTCAAGTTGTTTCTTCCATTTATATATTCCTACCCGTCACAGAAAGGTAGTTCTAATGACGTTACCCGATCAAACACTAAAATACACTGAGATTTGGAATTCTTATACCTGGAGATGAGAGTATGATACTAAATGTATCTTCAATAAATAGGATAGGGACGTGGAATGGATTGATCTGCCTCAGGATAGGGACAAGTTGTGGGCTCTTATGAACTCGGTAATAAACGTTCGGGTTCCATAGAATGTGGGAAATTTCTTGACTAGCTGAGAAACTGTCAGTTTCTCAAAAGACTCGGGTCCATGGAGTTAGTTGGAAACAATTTAAAGAGCCAGTGGAATATCGAAGCGTGGGAGAATAGAAAGAGTTTTGAAGGTCGAAGTGAATGGCCAAAAAGGAAGGAGGTGCAGCCCTATAGGATGAGTGTCTTATACCGCAGGTTGTGACCATCAATGGAGTACGCATCTCGCGGGACAAACATGATATCCCCATCCCGCAGGGCATCGCCCACGCTGTGGAGAGGGTCATGTTCCCACTTCCGGTCGGCAACATTATACAGACGCTGCAGTCCGACCGGGAGCGACGATTCACCAGGTTCCTGCGAGCAATCCAGACGTCAGGTCTTACAGACACCCTCACAGGTAACCTGCAACTTGCCTTTCGTATCATGGTCTTGTGGGTATCATGTAGCCTTGTAGGGTGGTAGAGGTGTTTCGGAGGAAAATTCTGCCTTCTTCTTCAGGGCAAAAAGTATCATGACCCAGGAGACAATATAAATGCTCACGTCCGCGGAAACCTCAAATATCTGCTGCCTGTTGTTCCCGCGTAGCCAGTGGGTAAAGGAAGACGCCAGATTCTTGTACGAAAGTACGCATTTTGGGGCGATAGTAAAGTAGGTCAAAGTTTTAGCTTGTTTATGGTTCGCTTCTGTAATTTAGATGTAAATTAACGCAACACACGACCACATAAGTACGCATTAGAAGGAGTGAAGAAGGTAAAATGTAAAGTTGTCTCTCTCCACGCCATTAAAGTCATATAGGGGGAGTAGAGTTATAGCTCCACTTATTCTTAACCTCCGCAGTAGATGGAGGAGCGTGTTTAACTTCACTCCCCGACCCCTCTACTCCCGGAAAGGAATCCCGGTACCCATTGGTAGGAGGCTGGGTGGGCCCCAGGGCTTGTCGGGACGAAGAGAAAAATCCCCTGTCCCTGCTGACATTCGAACCCCGGATCATCCAGCCCGTAGCCTAGTCACTATACCGATTACGCTATCCTGGCTCACACTTTGAAGGCGTTCCAAGTCATTCTAAATTACCTTTGAGGCTCAAATTTTGCGCCTTAGGCAGGTTTTTTTGGTGCATCATTAATTAAAACTTTAATAAAAGTTTTAAGGGTCCTTTCTCAAGGAATCAATCAGTTACAGCCAACTTCTCCTGATTTATCTTTATTTTACAGCTATCAGGTTTCGGCTTTCATGAAGCCGTCTTCAGGCTCCACGTTTTTTACAAGAACATAAGGGTCTCCACTTAATTTGAGGGTAGTTTTTAAGTTTTTACGGCAAGGATCTTCCAGGCTGTAGTTTTCTGGGCGTTAACCGGGTGTACAGTTGTCAGTTGACAATGACGTTTCCGAGTAACATGCTGCCTGGGCCTTCATAGTTTAAGAAATATGGCCCAATTTGACATTGTTGTTGCCTTCATCAGCAGGACACATGATAGAGGCAGCAGCTTCCTCCCGAACACTGGTACCACCTACCTAATTACACGGCGTTAAATTCCATATAAAATTAAAATTAATATGCACACCATGAGGGCGTGGAGGTATAACTTCACTCTTTCTTAACCTCGGCATTAGGTAGGGGTGGACGGTCAGCTTCATGCCCAGGCCACTTTACCACCTGGGAAACAGCTTCTGTTACCCATCGAATACGAGGCTGGGTGCGATCCAGCGCCGGGTTGGGCGCTTTAAAGAAGAGACAAAACATGCCGGGAATCGAACCACGTTTCCCCCGTCGTCCAGCCCATAGCCTAGTCGTTGCAAGGACTACGCTACGCCGGCTCGCTGACAAGCCATTAAAGCATAGTTTCAAAATTGGTTATATATTTCTAGGATGCCTCCCCCCCCCCCCCTCCCCCCCCGCTTCCACAATTATCCTGGCTTGACTGGCAGCCCGCTACAACGGTGGTTTACCAATTACCAAGTTTCTTCTCTCTTACAGGCAATAGGGTATACACGGTGTTCGCGCCGACGGACCGCGCCTTTTCTGTGGTCGACACCGAAGACTTAAATCAGCTGCTTACGGACAAGGAGATGTCCCGAGCACTGGTGCTAAGGCATACAATTTCAGGAACCCTCTACAGTTCCGGCATGAGGTTCTATCAGCTGCGAGACTCCATGGAGAAGGGCTCCACCATTACGCTTCACAAAAGCAACGGTAAGACAGGATCGTTAACAACCATACCTACAATGACTGCACGTCGGTGCAGCACAGGCAGGCCTCTCTGGATAGTAAAGTCCTGTCTCTGTGTAACTTTTTAAAGGTTACTGGTTACTTTATGGACCACCAAGTTTAAAATTCAGAAATGCTGCGTTCTGCCCATACAGTGTGTTTGTTTTGTGTGGATCTCAGAACAAACAGCGATTATTTCCCTATACAGCATTAACTGACTGGTTTTTATAACAGAGGTGGAGTGTGTTTACTGCTCGGTACGAGCTGAATCTTGACATATATATATAATTCTGGTTAATCTTAGTTTTGAAAGTGTTAATGGGAGACTGCAAATTTGTCTCTCTGTTAGTTTTACTAATTATAGATACATTTTTCTAACTTCCACAGTTACGAAATTTATCGTACAAACAGTTGAATGTTCTTTGAATCGGGTGAAAAATTTTACAGTGAAGTACTTGTACGTAACGACCTTGTTCAAAGTCCACGGATGCAGGAACTCTGAAGTATATGGGCACGAAATTTCACACCTGTATAGACTGTGGTTGCTTATAAAAATGCATATAAAATCGCTGAATTTACAGTGCTAAGAGAAGACACAGGTACAATATTCCTTTCAGCACCACTCCGCGAACAAAGAAAAAGGGGACACGGGCTTCCCATTACTATTTCATACATTTCAGATCTCGGCTTTATCTAGATATAAAGATTCTGCGCTCCAGCTGTTCTTCTCCCGTGATAAGTAGTAGTACATTTTATAGGAAGCTGAGGGGTCCCAAGAACTGACAAGAAAACACAATTTCCTTCTTTATAGCCTCATAGTTTCTCAGCTGGTCGAGAGATTCGGTGCCTTATACAAAATCAGAACGCTCACTAAATCAGCCCAACTTGTTTCAGAAGAATTTAGTCGAGGCCCTTATTTTCTATTCATTTGAGATAATTTTCATTTCATACTCCCTCTACCCTTCAGACCATCCGACTAAAACTCTGTATATACACTTCTTGTTACTCTGTAGGAACTACAGGTTATGCTTATCTTAACAAATTGATTTAATCACCCTAATAATATTTCATTAAAACACACGTCATGAAGCTATAATTATGCTATTTTCTCTGTCCTCCTCTGACTTTCCCCCAACTATTCACCGCAGCACCCTGTTCACAGACACTGTCAGTGATTCTTCTTCACTTATTATGGGGGTCCGTGTTTCACGTAATAAAAATACAAGAGGGTTTCAGGTCCTGTCAGTTAACAATTGTAAAATTCTTGTCTATTGTATTTCGTCTTATTAAGCTTATGGGTTGCGCCTATCGTATTAACCTTTTAAAGCCTAGCGGTAACTTTACATACGACCAGGTTTAACATTACAAAATTCTACGTGGTGCCCACAATGCATTTACGTGTTTTGTAACGACCTCAAAACAAACAGAAAATTTTGTCTTCTAAAACATTAACTTGTTGGTTTTTATAACCGAAGTGGAGAGTGTTTACAGCGCGGTACGCACTGAGTCCTTATATAAAAAACAGATACGCTTCGTCTTTAAAGGGTTAAAAATCCACAAATCCATTTTCTCACATTTTCTTCATTAAGTTTCGTATCATCCCGATGGCAAAGCGGGGTAAGGCGTAGGTCTGTGGCCGCTGGCTTCCTGTGACTGCGGTTACGAATCCCGCCCGGGGGCATGGATGTGTATCTCTTGTGAGTGTTGTGTGTTGTCAGGTAGAGGTCTCTGCAACGGGCCGATCACTCGTCCAGGGGAGCCCTACCGACTGTGTGTGTGTGTGTGTGCGTGCGTGCGTGTGTGTGTGTGTGTGTGATTAAGTGTGATCATGTGCAACAGTCACCCTCTATACCTACGATGATTTGGTTAAAGAGGTCGAATTAAAAAACTTTCATAACCAATAGGCACTCCATTGCCGCCTTTAAGCCTCTACAGTGAAGTGTGGGGCGTAGGGAGCAGGGAAACACTGAGGCAGATGTGACCATTCACGTGACAAATATTTGACTGTATCAGATCCTTTTAAGGTTAGCGCAGTGTAAACGAATGTCACTTTTACAGAAGCCACAGGAAATGTGCAATTAAAACTGTACAAAGTTCTTCATAAGAGTTGCAATGGGCCTAGGGTGGGAAAGAAGGCAAATTTGCAAACGCCAGCTTTTGAACGAAACATGCATTCTGCGTGCGTAGTAGGTAACGGAAAGGGTGACTAGTCACAAAAATGTTTGTCTTTATGTCGATAGTAGTGACAGAATAATGACATTACAGTTGGGTTGCTACTGGAGGGAAAGTGTTTCTTCTTTGTTGCTGGTAGCAATCCAGGCACGTTGTTCAATTACGAAGCGGGAATGACGATTTTTAGCCTCGTTCGCAAAATTGCGAGAAGCGACTTTTAGCTTCGTCGTCTCTGTCCGTCCGTCCGCACGGAAAAACTCGGCTCCCAATGGACGTATTTTCATGCAAATTGATATTTGAATACTTTTCGATAATCTGTCGACAAAATTCAAAATATCATTAAAATCTGGCAAGAAGTAAGAGTACTTTACATCGAGAACTTTGTACATATGTAACATCTCGTTGAATTGTTCTTAGAATGAGAGGTGTTTCGGAAAAAAGCTGTAGAGAAAATCAAAACACATTTTATGTTCAATAATTTTTTCAAAAAATTGTGTCGTTTATGAGATAATGTAGAAAAATACTGTACAGCCGGACAGGCCACAGACGACAATATAATACGGCGCATGCGCTTTGCATGCTGGATAACTAAGGCTACAGACATACACTCAGAATCTGTAGTACTTATTTCCTTTCCACGCTATCAATGGTTACGCGAACGCGCCTGAATGCTACGATACACGTACACTGTCTTGTTCTTAACACTATTTGTTGGTAAAATATTATATGACATTTAATTTTGATCCATGGGATTTGGCGAGTTGTTGTCGGTGCAGCGGTGATTGGCCACTCAATTGAGTGACGAAGCTCGACAGTGACGTACTCCTTGCAACCTACACCATGAGAAGTTCCACTGTTATCTCCTACATCACCCACCTGTCTCTTTAACTGTAGTTGTTGACTGCCTTCTCACCTTCTAACGTTCTCCAGCGAAACGTGCTACACTGCACGTCAGATTATTTCACATCTGAGGTTCTCACAGCGATTTTGGAGAAGACTTCAAACCCTCTGGGATGTTAAGATGCGTCTTTAGGTAAACAGTTCCTCGCACCTGAAGGGATTGTAGTGCCTTCATCTTAAAGTAACCCAAGACGAGTCACTTTTTTTATGCTTTCTCATAAAGGTAAAAGATACGACGAAAACTTAAAAAACGTCAGGTAATATTTACCCACTGTCACAGCGTAACATCCCAGAATACTTGAATCTTCATGCCAATCATTCTTCCTGCGGTTAAATGAAAGACAATCTCAACGGGCATTTGGGACGTGATTTAACAGGAACCCAAGAGAAAGGAACCCTAAAGATACCTCTGTCATACGTGGCTACTTGATATTTACGTAAGGACGCTGTGGTGATTACCTCTACGAAAATCAAATTGAGGGTATTGGGTATACTTCGGGCGACTGTAATTAATATGAAGACGCTTCATAGAATGAGCTATCAACATTCTCAGAGTATACTTTAACCGTGGAAATGAAAGGCGAAAGTTGCACCTGTATGAGGACGGCCCTTTCACCATACAGAGAAGACCTGGATGAAATAACAGATACCTTTCATTTCCGACCCATTATAATCTCACAAGTCTGACATGTAGATGTCGCGTCGTTTGTCTTCGAAGAAGACGGAAAGTGTATGAAGGATAAGAAAGTAAAGAAAACATTTGAATACCCGTATAATGGAAACCTTTACGGTTTGACGTAAAATGGAGAAAGTACAACCACGGTACGTGTGATGATAAATTTACATTTCCGTAAGAGTGAGTGGTGAAGAAGGACAGGACTAGTGAAATACTTCTTAGACAAAGCACTTGCGGTCTGAATACAGAATGTTAAATGTTTTGAGTGTCTAGTTCGTAACCAGGTACATAAAACACACACTTCAGAGGCCTTCCTTGTCAGACATACAGCAAAGCGATGGGAGAGAAGGAATGGACACATGATCGTCCCCATAATCACTTCAACAGGCAGACGAACCCAACTCAGATACTCTAAAGATGGAGGCGGCTCATTCCTCCGAAACATCGAAACAAACTTATTATCTTACACGGTGAAATATCCCTGAATATTATCATATGATATTCTTTGCACTCAATTTTCAGAAGCATTCTTCCCACATAATCCGCCTTCCGTTTAGGTCTTCCGTCTAAAAATAAACATTTCTACCTAAATGGTAAGCGATGTTAAGTAAGATAGGCGAATTGTTATGTGACTGAATGAACGAATGAATAAATGAATGGAATGAATGAATGAATGAATGAACGAAGGAAGGAAGGAAGGAAGGAATGAAGGAAGGAAGGAAAGAAGGAATGAAGGAAGCAAGCAAGGAAGGAAGGAAGGAAGGAAAGAATGAATGAAGCAAGGAAGGAAGGAAGGAATGAAGGAAGGAAGGAAAGAATGAATGAAGGAAGGAAGGAAGCAAGCAAGGAAGGAAGGAATGAAGGAAGGAAGGAAGGAAAGAATGAATGAAGGAAGCAAGGAAGGAAGGAAGGAATGAAGGAAGGAAGTAAAGAATGAATGAAGGAAGGAAGGAAGCAAGGAAGGAAGGAAGGAAGGAAGGAATGAAGGAAGGAAGGAAAGAATGAATGAAGGAAGGAAGCAAGGAAGGAAGGAAGGAATGAAGGAAGGAAGGAAAGAATGAATGAAGGAAGCAAGCAAGGAAGGAAGGAAGGAATGAAGGAAGGAAAGAATGAATGAAGGAAGCAAGGAAGGAAGGAAGGAAGGAAGGAAGGAAGGAAGGAAGGAAGGAAGGAAGGAATGAATGAAGGAAGGAAGGAAGGAAGGAAGAATAGGCGCTATGCTTAGAAAGTATGTTGGCTCTATGGAGCCATGGAGAATCCAAGCTGGACTTTCCCCAGGCGAAACTCGAATCTTTTAGTCCAAATTAAGGGTGAATACAGTCTCTTACTTGAGTTCCCTGAGCTAACCTACCGAAGCACTGATAATTTTTAAATTCCAAAAGACACAAGTGTTTGAGTTCCCGCTCGAAGACGAAAGTAAAACTTTAGTAAGATTTAAACTTCTCACTGTAAGCATATACGAGGGACAGTAAAGGATGCCTATGCTCTGTATGTACAGACACTTAAAACACGCATCTCTGAATCGCCATTTTTAAGCAGAATTTAAATACCTTAGAATCTTTCCCTTCCGTGTTAAGTGGGTCCCTGTCACCTCGTGTTGAATGGGTCCCTGTCACCTCGTGTTGAATGGGTCCCTGTCACCTCGTGTTGAATGGGTCCCTGTCACCACGGTATGGCGCGTCCTGAGGTTGCGTATGGAGGAACAGCCTCCAGTTATGTAAGGTAGCTGCGAATACATTGAATAAGCAGTCGCGGACAGCAGACAAGGGGCGGTCCTCACCTTGGGGATTGAACGAGGTGCTAACAACTCCTCACCGTAAAAAAAATTTCATGTTACGAAACACCTTACAAAGCCTCGGACCTGGGATAGGGACAGGTGGCGGGCTCTTGTGAATGCCGTTATGAACCTTCGGGTTCCACTACATGCGGGTAAATTTCTTGACTAGCTGAGGAACTGTTAGCTTTTCAAGAAGGACTCTGCTCCATGGAGTTAAGAGTGGAGAATCTCTCCTTTTTCGTTTTCTTTGAAAGTAATAGTTTGTCAAGGGCTATTCCCGTATAATGGTTGCATGCACTTTCATTTCTGACTTACTGTATGCAGAGTTTGGTTGAAAGGAAGGGCGTAACAAATTGTGTGTAAGATATTTTATCATTTTGTTACATTCGATAGACTTTCAAGTTTCGTAACGTAAGCGTAATGCCAATCGATGCGGAACTTGTCCCGTATATACAATGACAAAATGCGACAAACACGGGTCTTGCCGTTGAAGCATGGCGCGTCCTATACAACATCTCTGAAAGGTAAATCAATCCGTCTGGTTTCATTAATCAAATTCTTGTTCCGCTTTCTTTCACAAAACTGTGAAAAAGATTGCTAAACACAGGCTAGTATCCATTTCACTGTAATTTAATGCATTTCAATCGCACTTCAGATGAAGCAAATGAAAAGAGAATGGAGAAAATTACATAATGTTCAGCTTCATAATGCTTACTCTTCAGTAAATACAGTCCAACTCGGTTATAACGTCAAGATGGCGACTGAATATTTTGTGTCCTTATAAACGAGTTTTGTTATGACCGAGTAGTGAGACGTTATGGTTAACAGTGAGGAATTAATTGGTACCGCAGAATATCTGACGCTATAGACGAGGTGTCGTATAAACCTATGTCGTTATAACCGGGTTCGACTGTATTATTTGCGTCGTCAATTAAAGAAGCATGAGAGGGGCGGGGGGCATTTAGAGTGCATGAGAATTTGATAAATGTGTACAAATTTATGTCTGAAAAAACACAGATGAAAAGGGACCACCTCGAAGACATGGGTGTTAAACCTTTAAAGACGAAGCGTATCTGTTTTATATAAGGACTCAGTGCGTACCGCGCTGTAAACACTCTCCACTTCGGTTATAAAAACCAGTCTCTTAATGTTTTATAAGGCAAAAGTTGCTGTTTGTTCTGAGATCCGTACAAAACACACAAACGCAATGTGGGCACCACGTAGAATTTTTTAACCCTTTAAAGAAGAAGCGTATCTGTTTTGTATAAGAACTCAGTGCGTACCGCGCTGTAAACTCTCTCCACTTCGGTTATAAAAACCAATCTCTTAATGTTTTATAAGGCAAAAGTTGCTGTTTGTTCTGAGATCCGTACAAAACACATAAAGGCAATGTGGGCACCACTTAGAAATTTTTAATGTTAAACCTGGTGGTACGTAAAGTTACTGCTAGGCTTTAAAAGGTTAATGGGAGGAAAATATAAACCGTGCGGGAAGCCGTGGCTCGCGCGAAGGACCAACGGCGATATCCCATGAACACTTCGGTGAACCTTCGGGTTCAGTAGAAGCAAAAAAATGTCTTGACCAGACCGCAAAGTGTTAAGTTGTCAAGAAGGAGCGTGCAATAAGGAGTTTTACTTAAACGTAGCAGACATTAGGTAAACAAAACAAGTGGAATCAGGCAGTAACGTCTGTGACTTGCATTGGAGAGGTTCCCGGTTCGAATTTAGACCGGAACGCCGACTATGCTGAGGTTTATCGTGGTTTTCCTCATTCCACTCGGGCAAGTGCCGGTATTGTGCCTCACACGAGGCCAGGGACAGGGCCATGCCTGTCACATCTCTCACAGTTCATTGTTCACGTATCAACGCTATATTATAGCTACTGGCAATTTCATTAAATAATTTACAAATTTAATTAAATATTCAACATATCGCGAAATTCTCCGAACAACAATTTTAATATTCCAAAGACATCTGTGTTTTCTGTTATAGTAATATCTTATACAAAGACCTTTTATTTTCTATAGATTTGATACTCTTCAGTTTGGGGGTTCATGTAAATTATGAGTTATAACAGACTGCTAAAAACTAAAATTAAATTCTCCCAAAAACTTTTAGCATGAACACCCCCCCCCCCCCCCACCTTCCAGATTTAATCGAAACTCGTTAAATAGTTTTAGAGTTAAAACGAACTGGCCGAGAGGCAGCCTGCACATTACGTGTTCACTTGCGTGATTTTCACCTCACAAACACTGTAAATAACTAAGTTATTAAGTTCTTTGATAGTGTTGGAGTCGTCCCCAATTCCCAATGCCATAGCGGCGTTATATTCTCACCTGAGCCTTCCCATTCACTAACATTATGCCATGTCATTGCATTCAAGCATTGTAGAGCATGCACGGCCCTGACTACAAAAACGTGCTTATGAAGTGACAAAGCTGGAAATGTGTTGGATGATCCAACAAACAAGTGCCTTCATTCCCGGTACACTCCTTTTTTGTGACGTTCTTGTCTTTATTAGCGACGATCGATAAACTTCAGTTTCTAACGGGGTAGAACGCCTGGCGCTTCGGCAACCCATTATGCATGGGATTAAATTTTGAATGTCTTAACTCCTTGACGGAACATAAAATGACGCAGCCTGTGTTTCTCTGGAAAAAAAATCACATAACACAGTCAAGTACAAAATTTTTGTATCTTGTAAAGACACAATAGGGTGCGCCGAGGAAACTGCTTAAATATGTTCAAGTTACTACAGGGCATTGAACTGGAAGACAGGAAAATTTAACGGACTGACTAGTTAGCTGGCGCAGAGTTCTTCCTAGTAAGCTAACAGGCATTCAACTAATGAAGAAATCGCCTTTATTTGACTTCTTAACAACCTGCGTTTACACATGCAAACGCACACACGAAAACACCCCTAGAAATTCATTTTATATATTTAGGCAACAAGGAAATTTACTGAATTTTTAAGACATGCTGCACAATATCTGTTTCATTTTCCACAGAGTGTCGTTTATTTCGTAATTTTATCTCTTTCTGTTCAAATACTACACATGTTTTTCTTAACCCTTTAAACACGAAGCGTATCTGTTTTATATGAGGACTCAGTGCGTACCGCGCTGTAAACACTCTCCACTTCGGTTATAGAAACCAGTCTCTTAATGTTTTATAAGGCAAAAGTTGCTGTTTGTTCTGAGATCCGTACAAAACACATAAACGCAATATGGGCACCACGTAGAATTTTTTAATGTTAAACCTGGTGGTATGTAAAGTTACCGCTAGGCTTTAAAAGGTTAAATCGTGCGCTAAAATTTAGATATCTACCCCGGTACAATAAAGGTTCATCGAACCCGAAGGTTCATTAACATGTTCACAACCCCCACAATTTATCCTTAGCTCTGAGCCAGACCGATCTATTCCATACACTCCCGTTCTATGTACGTTGGTAAATATCTATGAAGGTACACGGTTGTTACATTACAGAAGCAATACAGGTGTCTTCACAATCAATCCTCGTGAGCGTGGAACCTGCGGGTCTCACGAGTGTATTGTGAAGTTTCAAAATTAACACCGCCGACAATCACGATACCATTGCAGGTACAGAAGAAAATGAAAGTGTTCCGCCATTAGACTTAATCGTTCCTTTCTCTCCACTCCCGAAAATCCACTGAGGTACCAAATACAGGTTAAGAGCTTCATTCATTTAAAAGCAGAGAGCATCAATTAACATATGACACGTGAGTGAAACCAAGCGTTGTGCGTCTTTTGCTTGACAGAGATTGAAGATGACTTAACAGTAGGCTACCTGCTGAGGACAAATGTGGTGAATGTAAAGGATGACAAGGGAGAGTAAAGAACTTGGCCACGTATATAATGACTGGATGAACTGCAATTGTTACGTCACTTTGTAACTTAGGTGTGAAGTCCATAGCGGTATAACTCTGCACACAATCAAGGATTCAGTTTATAAGTTAATTACAGACGTATTAAAAAGGTAGTGTTGCTCGTACAGCTACTGCATCTCAGAGCAGCTTCATTTTCTGCATTTCGTAATTCTGTATTTTTAAGTTTATCATTCACTGTGTTTAAGAAACTGTATGACTCAGATCTCAAGTCAATCAGACACGTACTTTTTATGTGTTTATAACATGTTTACATTTTTATAATTTAGTTTGGATTTGACCAAATTTTGTCGAAATATGTTGCCGTAGTAATACGATAAATTAACCCTTTAAAGACGAAGCGTATCTGTTCTATATAAGGACTCAGTGCGTACCGCGCTGTAAACACTCTCCACTTCGGTTATAAAAACCAGTCTCTTAATGTTTTATAAGGCAGAAGTTGCTGTTTGTTCTGAGATCCGTACAAAACACATAAACGCAATGCAGGCACCACGTAGAATTTTTTAATGTTAAACCTGGTGGTATGTAAAGTTACCGCTAGGCCTTAAAAGGTTAATATCAGTAGGAAGGTTGTGTCGACGGTTAAAAGTACCATTCGGTGTATTAAAATATTCCTTGTTGGTTGCTTTATCACGCTGGATAAGTCGTTGAGACTTTTTGGCGTCACTGTAATATAGTAATTGGGATTAAATGTGGGATCAACGCCGCCCTGTCACCGCGGAGGCCCGGATTCGATTCCGGGGCAGTCCATGTGGGATTTCTGGTGGACAAAGTGGCATTGGGACAGGTTTTCACCCGAGCACTTCGGTTTTCTCCTGTCAGTCTAATTCCACCGGTGCTCCATTACAAGGAAAAACGAAAGTAAACTAATAATTTTCATCGCAAGGTTGCACAAGAAGCCTCAAGGCTGCGGTGCGTCCGTAGCATCTGCTGCGGGGCCCTTCACCACAAAAGTGTGGGATCAAACGGTCGAACCTGTGTCAAAATCTCATTTGATATTAATCCGGAGAGAATTTGGAATGTACTGCACACTCCCAGTCAAGACAAACGGTTAAACCTGGAAAAGCGTCATATCAAACACTGCGTGCAATTCATGTGCTGAGGACCTTTTTTGTGCCCGCATTCTTTATATTCCTGCAAAGCTGGTAATATGTTGTGGATGTCTTGGAAGGCTCCATTCTTTGTTGGTTTTAATTTCCATAACTGATTTCTGTTAACGTAAACCTGCAGTCATGAAAGTCGTTTTAACAAACGGCCTGCCTCAATGCAGCAGTCCCCCTTCAGAAGCCAACAATTGCTCGACTAGTGAAGAGATTTTCCGCCTTTTGCGGAACCCGTATGTTAAAAAATTCTACGTGGTGCCCACATTGCGTTTGTGTGTTTTGTACGGATCTCAGAACAAACAGCAACTTTTGCCTTATAAAACATTAAGAGACTGGTTTTTATAACCGAAGTGGAGAGTGTTTACAGCGCGGTACGCACTGAGTCCTTATATAAAAGATACGCTTCGTCTTTTAAAGGGTTAAAAAATTCTACGTGGTGCTCACATTGCGTTTGTGTGTTTTGTACGGATCTCAAAACAAACAGCAACTTTTGCCTTATAAAACATTAAGAGATTGGTTTTTATAACCGAAATGGAGTGTTTACAGCGCGGTACGTACTAGAGTCCTTATATAAAACAGATAAGCTTCGTCTTTAAAGGGTTAATTACCGCTTTCACAAGTCCCGATACTGGACTGTCCTGAGCCACACGAACCCAATCCACATACTCCCCTCTACATGTCAACTGTAGTAGCCACGTGCGCCTGTCATACCACCGGCTGCCAGAATACAAATGTGCCAATCGAATGCCGTCTCCATAGCTCGTTTTTTAATTCTGAGAGGAAACCAAGCGTTAATTTCATGTAATGCCATCTGATTGTGCTATTTCGTTACATGCTCCATCCTCAACTGTTTCTGCGGCCTCACCTCGTACTTCACAGAGGACCCTCTGATGTATTACATGCTCGCTGTTCAACTGTTTATTCAGTCTCAGGGCGTACTTCACAGGAGACCACAGTGTAACCTAAGTCACTCACAAGGGTATTTTGTATACGTATATGTACATCCACGTCGCTCCTCTTAAAAGGTTTCTCGATTACGGATTCTACTCACATGCGTTCTACATTCCCTGCCCATTTAAGCCACGATCTGATCACCCTCACAGTATTTAACACATAGTACAAATTATGAAGCTTCTCATTATGTGTTAAATAATTACAGTCTACAGCCAACGTTATATGGGGTTTTATTAACAATGTCAGCGACTAGTTTCGGTCCTTTCAGACCACCTTCAGGCTCTGTTCTTATCCTATTATTACAAAAACTCTACATATATTAGAAGGCCTTTGTAATAATAAGATACGAACAGAGCTTGAAAATGGTCCGAAAGGACTGAAACTAGTCGCTCTCATTTTTAATTAAAAAAAACATATAACGTTGGCTGTAGGCGGTTATTATTTCACACGATTGATATACGCCAACTGGGACAATGAAATGTCAAAAAAGAAACTTCTCATTGTTTAGTTTTCTCCAACCTCGCCGCATTTCTCCTCCGCATCCTGGTCTCCTATACCCTCAGTATGTGCAGACCTCAAGTAAATTGGTGGAATGAAGTTACTGATTAATTTGTTTGTGTCTGTGTGTTCGTTCCAGAGTTTAAGTGGCATGAAGTGTGTTTCATTTGTTCAGGTCAAGTGAAGGCGAATTCAGCGAACGTTGCGACCCGCAACATCCCTGCGACAAATGGAGTCATCCATGCCATAGACGGACTTCTGTGAGGAAAAAATTTGATTCTCTGATTCAAGAAGTTATGTATATTTCGTCACAAATTTCGAATAATTGTTACGAAAGGCTAAAAGAAGTAATAACACACTGGAAGGACGGCACCTGCCCTTAATGATATCTGTAGATGTACGGACGTACGAGTCTTTGACAGATGGTCACGGAATGCAGATGGCGTTCTAAGGTGTGTATATGTAATAAGGATAGGCTTTTTTAATAACACAATTTACACTACGATGTGTACTTTCAGTGTTACAAACCTACATCCAACCACAACTGAACTGCCACGCTGTATTCTCAGTCACACCCCTGCGAAAGCAAGTTTAAAGAGAGAGAGAGAGAGAGAGAGAGAGAGAGAGAGAGAGAGAGTGTGTGTGTGTGTGTGTGTGTGTGTGTGTGTGTGTGTGTGTGTGTGTGTGAAATCAGTGGCGTAGCTAGGGTTCCTTTTGGCGCCCGGGGCAAGTACTCACAATGGCAGCCCATAACAGGAATTACGAACTTTAAAAAAAATGAATTCATTGAATTCCTTGTTATTTGTCTCAATAATTTAAAACTGTTGAGCGTTGTAATTTTTTTTTTCACTTAAGGTATTCATTTTGCTGCCGCTCTGATTCTGCCGCAGGGGGGGGCGGCCGGACAACTAGCCCCCTTCCCTCAGTTACGCCCCCGTGTATGTGTGTGACCCAATGTAACAATAACACATTGTCAGTGGACCAGACAGCGAACGCACGAAAGCACCTTCTGGAACAGTCGGTTGACACTCCGTATGAAATTCGCAAGTTAATATATCCAGCATCACTCAAAGCAGACTTTCCTACTGCATCCATTTCTAGTTCTACATACCCATTACAATTATTACAGGCAGTTTCCATCTCTAGTGTGCAGTAAAGAACTTTACCACTTTGGTCGTACAGGCTACAGGGGTACCTGTAACAAGAGTGCACTACATTCAGTCAAATTGAACTGTGGACAGCACGCCTACGTCAGTGTAAACACAGTTTAGTAAACTTGGGGACCAGTGAAGAATCGCACATCTGCTTTGTACATAAATCAACAAACAGGGATTTAACATTTTAAAACCTAGTGGTAACTTTACGTACCGCCAGGTTTAACATTAAAAAATTCTACGTTGTGCCCACATTGCGTTTATGTGTTTTGTACGGATCTCAGAACAAACAGCAACTTTTCGTCTTATAAAACATTAAGAGATTGGTTTTTATAACCGAAGTGGAGAATGTTTACAGCGCGGTACGCACTGAGTCCTTATATAAAACAGATATGCTTCATCTTTAAGGGGTTAATATCAACTGCGTAAGTTAAAAGCTATTTTATACTATAGAGATATGTCTTGTTAGAAAAAGAAAACAGCTCATAGTCACCAGGGACAAAATACATTTATTGAAAATCAGAGGAATGCTTTCAGTTCATATTATTGTCTTGCTGTGTTACAAAGCCAGTCTGTACTTTACCGAATGATTTTTTTTCTTTCCATTTTGTTTCTCTCTCATTCTACAGAGCTACTCAATTAGTTCTCTGCCTATTACTATTCCATTGCTGACAAAAATTATCTGAAATCTATTTTTCATATGATTACGGTATATTGTGGAACATTTTACGAGAAATACCAGATGTTTACTTTGAAAAAAACTAGTCATAGAAGAATTAATATAATAATACGGGAAGTATCATAAAAATACAACATGAAACACGTTTAATAATCATCCTCAGATCACTAATGTATCATACAAGTTACCTATTTACAGACATCAGTTACTGCGTTCGTACGTACTAAATTACAATCCCATAGACACACCATTAATTTACATGAATACTTTCACACTCTTTGACACACCGTAGAATCACCTGTTGGTGTTACCGGCAGTTTACTTGCTATGCCTATATGGTACATAATCTTACAGACACAAACGCTAAACATGAATCCCTTCGTTGCTTAAATCAAAATACACCTTCAACAGACGATAAATTACAACATTAAACCAAGTCTTACTTTATTATATACACTGTTTCCTTATAAGCAGTCTTTTATTTACCTACTTTCTGATATTCGAAATAAATATTCAACAGGTTTTAAAACCTTCACGCCAGCACAAATTGGATTAGGCTTTAATTCCATATATATTGTACATTACTTTAAAAACTTCGAAAGAAAAACAGTTGTATATTTGTGTGCTCTTTTATCAGTCAAATGGCAAACTTAACCGCAGAATTACAGCTCTGTAGCAAAGTTGGCATGATTCAGCTTCCACGACGACACAAATGCAAGCGTGTGTGTGTGTGTGTGTAAACCGTTCGTAATAACAGATTTAGCTTTTCCCTTCTCAGGCCATAAACAATGCACACTCTCGGCTTATTATGACGAGAGAAAATACGTTTTATATGCAATGATTATCCAAATGGATAATCACAAAGTCTTGTCAGTGATGCTTGTCTATACCTCCATATTAAAAATCCTTGTTGACGCATGAAAACATTCTAGCCTGTATGTGTTGAGATATTACCTGTTATTTTTTTTCCAGCACAGACGTGTTTTTTTTTGCCCCGAATTCCAAAATATGATTCCTTCTTTATAATGCTACAGAAATATAAGATACTTACGTTCTAACATAATCGTGAGGCTGATTCAGGTACCTTAGACCATCACACAGCGTGTGGAAATACACTTCACTGTGTCATTAAAATTATTGCAAGCAACAGCAGCAAATTCTATACGAAACACGACGTACTGAACAGCGACGGAAATGAGAACCGGGAATGGTTCCAATCGGGTGCATCCATTTTCCAAGACTATTTCATTTCGAATCAGAGCCCGACTAAGGGGCGGGTCAGCTAGGCAGCTGCCCGGGGCACCAAACTATAAGCGGCGCTGTCACTGGGATAATCGGAAATAAGATGCCAGTAAACTCAGGTTTCCACACGCACGAAAGTATTTTTTCCGAAAATTATCCCCAATTTGGGCAAGCGCCCTAAAAAAAGTCTCCCCAAGCCTCTGTCCTAGGCCGAAAAACTTCAAACGATGTCGGTTTCAAGGGGTACCGAATTATTAGCCTACCCAGAGGCGCCAATATATTCGAGGAAAAGTTGTGAATATTCAATTTGCAACATTTGTCTACGTAACTTTAAACATCACGAATACTAAAACTATTTTTAAGAATTCACCTCTGTGATTATCGTAATGAGAACGGTAGAAATGACACGTTTTTGGCTTCACTTAAGACTTAATTGCGAAACGCATAACGTAACTACCGTCTGCCTCCGCAGAATATGTATTATATGCGTCCGCGCTGGCTCGTGACGCAGCTGCTTGCTCGGGGATGATAAAAAGGCGATGACAGAGCAGAAGTATCATGTTTCTGGGCTGTTCGGTATCTCTGGTTTGACGTCCACATGCGCCTGAATTCAACCGCACGTTAACACGAAGCTTGGTATCTCAAAAAGCTGATACAACAGAAATGTTTTACCCTGTCTGTCCTGCATTAGTACCGGCTCTGCAGTCAGTACACATGATGCTGTCCTTCGTACTGTTTATGTTGCATAAAGCTTACGAATATTTACACAAAAAAAAAACTTTTACACGCTCCGATGGAACAGTTTTCATTATTCACACATGCACCTACAGCTCTATGAAGGCGTATCATTTACATCAACATTTTCTTTCCTTTGTCCTAGATTATCTGATACCCAATTTACCAGTAGTAGTGTTGTCACCTAAGAGTATCGCTTCGCTATTCTTATCTTTGCACATGGATTAACCTGATACCAAGCGTTGTTCTCTTTGCAAATCGCTGCTGCGCGCGCATGAACTCACCCTCTTCTAACGAAGGTGTCCGCCAAAATGTGATCTTATTTACTGACCGGGTATAATAAACGCAGTTTCTTTAATTACGTTTACGTGTTCGAATTTGCAGTGCTGCCGGTAATGAATTTAAGTTACGTGGATTACAGTGTGAAATATGAAACGGTGAATTGTTGGTAATTATTGTCAAGTGTGTTGAATTTTTCAAAGTGAAAGGGTTCTGTCAACTGCCATTTTTTCTATCGACGGCAGAAGCCCTCAACATACATCCCGCCAAGTCAGCCGGAAGTGAGTATTTCAACAAGATCATTTTGAATGTTGTGTTTCGTTGATGAATGTTTTCATACGTCAGTGCATATGTACGTATCATCGGCCTCTCATGTACAGTATGGGTAACCAATAGGTGCACGAGTATCGCGGACTGTCACAATACGGCGCTCGACAAGTTTTGACATTCCGCCATTATAGTACCTTGTTTGTCCGCTATAACTTGCTGATGAGCCATTAGTGTTAATATTTTGAATAATTTGGGGCAAAATTTACATTATATCGCTATTCAGGCTCAGTTAAACAGACTTGCTGTCGTAAATCCTGTACAGCGTATGTAATTCTACTTTCCGTTGTGTCGCGCATATTTTCTTTTCGTATTGAGGTAATCTTACGTAACATTATTTTAAATACATAAGCCAACATGAACTTCATGTCCTTCAGCTCTAAGTTATGGGGCCTACCAGTTGATTAAATTCAATACAGATTATGTTGAAACTGGGTCCAGGCTTAAAGTATGTGTCCGAATGAATCAGAAGACGTTATGCAGTATTCAGACTTCGGTCCCCCCCCCATTGGGGGGGGGGGTAACTTCAGCTGTTCGAGACTCTCGGAGGAAGTGCACATTTTATACTGGAAAATTCAGTGGTGGTGGTCGGGGTAGGAGTTGCCAGTTTTATGATGGAGGTATTAACACTTTGTCAATATAATGCCTACTTCGTTTTTCTTAAATTTACCTGCGCATCTGTAGTGAATAGCTGACTTCAAGAATCATTTCTGAAATACCTGTAGTTTCAAACGATACCCTTCACTTCATCATTGTTCCGAAATTACTACGGTATTAAACGGATTTGTCTTACACAGCTGTAAGATGTTAAGCATACACGAAATGCTGAACCTCTATAATCAACAGTACACAGATTCTTTACACAATTGAACCTTCTGAGCATTTGTGTGTGAACGGAATGTCTGCTCTCACATTACAATGTGAAAGTTTCTGAGTAACTTCGTGTGTCCAGGCACTTTCACTGCAAGTTGACAAATACAGTAGGAAACTGCACGAACTTTAATAATCAAGTCAAGTCACACGGTACGATAACATGTCTGCTAACTCAGAAACCAGGTATTTTCAGTTAAAAGAGCATTCTCCTAGAAGACATGTCATGAAATAGAGAGCAGAGTTCAAGACATTCAGGTTGTAAACAGTGACATCAAACATTTCTACATAACCTTCACAGAGAAATTTTGATTTTATCAAAACCTGATGATATCAAATGTAAGCTGGTACAACCATTACATAAACAGAATGCTGCTCCTTAGTCTCTGCTAGTAAGCAAATTGTAAATATTGAAAAGACAAAGTTGTAACACATAACAACAAACTGAATTTAGGTTGGTTAGTGAGCCACATTCCAGCAAATCTGATCGTATCTTTGCAATGTATTGGATGCTGTCAGCTTATATTAGGAAGTTCTTGGCTTGTATTTCAGAAGTTCACAACACTTTATGGTTACTCTCTTGTGGGATGTCATGCCACGCAACCTGCTGCCCTCATCTCCACATCCTGAAAATGGAGACAGCATGCTCCTCCTAAATGTCCGTTACTGTCTGGCATTACATCGCAGTCACAGTCAACACTGTATAAACTTCATATTTTTTAAAACTTGTTACATGTGGCAGGACAGATAATTCGAGGAACGGGCTGTTCGTGGTTTCTATGTGTCTCTAAATATTCATTAGAAAGGAAACAACTTGGTGGAGGTGGGGTTGAGGGTGTGGGCAACAAATTATAATGAGTCATAGCCTATTTTTAGCATTACTCTAATGTCTAATCCAACTGCACAATTTGGCTATTTTTATGCTTCTTTCTGAGCGAGGCTTTCCACTGCAAGACTTCATCAATGAAATTCTGGTAACTTGGCAGATGTTACAGATCTACAACCTCTTCAGGTAGAGAAAAGCTGACATAACAGCACACTGTAAATAAAACCAACCTTTTGCTTCTGTACTTTCTAATAAATGTTAAATATTTTTTATCAAAGTCAATATCACATCATGTGGGACTGTCTCCATGAAATTTGCGATTCCTTGCAACCTAGTTATTTGTGCCGATTTCTCAAAATATTAAAAACAATGTGCATCACTTTTACAGGTAAATTGTAACATAAAAGTGGGATCCATCTCAGGAGCTACCTGACCCATAGTTTAAACAACCACAAATATATGTGTGATATGCAAAGCTTTCACGACAGCTGTAAGCAGTGAAGTGCATCCAGGTAGTTGGCTGTTTATATGTAGCGGTGGTCATGCAATGTTTCAGAGGCAGGGAGTATCTCTAAAATGTTTTACAAACTTCACACTCACACTTACATGGCTAATCACCAATCAGTGAGAACAGCACTGGTTACATAGAAGTATTCACATTTGGGTGATTAATGATTTTTTAAAACACCTGTAAAATAACGTCTGATACAAATGGAACTTGCACACAAAAACACGTTTTCAGGGAATTATTAAAAGTTCCCTGATTTCTGGAGTGTAATCCACTTTGGCAGTGATGTAGCCACGATTTGGAGCCTGATATTGGAAGTTGCATGTTTCTTCATACCAGGGGCATTTCGTAAGTTTCCTGTACATATGTCCAAATGCACAACCAAATCAATGTCCGTTATGTTGCAATATACCTGCTCTGTACTGAACAATCATCATCATCTGGGTCTGGAAACACATAGTATACAAAATACATATCAGTTCAGTCAAAACAGAACTATATTTAGACATTAGCTTTTACCTGTCTAAAAAGAGTGACATGTTTTGACCTACATATATGTCATTTTCAAGCTCACACGATTCTAAAAAGCCCACAATGGGATGATAATGTTAAGTGTAACATTATCTTCCTCAATGTGGGCTTTTTGGAATTGTGAGACCTTGAAAATTACCTATACATATAGATCGAAACATATTGGTCTTTTAGACATACAAAATTTGTCTAAATATAGTTCTATTTTGACTTATACATATTTTGTATATTACGTTAACATACCACAATGTGGTATCACATGCAAAGATTGTCGAGACACATCTTCCAGTAGTGATGCTGGCAATTAATTGCAGTGCACTAACCATTAATGTTCAGACGAAGTACTGATGCCACTCACACACGTCTTGTTCATGGAATCTGCGAAAGGCTTCATCTTTCTAGCACACAAACTGTGACCATTCAGGATAGGTCCAGGGCCTGCAGCAAGCTTGGCAATGGACATTCAAGCTTCTGGTGGATACAGTGCATGATGTACATAATTTTCAGTATGCCTTGACTGTGTCATGCATCTTCTTGTGTGGTGAGGTTACATTCTTCCCAGTAACACATAGAAGATGACTGCTATCCTCACATCCATATGCTTGGAATTCATTACCTGCCATACAGGATACTTACGAAAAATCCCTCATGCCATCTGACATGCCACATATTTTCTATTCACATGCAGAGGTAATGTGTTAGATACTACATAATTTTAGGCCTTTTTCTTAATAAAAAAACTATTACCCATCATACTCTTACGTATCTGTGACAAATTTAGTATCCACATCTTTCACTGATACAAAATGTTTCTTTTAGCTGTTATAGCGAAGTGCAATGTGTAGTCAGCAACACTCTGTGTATTCTGTGGCATCTGCATCTTAAAATGTTCTACTGCACAGTGCATACTAGATCTGCATGTGGTCTAGGAATAGGACTCTTCTAGACATGGTACAGAAAGACTGCCCCAGCAGAGGTTTTTCGCTTTGTCAAACATCTTATCTTAATTTGTCCCTTATTTGTACATGAATATGGTTCTGTTAGTGCACATTTATCCTTTTATTTCTCAAACACCAGATGTTAATTTGTCTTGTTATTTGTACAGGAACATGGGTCTGTTACGTATACCATTCTTCTCATTTTGCACAACCACAAAAGTAACTCTTGAAGTACCGTGAAGGCAGAGATATGTTACTTACCCATACATGTACTTCTATTTACTGATCATTGGCCCAAGAATCGCAGTAGCATTCCCAGTACTAAAATACAACCTCACTAGTGGTAATTCAGTAAAATTGCTTTTGTTTGTGAAGTGGATGTGAATCAGTGAGAAATTCTGTTACTACCAAATCCCTACCATTATGGTTTTACTGATCCCCCCGACATTTGCTAACCCAAGGAAGTAGAGGAATCTTTGTAAGATTAATGCAACCATGAAGCAGATGATGGAATTCAAATGATAGGATCATAATTACAGAGGGGGCCCACAGTTCAGCACAAGATGTAAACCACAGTTAACACTTAAGTCTTTATGACACTCCCAATGTCAAAGCCCTGACAGAGATGAAGGCCTGAATTCATGAACAGAAAAATCTGCACCTATCTCTAATCAGGCATTGAACATAGGATCCTATTAGTGAGAGCCCACTTCATATCCAAAAATCGCCCGATTTTTCTTGAATATCAATTTTGTACATAAATTATTGAATGTTTACTGGATGTTCTTACCCATTCAATGTACAAGCTTCTCTGAATCTGGATATGGCATCACATTTTCTTCAATGTCTAGTGTGAGAGAAGAGCAGGTTTACTGTCGGTAGTAGATTTGGATATGAACTCACTGAATGAAGCAGCCCAAGTTCATCATTACTTCACCGCAAACCCTGCCATACACAAACGCACATACACAAGTGATTAGCAGCCAGCTCCTACTATTATGACAGACATTCAGAACTAACAATTCAGACAGTGGTTCCTACAGCAGGAGCTGCTGGTGAGGCAGGTGTACTTGGCTGAGGTGGTTCACATTTTTCTGACATCACAGTCAGCACCTGTTCAAATTTGGCATGCCGCTCTTCTGCAGCAACACTAGCACCACGACTTCCCCACAAGAACTTTAAATGAAATTCTGTGTGGAATGCATCTGTAAGTAACTCATCCACTTTAGAATCGCCCAGGACAATCTCTGCATTCCGTCGGAACATAGCTAGCGATTCACCAAATTTACGTGCGGATTCCATATGTGAAAACAATATTCCAAGACCAAAATCAGTAGTTGATTCCCAAGGCCCAAGACAGTTGACGACGACTGTGGTGTTACCACTAGGGTTGATGCCTGCAAAAGAATGGAACATTCTGTTAATGCAACTACTGTAGGAAGATATAAGAGGAAATAAGATTGTAATATACATACAGAAGGGCACAAATTCCAGGTGCCATAGTGTCACCTGGCACGTACAATTTGGTGGCAACTCCTAGAATTTTGGAGAATTTGTGGATCGCTATGTATATATATTTGAATTTCTTTGTACCTGGTATTATCACGTTTTTGGTTTGTTAAAATGTTGAACTTCAGCCGGTGTATTCAAGCTGCTTGTCCTGTTTCATAACACAAGACAGGCTTGTGATCTATCATCACACACGCATGCATCTTTATATATGTACCCCCCCCCCCCCCCCCAAACTCTTGAAGTAACTGAAATTCTGTACAACCACTATAGACTATCTGATCTCCATGCTTCTACTCATCTGTAATACCAACACAACAGATACGTGAACTTCTGATGTGGGTGTGACACATCATTTTCATAAGACACCTCAAATAACAAAATGGCAATCATATGGAAACTGTATTTACCCTTGTGACTTAATGGAGAAATCTGCTGAATAGGTGATAGTGGTCATGTGAAATCTCGTATGGACAGACATGCTAAATATACTTACGTATACTATATTACACATTTACTACATTAAACTTTTTGTTTTGCGCATACAATTTTATGGTTCTGGGCATCCTTAGGTGCACATGGTAACAAAGTTAAATTCTGCGTGCTATAATGTATTGAGAACTGTAGGATTTGATCTATGTTTGCAAGCCAACAGCTCTTTTTAAAATACTTCATGAATGTAAAAACATAAAATTACCCAGAATGTCATCAAGCGTTCTCTCTTGTAGTAATATGAATGGAAGCAGATGTGGGATTGTTGTATTTGGTGCTTGTGGGTTGGTACACTCATTCATGCTCTTCAAGGTTGGGCGTAGTTTAGCCTCAAAGTTGAATGCACTGTCAGTGAATTTCTGGCGCAGAACATGCCATGTTGATGATAGCCTTTGAATCTGCAAGAATAAAATTCAAATCTTACTTGAAAGTGTTCTTTATCTAATGTACTGACATACATGAAAATCAATACCCTTGTTTTAAATTTCAGATTAATGAAACCCAGATGTCAGAAATACAGGGAGGAGGATTCTTTGCATAACACATACAAAGTAATTATATTTAAAATGCCCACGTAAAAACAATGATGGAAATACAGGCACAGCATAAAAATTCAGGCCACATTTGCTCTCTTTCGGCCCTGCCTGCCCTGAAGTTAACCCTTTAAAGACGAAGCGTATCTGTTTTATATAAGGACTCAGTGCGTACCGCGCTGTAAACACTCTCCTCTTCGGTTATAAAAACCAGTCTCTTGATGTTTTATACAGCAAAAGTTGCTGTTTGTTCTGAGATCCGTACAAAACACATAAACGCAATGTGGGCACCACGTAGAATTTTTTAATGTTAAACCTGGTGGTATGTAAAGTTACCGCTAGGCTTTAAAAGGTTAAAGCAACAGATGTTACCAACATAGTGGTACCTATTTACCAAATTTCCACAACGCACCAAAAGTAGAATATTATAATCCTGTTACACTGGCAATTCTCTGTTGCCCTTGGCTGGAAGCAGGACAGCATAGTCAGTACCACACACTTCCCACACTATACCGATGACACAGTGGGTCCACCACAGGCAACAGATTCCTCCAAATAATCCAGATCAGCACCTCCAGTGGGCATCTGGGTTCTTTCCCAGGGGTAAAGTGGCCAGGGTATGAGCTCGCTACTCACCTGCATCTAGTCCTCAGGTTACGAACAAATGCAGCAATACCTCTAATCCTCCCATCTGCCTTCATAGCATCGACAGGGCCAACTTTACCTGTTTTGTTGCCCTTGGTAAACACATTCATTCAAACTGGTCAAAACACTCTGGAATCTATTTGGGGATCATATAACAGAAATATGTACAGGCAGGCAGGTCTACCAGAATTATCTTCTAAACGAACACCATAAACTACAAAATTACACAGTTTTTGGTAATTCAGGTCCTTTACTCATAATTTCTGTTTTGTAGGTTAATTAACAATGCTGTCAGTATTAAAAACTACAAAGCACAGAATGACAGGGTGATCAATGTATGACAGATTGTAGGGAATCTGGGAGGAAGCAGCCATGGCCTATTGTGGTGATATCCCAGAACCTTCCTTAAACGGGCTGAGAAAAACCACAAAATATTCTTAGGATAAGTAGTGTCTCTGATGTGGTTTGAACCACACAGCTCCTGACTGCAAGCCTGGAGAATTGCTATGCCACCCTGTTCATTTTTTGTTTTCAGATAGTAAGTACCAGCAGTGATATTTAGGAATTAAAGTTTCACCACTTGTATTACTGATTTTTATATACCTTTTTATAATTTTAACATAACAGAAATTATTCAAGTAACATTTAGCGAAGTTAATAGTGTCTGTATGTAGCAATATCAGGTCCTATGACAAGCTGACTCATATTTCAGACATTAATTTCACAAATTACCAATCTGTACTTGAATTAAAACTGTAAATATGGATGAAGATGTGTATGTGGTCAGTAAAATTAGGACATTATTAACATGTGTGTGTATACAGCACATGTGAACACTGTTACCATTGGAAGATAAAACAGCTAAGTGCTCACCTGTGGCATGCAGAGCCCCATCATCACTCCACAGAAGCCATAAAGATTTCCTAGAGCAGTCTTGGTTTCTATAGCAACTTCAATCCACTTGTTGAGAGTTTCAGCACGGTCAGTCTCTGTTCCACATGTCAGTATGGTCACTGCCACAAGAAGCTTCAGGCATTCTGTCCTGAGGGACACAGTAACACGCAAATGTAATTTACAGTTCTGCAAGGATATTATACAACAGTTGCATGCCAACACAGATCCACCTGTCCCTGTGCATACCATGAAGGCATTTCTAACCCTGTAACTAGATGGCGGTGAGTGGTCAACTTCAGACAGACAAACTCCACGTTACCTGCTTGTGTTTTTTCACTTTGTGCAGAATGTCATTATGTTGTCTGGTAATTTTGGAGTTGTTCATATTTTCATCATCTAATACTGAATAATGAAATGGGTGTTTTATGTGGGAAACTGTCTCACCTTTCAATGAGGTCAAGCCGCCGCTGGTGGCCATGGGGCAGCGTGCAGAGCTCAATACCACAGCTGATACCCAACCCCAAGTCTCCATCCCAGCATCCACTGGTCCTTGCACCACTGCCAATTGTAAGTTCCAAGTCTACCCGGGTTAAGTGGTTTGCCAGTATCCTTGGTCCTGTTTCCTGAAGCATCATCTTAATTCCCTGTAGTGCTGTGCTATCCAGTGGCTTGTTCTCCAGTGTTGGAAGGAGCAATGTCTGGAAATTTTCCAGGTCAAATGCTGATGGTGGGTCTGGGTCAGGGACTGAAAGTAGCAGAAGAGAGTCTTCTGCTGCAGAATCATATTCAAGTGGTTTCAAAGTTGATGACGAACATGAAGTGGCAAGCGCTGAGTTGCTGAGCTGGCGAATGTGTCCATGGTAATAGCGTGGATTTTTAATTACCACCCCACCTGAACGATGATGGGGTAACGTTGAAGTGTTGATAGAATCGGTTGTATCACCCGCCGCTGAACTCTGAGCTGAGTCTCCAGAACCATTTCCAGAATCACTCCCAGAAGCATGATATGATGCTACTCTCTGAAATGTACCATGATGTCCTTGAGCTAAAGAGGAAGGGGTGGGCTCACAATTACTGCCTGTCAGACGTCCAGAACCGCTATCTAGATGTGCACCATCACTACCAACCTTCTCAGGCAAGGGAGGTGCAGCATTACCACTGCTGTCTTTCGAGTTTGTGCACATGATTGAGGGTACACGACTAGGTTTCGGAGGAGGTTCCGGTAATATTTCAGAATCTCCTTCTAAGTCCTGAAGTTGCTGAGTATCACCCACAAAACCAAACCTTCGTCTTTCTAGACATGGACTAAGAGCTGGGTCACTGGTGACACGCACCATTTTGCCATTCTTCGTGGGCAAAGTTGCTGATCCGGAAACTGGTGAATGTTGTTTAGCACAAGACATCCCTGCTGATCTTGGTAATGAATGCGTGGAGAACTTACTTCCACTGTTACTCGTGGCAGATTCTTGGTATGATGACCTGGACATTGATGAATTCTGGATGACGCCATCTGCACTGTTGCTCTTCTCTTCTGGTGCTCGTGGTGACACAGTCTGTTGAGGCCTTCCATTGATTTCTGCTGGTGTTAGCGATTGACTCCTCTGTTTTTTACTGGGTAAACGAGGTGGTGTCTCACGTTTAGTTCTAGGTGGTGAGTGCACTGGGCTCTTGTAGGAATTATATGGGTTGTAGCGGAGTCCAGCAGCGGCTGCCAAGGGTGAAGCAAGGGGAGAAACAGCACAAGAACCACCTCCCCCTCCACTGCCAGCCATCTGCTGCTGGAGACCATATTTAGTTGCATAGAACGATAAGGGGTAAAGCCGATTCCTTGGTGCCTGAATACGAGCACCAGACGCTGATGAAATAGGTTTTCCACTACCCACATAAAAGGTGATGAGATCTGGCACAGTATCATATGCATCGTCCTCAAATTGGTACTGTACTCGCTCGTACACAGTCTCCGGCTGAATCACAACCTGCAACGAACAGAGGCGTAATCATGCTTGATCTGTCCATAGCACTAAACAATCCTAAATCTGTTTCACTATTTCACAAAATACTGCTGCCTACAGTACTGATGACCCTTTCGAAGTACTGCGGAAATCATACTCACCAACCATCTTAACATTAAAATTTCCCTGTAGTTTTTCCACAGTGTATTCACGGATTTCATTTGATTCTGGCACTGATTATTTCTCTACGCAGCATTATTGCTTATGTTATGAAATTATAATTATCCCGCGATGTGTAGGTGGTGTTCAAACACTGTTTGAGTTAACCAGTGTTCTTTGTATGCGTCCACTTCGTGCACATACCTTATTTATGACAAAGTGTAGGCTCTGGCCCTTCCAGCGGCAGGTGAGGACACAGTTGCCAGGCTGCGACGTGCAGTCCCTTACGAGGAAGTCGCCATCCCTCTCCACGATCTCTTCAGCGCGCTGCCTTGGGATGGCCCCATGGTACCATGCATGTGACCTCAGATCACGCGTATCCAAACTCAGTTCCCATTCGAGCGCCTTCTTCAGCTGCGCCGGATCAGCCGTGGGATCGGGCGTCGCCTCCTGCAACACCAACCGTGTGTCTAATTCCAATCTTCTGACCCACTGACACTACAGTGAAGAGTAATTAGCAACCACGTGTACACCCCCTTCCCCCTCAACATGCAAGAGCTGTCTGGAAATGATCGGTTCCGTGTAGAAGTCATAAACCAAGACTACTCTTACACTGCAGACTCCAGTTCTATAGGTCTTGTGTTGTTGATGGCTCAGCAGCTGAAAGTGTCTTTAAAATACGTCGTCATCGCTACCGCTGCCGCGGCGGCGGTGGTAGCGGCGGTTCTATCACTACATATTGCAGGGTATATTGCCCATCAGCCCTGGTCGAATTATGTCAAGTTTTATTATTTTAACAACAACAACCGCCGCCGCCGCCACCACCACCACCGCCACCACCACCAATTACTTACATATTCCACTACTACCACTTCCACCTTACTATCGTCCGGTATTACCTGTTAAACATATTTTATCATGGGGTTATGATGTACTCATTACAAACATTTCATTTTTCCTTCCTTCACTCAACTTTAGCTTTTAAATTAACTGTCACGCTTCACTTTTCGTTTTTATTCTGGCTTTGCTATTAATTTAACTGCATTAATATTATTCACGCTCTTGGTTCCCTGAAGACTTATTCGTGTTGTCTCTTTTCTGTTTTCATTTGTGGCTTTATTATTTGATGTATTTGATTTATGCTTCAGTGTTCTCTGTAACTGGCCTTAAAGATGCTGTGCCAGTAAATTAATAAAAAATGAAATGAACAGGACCGCAGCAGCAGCAGCAGCAGTAGTAGTAGTAGTAGTAAAAGTGGTGGTGGCAGTAGTAGTAGTAGTGGTAGTAGTAGTATTCTTACTGCTTATCGAATTGAGTCTACGAAAATACGAACACGGTACAATCAATTTTATAACAGTTCCGTATCTCTCTGATTCACTGCCTCTTAAGGAATGTTCTTTGACGCTGGTTCTACAACCCTGGTTTACCATATACCAAACTCCACAACGGTCAAACCCACGCGAGAGATCTCGAATGAAGCTCCTACCACAAAAACCTACCAATGAATCGTCTGTAATACATTGTGCCCTCAAGGATACGCGATTGAATTATTCAACTGTTCCCTTTTTCTCCCCCGCCCTTCCTCTCATAAGGCTTTCCACAGCCTCTATATTAGACTATATCAGCATTGTTTTCCCAAGTCCCCTGAAGGAAAGTCGACACCACAGGGTCTCCACAAGCCCGTACTTTAGACGTGGTGACAAGACATGACATGACATGACATGACATGACATGCAGCCTCGGATTTGAAGCTCCCAGCTACTTCCTTTTTCTTCTGCAATACGAAGCTAAAGGCCTCTCCATCCACAACGACTTCAAAGTAAACAGTTTTCCTCTCTTATTGTCGCCCATCCCACATCTCAGCACTTTTTTGTTTGTACTGCAATTTACTTTAAATGTTTGTCTACCCTCATTTCCAAGCAGGGAAAGAAATGAAGGCAGACGCGGGTAGATGCCGTCTGTCTAGTCACAGGTTTCTCTGTATTCCTTCAAAGACTGAAAAAAAAAGTGTTAAGTGCGTTTCTATCGAATGTTGCCCGATTTCCGAAGAGCACCTTTTTTTGGGGGGGGGGGGGGGGGATTCCCAGTCTTGGCCCTTTGTCCTTCTGGTAAGAGCAACGTGTAGACGAAGATGAGTATAGCGCACTGGGGGAACTGTACTGACGGGCGGAAAACCGGAGTACTCCGGAAAGAAACCTGCCTCAGCGCCACTTCGTCCTCCACAAATCCGACAAGGACTGGACTTGCGTGGGATCAAATGCCGGTCTCTGGAGTGAGAGACCGGCAAGTAACAGCCTGAGCCATAGTACGGCCAACGTAGGTACGTGTCACGTGGTATGTTGATCGGCAGCCTGGTAACTAACGCAGATGACAGGCTGCCTTAATTAGTCCGTCGTTTATCTTCCTACGCTCGCGGTGTATCAAGGCTATACAGCGTCGACGGTACCATGATTGATGGATGATGATGAGTTGGAAAGGATCTGGAAGGAAGCGGTTATAGCCTCGTTAGGTATTTGCCTGGAAGGACTGCAAAAAAAGAAAAAAGAGATCTAACGTTCTTACGGTGGGCAATGATTACAGTCTCCTCCGATGTGACGTCATAGATATCGTAAATTACAAACGTTAATGGAAGAACGTGCAGCGTACCCTGCAGACGGAGTAGTCCCTCCAAAACGTCGGTAAATATCTTGACATTCCAGAAGACGGTAATCTTTTTCGGAAAAATCTCTTTGATGATTTGCAATATTTTTTCTCCTTGGGTTACAATAACACAGGGCATATGTCAATCCACTGTCACTGCGATTCTAGATTCTATCACTCAAAGCCCAGAAGAGACTTCTTCACTCTCCGTAATAACCCGTTGAGACCAAATTTTCGGATCGCATGCATGTTTGTCAGATCTCGGTATCGGCCTTAATAACTTTCCCAGTGTCTAATCCGAATTTTATTGGAGAGACTGCTGATGGTATTACCACCTAATATACGTAGCACGACCATCCAATGATTTTTCGAGGCCCCTGGGTTGTTTTTCCCAGCATTTCGCCCCTGGCTAGCTGGAAATGGAAGACGAAGGAGAGAATTGGGGATGAAGAAGACGAACAGTGGTGGCAAATATACGGAGGGCTGCATTAAGGTGGTGAGACAGGGAAAGGGCGTTTCACGGGAAGAAAATCAGGGTCTGGTTCTTCGATCGATGGCGCTAGCAGCAGCACAAGGGCAAAAGATTCTGACAGCACTTCCAACAATTCCTTCGCATTTCGAGCACTCTATGCACGAAGATGGCGAGAGGGAATTCATATTGCGGCCTTCTACGTTGACACCGTATAGTCTGGTAGGTGGATACGGACATTTCAGACACGTTACGGCGTCCATCTTAACTGCTGCCCTATACACAAATATGGAAATGGGCAAACATAAAGATTTCACTGTGCACGCCGTGAAGGTATATAAAAGGGGCAAGAGATATACCTCCCACTCATTTACCTCGACACGACCCGACCGTTTTACCCCCGCGACTGAACCCCAGTACCCACTGAATAGAAACAGGGTGGGCTCTAAAGCCGGTATGGACGTTCTGGTAAAGGTAAAGGTAAAGCAGTCCCATTACAGGCCTGGACAGGCCCTTAGGGTTCCAGGAGGTTGAGGCTACATCTGAAGACAATCGGAACATGAAGGTGGTAAGGTTGTCAGCCCTACGCACCGGACACCTTTACCCCCAATGATATATTCCTGGTACTCATTTCTGTTTGAGGGTGACTCGACCCCAGGGCCATCGTGCGACCGGAAGGATTATGTCAATAAAAAATTCCAATGATACCATCGGGAATCGAACCCGCGACCTGCCGGCTTGCAGCGCAGTGCCTGAACCAACTGCGCCACCCCGTGCCCCCGGACGTTCTGCAGAAGAGAAAAATCTCTTGCCCCCACCGAGGTTCGAACCCCAGACCGTCCAACCCGCAGCCTAGTCGCTATAACGGATACCGCTCCAGATGTAAATGGGAGAATATACATATTAAAATGGCTGTTAAGGAAATAGTGACAGGATGTCGACGGGATTGGCATGGCTCAGAACAGCGTCAAGTGGCGGGTTCTTTTGAGGACAGTAACGACCCGTAAGTCAGGAAACTTATTTGACTAGAAAAGCACTGTGTTCCACGTTGTCACTGACAGTGCGCGCCGATAAAAATACTTTTAAAGGTAAAGCAATCCCATTACAGGCCTGGACAGGAGGTTGAGCCACCCAGATTTCTAGACAATCGGCACTTGAGGGTGGTAGGCTGTCAGCCCTACGCACCGGCCGCGTTTACCTCCCACGAAGTATTCCTGGTACTCATTTCTGTTAGAGGCTCAGTCGGCCACAGTGCGACCGAATTATGTCAATGAGAAATTCCAATGACACCATCGGGAATCGAACCCGCAACCTTCCGGTTTGTAGTGCAGTGCCGCAGCCAACTGCGCCACCGCGGCCCCGGTAAAAATACTTGTACGTGAAGAAAATGAAGTAACGCGTAAAGGAGAAAATTACATAACAAGGAGTGCATAACTGGAAATTTTTCATATTTTGACAAGTCGAGGGCGAAGGGCTGGACTAGTAGCACGCATATGGGCACAGCAAATGCACAGACAGTGTTGGTTGGGAAGGTCTAGTGGCTATACAGACTCAACATCTAAAATTGTGGAAGCTGCGAGCGGTGAGCTTGTTACCCTCGCAAAACGCCCTGAACTTGCGGTTCTTCATTACGAACACTTGCCAGAAGTTTAATCACGCGTTCTGTGCAGCTCTGTTGCCGCATTCAGCCAGGAATTCGTAATACCACCACTAAACGGGGGGGTGCGGACAATATTAACCAGCCCTTAAAACCGCTCGCGCTGCGAAATTGCGTATTAATCCTCTAGAATGTGACGGGCGATACACGTCACATGAACGTGAGAGGCATCTCAGAATAGCGCTGACATATTATCGCGCAGCAGGGGTGCACAACCACTCGAAGGGCTTAATATGGCTCCCTTAACCCTTTAAAGACGAAGCGTATCTGTTTTATATAAAGAATCAGTGCGTACCGCGCTGTAAACACCCTCCATTTCGGTTATAACAACCAGTCTCTTAATGTGTTATAAGGCAAAAGTTGCTGTTTGTTCTGAGATCCGTACAAAACACAAGCGCAATGTGGGCACCACGTAGAATTTTTTAATGTTAAACCTGGTGGTACGTAAAGTTACCGCTAGGCTTTAAAAGGTTAAAATGCTCGTCCCCTGCATGTCGCTTATTTCACGATGCTGGTAACTCATCTGCATTACATATATTACATATACATACACATACATAGCGCTCTATGATAGGACGACGAATTGGGATGAACTGGAAAGGATTTGGAAGGACGCGGTCGTGGCCTAACCGACGTACTATACGGCATTTGCCTGGAGTGACCGAGGAATGGCACAAGGAACTGTGTAAGTCCTGTAGCTTAGGAATGGCTATGAATCGGATCCATGTCGATATATTTTTGACTCGGTGGGGTCCTGAAATTACGCCCTAAGTCACCGAACACCCTGTATATTTGCCTGAATTTATGGAATATTTACCTAGATGCTGAACATTTGTTTAAACGTTTTGAAATCTCAAATTCATATACACAACATTAAAAAATTCGGTTCATATATCAAGTAACACCCATTGCGTAATAGAAAGACAAATCGGTCATGTCCTTTACGGACATAATGTCTGTGTACTCTGATAAACGTATGGAACACGCAGTCTGTGGGGCAAAGATCTGTGTCCTTCATGTTCAATATAGTGGTACATACATTAACTACAGCGATTTAACCTCTTAAAAGACCCAGTGCTCGCTTTATGTACCACCATGTTTAATACTAAAATAATTCCACGTTCTGCCCACACAGTGAGTGTATGTGTTTTGTGTGGATCTCAGAACAAACAGCGATTATTTCCCTATACAGCATTAACTGACGGGTTTTTATAACAGAGACGGAGAGTTTACTGCGCGGTACGGACTGGGTCTTTAAAGGCCACGTTCTGCCCACACATTGTATTTGTGTGTTTTGTGTTGATCTCAGAACAAACAGCGATTATTTCCCTATACAGCATTAACTGACTGGTTTTTATAACCGAGACGGAGTGTTTACTGCGCGGTACGGACTGGGTCCTTAAATGCCATGTTCTGCCCACACAGAGTATTTTTGTGTTTTATGTGGATCTCAGAACAAACAGCGATTATTTCCCTATATACAGCATTAACTAGCTGGTTTTTATAACCAAGACGGTGTTTACTGCGCGGTACGAGCTGAATATCCAAACAGAGTTCAAGTTAATATTAATCTTTAAAGGGGTGAAGGGATTGGCTGCTTTAAACTTTTCATAGTTGTTAACATCATCTCTGAAAACCCAATGACACTGCTGTTAAAGTCCGAGACAAACCAAGAGCGCTCAATGAAGCAACCTGAGGCGTAATCTTTACAAATGAGAGAACCGTTTGTTTTTCACTTTATTACGAAAAATTATAGTCATTATCGACAACCACGTGAAATATGCTGTGGAGGGAGACCATAAAAACATGTACACAGACGCTTTACGAACATCTGCGTGTGTTCAAAAGTTCACTGACAACCAAGTTTAAGGTCACGTTTAGCAAACGAATCGTAAAGCAGCTCCTCTGATTTCATGTTTCTTAATAAATCTCCCTTCATCGCAGATTCCCGTTGCTCTGGTATCCCAGCATACCAATAACTTACCTGGTAACGAGCAGAAATTATTAGGACCCTCACCCATTTTTTCTCTAACCTCTTGTTACCTCCTCTTAGGTCACAATCCCTATTTTCGAACAGCCTAAAAATCTGTGCCCTTCCCTTAGGGTTAGGGCCAAATTATAAAAACAGCTAGTAAAATTGTATTTTATGTATTTTACTTTTTTGAGAGCCGGGATAGCTTAGCCTTTATACACACGATGGACGAGGTTCGACCCCCGGTAAGACCCGACCTCTGGATCCGAATTCGCCAGTTGTACTCGCGTTTCCGGCGAACAAATTGCCAAGTTTCAATTGTAACATATTTCGGTCCTTTCCTAGTGATGTATTCTGGAGCTAGTTTGGAGAGAGCTTTATTAAAATATGCACTGTAACTTCTTACAATTTTAAATTAAATTTATTAATACGCGCAGCGCGGAAGTACTGGCATTTTAAAGACTACTGGAGTTAGAATGTGTCACTACATGCGCTGCGTAACTAGCGAGTATTCTTGAGCACTGTCTGTTCGCTTCAGGCATTGCTAAGGAGGTGGTAACAGGGGGATTATATCCTGTCTAGGTTGCTGGGGTTACCCGTGTCATCTTCTTCTTCGTCACTTTACGTGGAATCAATACGTTGAGCTATCGAGTGGACGGACGGCGAGGTGGAGGTGTCGCCTTTGGTTTCCTGATGCTGCAATAGACACGAAGACCATTTGGTCTGCAGTGAAACCACAGTGTCGATACTTGTCGCGCCCAGACCACTGTTACATAGCACGTGACAGCCAATGCCAATTTTTTTTTAACCTAAGGAACTGCCTTAAAGCCAAATTTTATGTGCCTTCGCGTCCGTTATCGTAAAGCCTTCGGGCTGGTTGGAACATTTAATCCCCGACAATTACCGTGATTTTTCTGTTTTATAGTCATTCTAGGTCAGGGGTTCGTAAACTTTTTTGTGCCATGGACCCCTCTGAGAGTCCGGTGAAACTCACGGACCTCTTCTAAAAAATGTATTTAAACGCATAAAATAGAGACAGTGAGATTTATTGAAGTTAAACATTTCTGGAGTTCAGCGGCCATAAATTACTTTGTTGCCTACATTCATTATTGAATGAAAAGCTAAAATTTCAGTTGGGGGGTTACTGAAAATAAAGTTGTAATTATTTTCCCATCCAGTCGAACTCTATCCACGGAGGTCCGCGGACCCCACGTTAACAGCGACAGCTCTAGGTCGTCTCCGGGGACCAGTCCGTCTTCTGTGTGCACCAGGCAAAGCGGGAGTAAAGCAGCCGCAGTTTGAAACTAACCACGCAACTGCATCTAGTACCAAACTCTTACACGCAGGTTAAACTTAACTTCATGTCTTGATAGTGTGACGTTTAACCCTTTAAAGACGAAGCGTGTGTTTTATATAAGGACTCAGTGCGTACCGCGCTGTAAACACTCTCCACTTCGGTTATAAAAACCAATCTCTTAATGTTTTATAAGGCAAAAGTTGCTGTTTGTTCTGAGATCCGTACAAAACACATAAACGCAATGTGGGCACCACGTAGAGTTTTTTAATGTTAAACCTGGTGGTACGTAAAGTTACCGCTAGGCTTTAAAAGCGCCTATGGCTATTTACACTCTTATACAACTGTTCCGGGGTTCACAACTCATCTGGTGTAAAATGACTGTATATACGCGTACGTATACGGTGGTCACACACCCACAGGCCCGTCACCGCGGAGGGCAGGGTTAGATTCCAGGCCAGTCGGTGTGGAATTTGTGGTGAACAAAGTGGCACTGAGACAGTTTTTCTCGGACTGCTTTAGTTCCTCGTCAGTATCATTCTACAAATGATCCATAATTATTCGTTAATCCATCCACCACCGAAGCAATATAACAGGGGTAAAAACGACGCTGATCGCGCAAGTTGTCTGTAACAAAAATATTCAGGCACTTTACGTGCACACGAGGATTACCAAGAACGGCGTTTTAAAAGATTTGATAAAGAAAAGAAACTCGTAACAGAAAGTAACCTGTTGCAGGTGCTTGAACTGAAATAAGGAGCCGGCAAATAAGGAAAAAAAATGTTTTATCAACGCACGGCTGCTGCCTAACTTGCCTCCTAAAGTGCCGCTCGTATAGTTCGTCACCCCTGCCATATAATCTCAGAAACTGACAGCGTCGATAAATACCACACCACATTCGACTGTGCAATTTAAAGACCTGCACTTTTACTGCGAGAATATGGACATAATGTTCATAAAACGGCAAGGAACAGGTAGGAACCATTTATGGTCCATTCATTATCGCGTACTCTTTCTTTCAGCCCTTGTCGTGATAATTGCTGAGTTTCCTCTGTAGGTCTGTTATGCCAGTTTTACACGAATCACTCTAGGGCTTGGAGATACAGCTCAGTGCATTCCCGCGTATCAGTACCACTGCAGACGGGGGTAAGCGATCAGGAAGCAAGCTAGCATACACCCACGTACCCTGACGTAACACGTCCAGTTTCAGTTGCGTGGACCATGGGTAAATTCACAGTGTCGTCAGAAACGACGTAAGCGATGATAAAATTTCCAACTCGGTCTCCCAAGCTGCAGTCAGTTTGAGCAGAGCACACCCACTCCAAGTTTTTGTCCGTTTTTAACCTATGGAGGTCGCAGAGATGTTAAATATATAGGAAATTCCCGTTACAAGGAATGGTAGGTCTCCCAGGTGGATTATTTATTTCATATTTCCCTCACAAAATCCTGTATGCAACACTTTTCACCTCCACGCGTGCCACATGCCCCGCCCATCTCATCCTCCTTGTCCTGACGTTTAACCACTTAAGTACTCGAGAAGGAACAATGGATACGAAGTAATAAGACACGAACAGTTGAAATTCGAAAATGCACATGCGGAATGCACAGCTGGTTCAACAGTATAAGTGTAATGCTGAACACACTACAAACTACACAGTTTCGAAAGACATTAAAAAACTGCTTTCAAGTAGTAGAATACCGTAACTTAAAGAAATACGGGCGACGGGGCAGAAGAGACGCGTGAAACCTAAAGAATGAGACAAAATGAAATTTAGTGACTGCCGTGAATGATAAATGTGGTAGGAAATAGTGTTCTCAGAATTTGATTACTGCGGGTCCATGTAGAACAGGTGAGGAAATAGAGACTAAGAAAGATGATGATGAGATGGGTGCTGTGGTAGATAAGGAAGGCGTAGGGATTAGTAAGGGCGACTAAAAACACAAAGAAGAGCGAAAGGTGCTGAGAGAAGAACAGAGAAGGGACTAAGAATGGTGACGAACTGAGGGATGGAAAGTACAGCGGGTTTTAAAGTACCATTTTGGGGTTGGGAATAAAAATAAAAAGAGGACTGGGTGAAAAGAGACTGGAAGGGAAGGAAAGGGGTATGCCTGAATAAAAGATGAGGGCATCTCTGTGCGGGAGGGTTGCTAAGAGCCATGGGAGGGGCGCGTCTTAGAGAAAGGATCTCTTTCTGCCAAACGGAACTAACATTGCGAAAACAGCAGGGTACACACACGCCGCAACAGGGACTAGGCGGCCAGACAGGGGACATGCCGGCATCTCTCGACAGTTCCGTCCTCTCGATTTTAATTGAATCAGAAGGCAAGTGACACCACGGGAATGTGACATCCGCGGATCTGTTAAGACTACCGTGCAGCATACCTGAATGATTATCTGTGGCGAAATGATCATCTGTGTCCACCATTACTGGACTTATTAACCCTGTGAAGCGCAGTGGTCACTGTACCCACCACCTGTTGTAATATTAAGGAATTCTGCATTGTGTCCACACGGTGCTCTTGTATGACTGATAGAATACATATTATTTCCCAAAACGGCATTAACAGACTGGGCTGTGTAGTGCAGCTGCACTGGGTTCACCTGAGGACACTGTAAAGTGACGTGGTTTTGTGAACACGGTATGGGCCTATGGGTCAAATAATAGGCGGTGCATTTGACTAGCTGAGCGACTACCAGCTTCTGAGGAAGGACTAAGCTGCTTGGAAGAGTAATGGTAGCCTGACAGTAATAGGCATGCAAACTATCACTAACACGTTGTTGGACTATTTCTATTGTCCCACTTCACTCAGACAGATGTACACCGGAAGACGAAAACAGCCGGTTTTCGGAAAGTGGTGTCTGAATGAAGTGGGACAACAGAAGAACAGTCCAACACATTAGTGATAGTTTGCATGTGACACCACTGTCGAAGAATTTTAGTGTAGTATTTAGTATTAGGCATCCACATGGCTTGTCCTGTGAGGGAATGCTGATAAGGCAGTCCTGAGGGACAGAAACTGTTCCCCAGTGCGTTTACTTTATCGCCGCCCTGATCACCACAGCGGGAGATGGGGTAGCGCAGTCAGTAGAGTGACTACTGTATGAGGCGGGGTTTGAATCCCAACAGACCAGCTCTGGGGTCTAACCAGCCTCCTATTCGGTGTGTACCAGAGGCTCGTTACCTGGGGTTAAAGCAGCAGCCAAAATACGAATAAGTGGAGCTATATATCCATCCTCCCCCACCCATGATTATGGCGTGTATTGGGACAACTTTACCTTACCTTGCCTGACCACCGCACCTGTCATGGTATGTGACGAAGGATGAAGACTTTTAATGCGATAAAGCGATAAAAGATACACCCCGTAGTATCTGCACTGTGAAATTCGTGTACTCAGTGTCCGACAGCGTCCCATTGGCGCCCTGACACACATGGCTAGCTCACTGCTCCTTGTAACGAGATGACACGTCTCTCCGTTAAGTTGCAGCTTTCCCGCACTTCATCTTCCTTCCAGCAGTTAAGTGACAAGCTTTTAACGACGGGAAATCCGTCACGGATTTGCCAAAATGTTAACATCATACACTCGCAACTACAGTTTTTATTGGCCGAGGAATCGGGGTTCGATCCCCGGCAAAGGTCACACAAAGCGTCCTATGCAGTGAGTACCTGCGTCTCTTTTCGCCGGGGGTCAGGATGCCGGGGCCGTTGAGCCTGGTTACTGACTTCCAGCTTGTGTCGAAGATAATGCGTTGCATCGTGCCTTGAAACTCACACACGCCTTCATGGCGTGCACAGTGACCACTTTACCTTTTACCTTTAACTTAATTATAGTTCTGTGTGTATTTTTGTTTTCCCCGTATTTTTATATTACACCTTCGAGTTTATCAATATGAATTCCGTGACGACGAAATACGATAACTGTATTGTTTGATACAGATCTGAATTGTGGCGCATTTATGTCCACCGCCATGATGCAAACCCGAAGTATTCGATACAGGAAATATCCAGCTGAGATAATTACACTACGGGCTTGTACACATTGTTTATGATCTCAAGGGAAAGGTCTTCCTAATGACTCGTCCCTTGTACGTCGTAAAGGTAAAGCTGCCCACGCCATTAAAACATATGGAGGAGTACAGGCATGGCTCCTCTCATTATTAAACCCGGCATTAGATGGACATGATAAAGTTCGAACCCTGGCCGTTTTATCCCCACAAAATGGCCCCGGTACCCATTGAATGGGGGGCCTGGTGGGTCCCAGACACGGTCAGGTTTTGGGAAAAATAAAAATGTACTGTTTCTGCCAGGAATCGGCAGAAGCAAGATTCTTCCTCCAAAGCATGGATGTGCGCAAGGCTGACAAAAGTGAGACCCCAGGACCTGTTAGAGGTGCCACTCTCAAGAAGCATACCAAAAAAAAAAAAACTTAAGGTCATAAAGGAGGGACGACCCTGCCCCCCTTTACTTAATGCAAAGAGTGCAGACAAGGGCAATAAGAGGAATTATTATTATTATTATTATTATTATTATTACATTATCCCCTTTATGCAGGGTATTCACACTTATATGCCTGAAACAAACCACGTTTCTAGGGCACACAGTGTCGCAGCTATTCTGCGCGTACTGTTAATGGTGCATATAGCGCTGTCTGCAATATTAAACCCTTTTGTGCTTCTACATTAGCACTTCCCGCAGTGTGTGCGCGGTGCCCAATACAGCTGTTTTCTGCAGTTCCTTGATATCGTGCTTTCCCGGTACGCTGCTCAAGAATTTTCTGAAGAATTTTGAAGTGGTTCCAGTTGCCCGTTATTACTGGCGTCACCTTTGTCTTTGCATTCCACATGCGCTGTATTTCTATTATAAGGTCTTTATATTTTAGAATCTTCTCGGCTTCTTCCTTTATCACATTTCTGTCTCCCGGGATTGCTACATCAATTAGCACACATTCTTATTCTTCTTCTTCTTCTTCTTCTTCTTCTTATTATTATTATTGCTTTTTTTGCAATTTAGGACAGTGCTGGATGATAGACTTTTAATCCCTTGGAGAGCATGAAGGTGGAGAGGAAGGGCATTCTGTGCCCTCCCGCATGATCAGAATTCGCCAATGATTGTGTGTGTGTGTGTGGGGGGGGGGTATGTATATAGTAGTTATATGCGTTTCCTCAACGTATTTCATATTTAGACACTTCACTTTTAAAGACCTGTTTCCTAAGTGAGAATGAACAAATCAAGAGCCCTCTGCACGCCACTACAGGGAGCAAGCCACACGCTGGAAGTCGCTAGCTTCTGGCGACATAGCTGGTTTCTAGCGGCGGAACGTGTTCACTTTATCCCTGATTATGTAAACAGCATGGCTTACAAAGTGACTGCTTTACACAGCCTGCAACTAGAAAGAGATGGAAATAACGGATTGTAACTCACCATTACGAGATTACATAAGCTTTTGCTCTGGATGGGGTCGCTGACAGCAAAGATGTCGGAGCTAGAAATAAAGAACACGTTAAAATTAAAACTGTCCATCTATCATTTCACATGAAATACAGGCTGAAACAGAAGTCTCAATTTTAACTTAGCAACATGGAACTGGGGTCGTTTTCCGACGCTTTTTAACCTTTTAAAGCCTAGCGGTAACTTTACATACGACCAGGTTTAACATTAAAAAATTCTACGTGGTGCCCACATTGCGTTTATGTGTTTTGTACGGATCTCAGAACAAACAGCAACTTTTGTCTTATAAAACATTAAGAGATTGGTTTTTATAACCGAAGTGGAGCGTGTTTACAGCGCGGTACGCACTGAGTCCTTATATAAAACAGCTACGCTTCGTCTTTAAAGGGTTAATATTTTACATTTTGCTCTTCCGGGCTGTGATATTATGCAGTCTTGACAAAATTCTGCCTCCGTCTTCAGGTTCTAAGTCAGAAACATGTTCTTCCGAAATGATGAGATCCACCTATCACAACACACGCCGTTACAATCCACAAAACAACGTGACGGGTTACATTCGTGAAAACATGAAAACTTACGGACAGCGCTGTTCAGACGGAATGCGTTATACTGCGTTAATACCGAACTGTTCTGACACTTAAAATAACTATGGCGAGACTGTATTGTCTGGGGGACATATAACATCGCGTCCGTGTGTCCCTGCATGTCAAGTGGATATCCCTCTAACAGCGCGTGATCTAGTTAGTTGGTAAGACTGTCATGCCACTGACGGCCACCCCACCTTTATACAGTAGAACCCCGTTATAACGGTATCGGTTTATGTGACACCACGTCTCTAGCGTCAGATATTCTGTGGTACCAATTAATTCCTCACTGTTAACCATAACGTTATATTCCTCGGTTATAACAACACTCGTTTATAACGACACAAAATATTCAGTCCCTTTCATAACGTTATAACCAACTGCACTTTTTATTACCATGGAAGCAGTTGCATCACTAGCACTGTTCCCCCTAAACTGCGCGGATGCGCGGCCGCGCAGTAACTGAACTGCTTCCACGCAGAGTTACTGCCGCAAAGCTGGAATTTTTCATTGTAAATATTCTTATTACGCAAATACAAAAAACTTTAAAGTGCCGCGCAGTGGTCAGATCGTGTAAAAATTGTCTGCTCAGAGCAGTAGCAGGTTCGCGCAGCTGTAAAAAAAATCTGAGGCAGCGTTGATCACTGTGGCGTATGCACAGAGGCGACAATACGCGTTTCTTAAATGTTACAGCAGGTAACGCACACAAAGTGACATAAAAGTTACTTAACACTACAGGCAACATTTTAAGCAAGCTTACACGTATTGCGTTAACGTCGTCCAGGCAAATTCCCTGCGTGCAGCTAATTTCTCCGCTGAATTGTCAGCCGTCGGTCTCGATATCCACCTACAACCATTACCCGACCTTTATTAACCTTTTAAAGCCTAGCGGTAACTTTACATAACACCAGGTTTAATATTAAAAAATTCTACGGGGTGCCCACATTGCGTTTGTGTGTTTTGTACGGATCTCAGAACAAACAGCAACTTTTGCCTTATAAAACATTAAGAGACTGGTTTTTATAACCGAAGTGGAGAGTGTTTACAGCGCGGTACGCACTGAGTCCTTATATAAAACAGACACGCTTCGTCTTTAAAGGGTTAATATCTCGTAGGACGGCTACCTACTGGCGCCTGACAAAAGTCGCAGGCGAATGGTGGTTTGTGCGAATACGCGGGTTCACTTTACCTTTTATCACGTTGCCAGGAACTTAAAATTTAAACATAAAGCACCAGTTAACCTAATAAACAAGAAGTAGAATTTTGGCCATTACACAGCATCGAAAACAGGGATACAGCAGTACTTCCAATTTCATCCCTAGAAAATGCCTTTTCGAAGTTTCACCGTTTCACACTTTGGTTTGCACGGCACGTACCGTATTAACGGGCTGGTCTTAACATGTCACTCCGATACCTTTAAAATGAAATACTCATCCTCTTCCTATCCACACGATATACCGGTCCACGTTCATTTGCTCTTTTTCTTCCCACTAATCCGTCCACTGCAAATTCTCCTTCCTCTACTATGCAGGGATTTTGCCTCAATTGTCCCAAAAGCAGGCTTCCAAAAGAGCTGTCATATTCGAAAAGCCTGCACGCTGCCACTTCTCACTTTCATTCCCCTCTTAATGGCTGATGCTCTTCTTATTCACAGGGTAATGATGGCAGCTGAACAATGGCAAAGGCTTAGTTTGCTGCCATTGCCACTGAAAGTCGTCAAGAACCAGAGACACTTCTCTGTCACTGCCACCGAATGAACCCACCGAAATGACAAGACACTTTGTACATTAAAACCTCCGCATTACTTGATTTATATATAAATGTGTAACAGAGAAGTTCAGTGATATACCGTGCCAAGGACAAACTGCTCAGTTCTAATATTAACCTTTTAAAGCCTAGCGGTAACTTTACGTACCACCAGGTTTAACATTAAAAAATTCTACGTGGTGCCCACATTGCGTTTATATGTTTTGTACGGATCTCAGAACAAACAGCAACTTTTGCCTTATAAAACATTAAGAGATTGGTTTTTATAACCGAAGTGGAGAGTGTTTACAGCGCGGTACGCACTGAGTCCTTATATACAAGACACACTTCGTCTTTAAAGGGTTAAGACTGTAAAGCCTATTGAGAAATGGGGCTGACACAGAAGTAACAATGCTCGACATTAACCCTTTAAAGACGAAGCGTATCTGTTTTAAACGCTGTCTTTAACGCTGTTTACGTACCACCATTGCCCATGTCCCTCAAGGAACTTCGTGATCGGATAACGCTTGCACTGCAGACCATTACAGCGGACATGCTAATACCGAGTCTGGGATGAATCTGATTACCGTCTGGTTGTGTGTCGTGTGACCCAGGGTGCATACATTGAAGGACTGTGATTAACGCATGAGAAACTCGGACAGTTGCCGCTGCTGGCGGTGTACGCTGTGCCCGTGTAAGGTGAGAAATAAATTTCTTGTTAACTTTTGAAACCGCATCATTCTTGTGTGTATACCTGCATATTTTGGTTGCTTTTAAAAAATTACTGACAAGCGCTGTATAACACCAAAGACTGTGATCTCACTCTAACCCCACATAACTATTTCTATATTACATATACCGTGCTTTTCATCATAATCACACATCTGGCGCATTTATTGGTCAACATTAGATCCATGAATTTAGGTGCGCAAATGCATTTTTGGTTTTTATGTATACCGGCAAGAAAACTGTCATCTCATAGTCGAAACACGTAGCCGCACATATATGTAACTGATATAACTATTCGTGTTGTTGATGGAAATTAACACTTATTTTGGAAGATGAACACAAAGTTACCCGGCGAGAGGGCCGACCCGCACAGCACGGACTGAAGCACTAAGCACTCCATTGTGATGTCTTGTGGATAGGCTATCTGCATACGTTACTTGTGAACAAAACGAGTGCTTAACATGCAGCGTACATCTCCATCCAGCTGAGAATTCAGACTATCCTATACGTTCCCGCCTGCCGGGTCGAATTTCTGTTGCTTACATGAAACGAACGCGACTGTTGCTGACAGCTGACATAACCGCAAGATTGTTTTGATCACGCGACTTTCTGTTCTACCCCTTCTACCGTTTCGTTATTCTGAGCCTAATAGCGTATAGCTCGAGTTTAATCAGAGATGAGGGAAGGTCTAAGACGATAATTAACCCTTCAAAGCCTGTGGTTTCCACAAACGGCTTACTACCTGCTTACAAAACTCTGCATTCTGCATACACAGTGTATTTATGGATTCTGTATGACCTTTTATAATATATATCGACTGTGTCCCGAAATGCCACAACCGAGTGGTCTTTTTCATACACAATGTTCAACATTCGAGGTTCTGACAGCGGGTTCCAAAGGGCTGCCACAATTCGTCCCTGACTCTCCCTTTCGGGGCGGGCACAAAACCGCTGCTTCTCAGCGCAATTCGGTTAACGTACGCTACTGGCTGGACGATTCGCGGTCCGTACCCCGCCATGGGCTAGAAATCTTTTCCTTCTGCAAACCGTCCGCACCGCCTCTGGGGCCCACCAAGCTTTCTATTCAACGGGCACCGGCGGATCTTCCCGCGGTTCCCTGAACCCCCGTTTTCCCTTGGCCCTGCCGGTCTCGATTCTACCAGCCACGCTCTTGAGAAAAGAAATCCCTGCGGATGACGGAATGTTGTGCTCGACGTTTCGGACGAGCATGCCACACATCTTGGATTTACTTTCTGGTTAAAAAAAACATTCCTCAATGACTTAGGGCAAACAGTGCTGTGGTTATTATGTATCTCTCCACGCATGTGAAACGGGTCCTGATACACAACACGCAACTACAGTTATCAGTAGAGAGCTACTTGAAAGTAAACACTGAGGTTTACCATCTGTGGTGCCGTCACATAACACTACAGTCTGATGGTTGGACTGCTGTTCGAACAAACATGAAGAGATAAGAATATTTCGGCAGCAGTCGGAACACGAACTCTGTGTGGACAAACCGTGCTCGCCTATGTGTAGGGCACTGTTCTAGCCTCTGATCCTGAACTCCTTTCAGAACTGGAACATACGTATTTTTCGTAACCTCATTTTCACTACTCAATAGCTAGGAACGAAGTATAAGGTCATTAGTTTATCTGACGAATATCCCACTTAAAAGGCCGAATAACGTGTGTGTGTGTGTGTGTGTGTGTGTGTGTGTGTGTGTGTGTGTGTGCGCGCGCGCGCGCGCGCGCGTGTGAGTGAGAGAGAGACGGTGTGTGTGTGTCAGTGTAAGTGTAGCAACAATAGCAACATGCCACGATTCTGTGTCAGAGCACAAACTTAACAGAATTTACATCCACCTCACAATAAACTTCGCCGCAGTTTAAATGTACGGCTGTGGCTGCTACGGCAAACACCAACAGTACCGAGACAAGCTGAACCGCACCGCACCAGGCACCCTGTCTCCACGCCGTCATGCCATGACGATTGGCTACCGAACCTCATGTTGCAGTGTTGCGGTTTTGGTGTAACAATACAGCCACGGACCGATGATCAAGGCCAGTCAATCTGACTCATACAATCGAAATGCAGGCAACTATTTAAAAATACAGGGCCACTGAAAATTTCTGGTACCAGTCTGCTCGCCCAGAGCATGAACAGCCTCTAGGGCCCAGGCAGCCACCGCGTGTTCTTTCCCCGGAGACAGAAGCCACGGCGTGAAACTAACCACTCGCCCCTATCTAGGGTCAAGGTTAGGACTGCGTGGAGCTATACCTCGACTCATGCGCTGTCTTTACGAAATGCACAGGGCAAATTTTAAACCGCTCGCTGTGTGCGTCGGGTAATCGAGACATCCATAGGAATCAACTTAAGTTCTTATATCTCATGCGTAGCTGAACTTATCATATGCAAGAAGAATTCTGAGTGCTGAAAATAATGAATTTTGTTGCGAGATTTAAGGTTTTCATGACAGCAGTAGCTACGTCTTCTGGGACGTGACGCCGTGATTTCTAGTAAAAATTTTCTGTAATCTGGAGAAACGCACTACCTTCCTGAAGATGAAGGCAATATGTTCCTCCGAAAGGTCCCTGAATTTCGACCACACACGACAGCACACCTAAAAATACGATAACCTTCAAGAACCCTCAACCAAAAGCCTTAACCCTTTAAAGAAGAAGCGTATCTGTTTTATGTAAGGACTCAGTGCGTACCGCGCTGTAAACACTCCCCACTTCGGTTATTAAATCAATCTCTTAATGTTTTATACGGTAACAGTTGCTGTTTGTTCTGAGATCCGTACAAAACACATAAACGCAATGTGGGGACCACGTAGAATTTTTTAATGTTAAACCTGATGGTATGTAAAGTTACCGCTAGGCTTTAAAAAGTTAATGAAGGATTGTTTTTTTCTGTGTGTGTGTGTGTGTGTGTGTGTGTGTGTGTGTGTGTGTGTGTGTGCGTGTGTGTGGATGGGGGTACACGCGTATGTATTATGTATGTATAAGAAAGAAGGGGTCTCAACTAGAATACATCACTGCAGCAGCAATCTTCAGAACGTCTCCCTGTAACTTCACGCAGGGAAGTGACATTACAGACACACACAAGAAGACTGGGAGAGTACACGTATTTCCTTGCTAAAAGGATACAAATCTGCGATCTGGAAAGTATCTTTGAAAACTCCGGAAGAGAAATTAAAACGCGTACAGATACATAAGCGTTTCAAGAATATGCCACATTGCTACATGCGAACATGCTTAACTCTACACACGTCACCGACAACAGAAGGGCAAAAACAACTTCAGGTATTCAATAACTGCAAACCCGTGACTCCAATAAAAGCATATTTAACCTTTTAAAGCCTAGCGGTAACTTTACATACGACCAGGTTTAACATTAAAAAATTCTACGTGGTGCCCACATTGCGTTTATGTGTTTTGTACGGATCTCAGAACAAACAGCAACTCTTGCCTTATAAAACATTAAGAGATCGGTTTTTATAACCGAAGTGGAGAGTGTTTACAGCGCGGTACGCACAGAGTCCTTATATAAAACATACGCTTCGTCTTTAAAGGGTTAAAGTGAAGGTGTTCCTTTCATAAGCAGTCGTGAATAAATGACGCTCATACGTACCAGAAGTTTCAAGGCGCAAGAAAATGGAGGAGAAAGGACGAGTAATATAACATAAAAATGACAATGGAAAAGAGGCACTGGCTTAATGGAATGGGTATAGAGACAGCACTGGCTGCACGACGAAGAGCTGCAGACAAGCCATGCAGGAATTCAAAAAAGGACGAAAGGAAGTGTAAATTAAAAAAAAACGCCAGTTCGATGATGACGTCGAATTTTATGCAGTCAGGGTAACTCTCTTCTTCTTTTTACGAGGTTCACAAAGTCTGGATTTATGTAGACTCTTGTTACAGTACATAAAATTCATGTGACAAGATATTTTATGAACAATAAAACCCCACATTCAGTTTATTTTCCTTACAGAAAAGATGGAAATACGAGTTTGGTATTTTAACTTGACGGTAAGTGATGTTAAACTGGCTTGTAATAGTCACAGGCTACCAATACAATGACCACTAGTGTACTGCACTTTTCGACTTACGCCCTTTTGAAAGTATGTCACTATGCATTCCTTGACGACATTCACAAAGCGCACGCTAACCAGGGCTGTGGAGTTGGTGCACAAAAGCTCCGACTCCTCGATTTTTAAAACTTCCGACTCCGCCTCTTTCATAAAAGCTCAATATGTATTAATAATGGTAACCCTATAAGACATTTCATCGCCACCACGTGAATCATCAGGCTACCTTTTTGACTTATAACCTATATTTAGCCCTTTAAAGACGAAGCGTATCTGTTTTATATAAGGACTCAAGCCCGTACCGCGCTGTAAACACTCTCCACTTCGGTTATAAAAACCAGTCTCTTAATGTTTTATAAGGCAAAAGTTGCTGTTTGTTCTGAGATCCGTACAAAACACATAAACGCAATGTGGGCACCACGTACAATTTTTTAATGTTAAACCTGGTGGTATGTAAAGTTACCGCTAGGCTTTAAAAGGTTAAGTATAAGTCTAATGGTTACTGTAGCTGTCAGGGCTCTGGAGTTGGAGTATCTAGTGAAGATTTTAGACTGAGGTCGGAGTCGGTACATTTTTACTGACCCCGACTCCCCCTAAAAATTCCTTCCGACTCCGACTCCACCTAAAATTCCTTCCGACTCAGACTCCACAGCCCTGCCGTTAACCCTCATAACACAGTGGCTAGTATGGGTATCTGTACCACCACGTTCAGCGTTCAGAAGCCCTGCATTTTGCCCACATGCTGTATTTATATGTTCCGTACAATTCTCACCATAAGCCGTATTTCACTAAACAGAGTAACAGACTTGTCTTGGCAATTCAAAAGCTTAGTACAGTGAGGAGTTCCCACGTGCAGGTACGTCTTTGCGACACTGGTGATTCAGGCAGCCGTATTACTGGAGATTCGTCTGCTGGAGACGCGACGCTTTGTCGCTGGGACAGCAGTTCCAAAGCTTCGAAGGATTGTAATACCTTCATCTTCAGGGTCAAGTAATCCTGGCTGCACAACATCACACCCTAGATGACTTGAATCTTCACGTACGTCTTTATTTGGTCCATTCAGAATGCTAATTTATTAGTAAGTTCTGGCGCGGTGTCAGAATTCTGTAGCTATTTGAATGCAAACAGCAAATTCCAAATCGATTTTTTTTCTCCGCGCTGGCCACGTTGCTCAAAAAGAAGGGCCTTACATATCCTACCAATCTGAGGTTTTTGTCAACTTGAGCATTTGCGGATCCTACCACGTCGCGTTGTGACGCTTTCTTGGGAAATCTGGTAGAAGTGACACTTAGAAACCAAACGGTTTCGTCGTACTGAACATTTCAGCCAGTTGAAGGCAATATAGTTTTCGGGTTGCAAAAATATCGAACTGTTGAGAGTTAACAAATATTAACCTTTTAAGGCCTAGCGGTACCTTTACGTACCACCAGGTTTAATATTAAAAAATTCTACGTGGTGCCCACATTGCGTTTATGTGTTTTGTACGGATCTCAGAACAAACAGCAATTTTTGCCTTATAAAACATTAAGAGACTGGTTTTTATAACCGAAGTGGAGTGTTTACAGCGCGGTACGCACTGAGTCCTTATATAAAATAGATACGCTTCGTCCTTAAAAGGTTAATAGGGTCATGAAATGCAGGCGCCTCCGATTGACGGGACATATAACGCGCACGGAAAGATGATAAATTCCCACATTTTATTCGGAATACCTGAAAAGAAGAATCAACTTTGTGAACCTAACAGAAAATTTGAGGGCAATATTGCAAAGGTATACTATGACAGGATGCATGCGGGATCCATGTGGATAGAAGCAGGGTTATCATGGTATCTTCTGAATAGGGCTACAAAAATTAGGGCTCGATAAAAATCGGGAAATTTCTTGACGAGGTGACAGATTACTAGCTTCTCAAAAAGGACTCTGTGGCATTAAGTTGCATTTTACAGGACGGACGCGCCGGCAAAAGCTTACGAACTGAAAGTAAACAAACGTTCCCCGAATTTACTCTGCATTTGAATGTTAAGTGTACTTGTTTATATTTATCCGTCAGTCGTGCCCTTGAGAAGTTACGAAGTTAGGCCTCTGAGGTCAGTCGGACAGACGTGCAGACAGACACTTAATATTCGCCCAGTGTTCCACAGACTAAGCAACTCGGACGACCACACAAACTTTCGACTTCGGAAGTTTTGGAGTCCACGAACCGCTATGACCAACATATGACAGGCTGAGAGGGTTACCTTTCACAGAAACTTTGTGCCGCGGGTGGCAATAGGAACATAAACTAGCCTTCCATTCAGGTCACAATCTATCTTCCCGTTTGTCATCACGAAAAAAAAAAAGGTCAAAATACACACCTGTCTGTTCTTATGTGCGTGTGTTAACTCGGCGTGTCATTTTAAGGGATGTACACACGATGAGAATAGGATGCTGCGGAAGATATTTGGACCTAATGGGGAGAGAGTAATAGGAAATTGTACAAAATTGCATAATACGGGTCTTCATGATCTGTACTACTCATAAACAATTATGAGTGACTAAATCAAGGACGATGACATGGGTGGGGCATGTGGCACGTATTGTGGAGAAGAGAAACGCATGCTGGGTTTTGGTGGAGAAGCCTGCAGTAAACACGCCCCCGGAACACGTGGACTTAGATGGAAGGATATTACAATATATCTAGACGAAATATGATATGGACCGGGTTAATCTGGCCCATGACGGGGGCAAGTGGCGGGCTGTTGTGAACACGGTAATGAACCTTCAGATCCCACAGAATGCGAGGAATTTCTTGAGCGGGTAAGGAACTGTTAGCTTCTGCGGAATGACTCCAAGGAGTTGGTCACTCACAATACTAACTTCGCAAATATACAAGCGACTGTGTAACGCCCGAAATCAAAGACTGCGAAGGACTACAGAAGAAAACTTAGTACATATGTAAATTTTCCAAGACGTCCAGGACGTCGGCCAGCCTGTACAATCACAGCAGCTATCCTGCAGGAATAAAACAGACTTACAGCCCCCGTCCCTTGATCCCTGAAGGGAACAAATTATTCTAAGGCCTACGTGAGGCCATCAAACAAAGCCGCTGAACTACTGCATATGCATTGCGGCTATATATTCAGATCATAATCCCTAAATTCTATTCAGGAACACCCCCAACGCCTCCCCCACGGAAACCATTGTTGGTGTTGCCTTCAGCCTGTAATTTAGTTTGAATTGCTGAATTTATCCCCCTTTTGTGTTTCAGATATCTAAAACTTTGCAGAATCGAATTACTTGAGTCATGGAGATTATGGAATTATATGGGAAATAATGTAGCTTTGATTACAATGGGGCAAAAACAAACCGTCGTCGTAAATTCTCTGTATTTGAAGATTCGAGTCTATTGAGATTTTACACCGTGTCTAATAGCAAGTAGTTAACGACGGTTTAAAAAGAATGTGATACCTTCATCTTCGGTGTCAAGTAATCTTAGACTGCCGTATTGTTGGACTAACTTGACTCTGATGATGAACACATCACGTTCCTTCTAAATGCAACGCCTTACCAGCAGACACGGCGTAGCCTAACATTCTAGAAGCCTTAAGTCTTCGTAACAACGCTGTTCTGAAAGGAAATGAAAGGATTACTGTAAAATCTGGTGCACAATAACGATAGCTCAGTGCAGGTTGCTTACATGACCGATGGTAACAGGCCTGGCATCCGTTCGTTGCATAGAAACAGAAAGACGAGAAATATCACACGGTGATAAACCTAATTAAGCCTTCAGAAACTAGCACTAAGCTGTAAGTATATATAAGGACTCAGCTCGTACCGCGCAGTAAACACACTCCGTCTCGGTTATAAAAACCAATCAGTTAATGTCGTACAGGGAAATAATCGCTGTTTGTTCTGAGATCCATACAAAATAGACAAATGCACACATTATTAGTGCGCAGAACGTAGAATTTGTTAATATGAAACCCGGTGGTACGTACAGTAACTACCGGGCTTTAAAAGGGTGCATCGACAAATAGAGCTACGTATATTTCATTTATCGATCCATATTCTATGCAACGAAGGGACCTAAAATTACATAAATTATGTCTCTGTCACGCTGTCGTAATGAGATAGACCCTAACGTAAATATCCACAAATCTTTTGAAACCTCAAACATTCATGCATTACGTTGAAAGCGAATCCTTCAGAAAAGACTTCCAGGAATTAATGAGGTACGTTATTATTCGTCTACGATAAATCACTTCTGGCGGGGGGAGGGGGGCGAAGTGACGTTTCCGCCTGTCATTTATTACGAGCAGAGAAAATAGTACCACCTCTTGCTAAACAAGACGTGATTGATTTGTACCTACATGCATTTTAGATCGCAGTAAAGAAACCCTTATGTGTACAAGGCATGGAGTTCGAGGACATCTACTGATTACCAGAACACAACCACTTTGTATTACGCTCCACAGGTTCGAAAAAAAAATTAGCGACAACAGTCAGGCTGTTATATGTGGCTGCTCTGCGTTATAAACAAGTTAGGAAATACACGCAGACAGCAGCAGTGGACAGCTACACGAACTTTAGGAGTCGCGTTGCAGGAGTCAACAAAATAAATTTCCCCCTCATCTGATGACGTCTTATTTGTGTTCATCTGACTACAGTAGGTTAGCTTCAGTTAGTTGTGGGTGTTCTTTTGTTTAGACATCTTTGTTGGAAACGCCATTCACGGCCAGATTTTTTCCCTGCCTTGAACAGAATTTAAATTCGTCGACAAATTTTAGTTTAAGTCCTCAATACCGAACTTACTGAAAATGCGAACGCCGGTTTTCGGGTTGTTTGCGTAATCACAGATGCTGTAGCTGTCTTTCACATTCACATCCTTTGCCATTCGACATTTGCAGTCACAACATGCTCTCTCGTATTCAAAGCTATAAATGTACGTAGGGAGAAAGCGTCATTAAATAAATTAAGGCATACACGGACTATTCGGAAAAGCAATGATGAGAAAAATGGTAATGCGTGACGCTCACAGTATTTTACCCTTTAAAGACGAAGCGTATCTGTTTTATATAAGGACTCAGTGCGTACCGCGCTGTAAACACTCGCCACTTCGGTTATAAAAACCAGTCTCTTAATGTTTTATAAGGCAAAAGTTGCTGTTTGTTCTGAGATCCGTACAAAACACATAAACGCAATGTGGGCACCACGTAGAATTTTTTAATGTTAAACCTGGTGGTATGTAAAGTTACCGCTAGGCTTTAAAAGGTTAAAGACGAAGCGTATCTGTTTTATATAACGACTCAGTGCGTACCGCGCAGGAAACACACTCCACTTCGGTTATAAAAACCACTCTCTTAATGTTTTATAAGGCAAAAGTTGCTGTTTGTTCCGAGATCCATACAAAACACATAAACGCAATGTGTGCACCACGTAGAATTTTTTAATGTTAAACCTGGTCGTATGCAAAGTTACCGCTAGGCTTTAAAAGGTTAAAGACGAAGCGTATCTGTTTTATATAACGACTCAGTGCGTACCGCGCAGTAAACACACTCCACTTCGGTTATAAAAACCACTCTCTTAATGTTTTGTAAGGCAAAAGTTGCTGTTTGTTCTGAGATCCGTACAAAACACATAAACCCAATGTGTGCACCACGTAGAATTTTTTAATGTTAAACCTGGTCGTATGTAAAGTTACCGCTAGGCTTTAAAAGGTTAAAGACGAAGCGTATCTGTTTTATATAACGACTCAGTGCGTGCCGCGCAGTAAACACACTCCACTTCGGTTATAAAAACCACTCTCTTAATGTTTTATAAGGCAAAAGTTGCTGTTTGTTCTGAGATCCGTACAAAACACATAAACGCAATGTGGGCACCACGTAGAATTTTTTAATGTCAAACCTGGTGGTATGTAAAGTTACCGCTATGCTTTAAAAGGATAAGGAAACCAAGTTACTATCTCGCTGGATCGTCGTCACACGGACGCTGGTATAACGTCTGCAAACAGTTTACGGATACACGTCTTTCCCATGCTCTGGAATCCCGAAACAGCGTGCCTTACCTCGTGGTTCCCAGGCTTCGCTCGCCTCCCTTCTGATAAGACTAGGATTACGATGAAGATGGGTGTGTAGCATTGGTGGAATGACACTGACAGAAGAAAATCGAATTACGTAGAGAAAAACCTGTCCCAGCGCCGCTTTGCCCATCACAAATCTCACATGGACTGGCCCCAATCGAACCCGTGCCTCCGCGGTGACTTTACCCAGTAATACCCGCTTTATAAAAGATCAATTGTCACCTCAGAGAAAACACACTGCACCTCCACAACGACGACCAACTAGTTGGTACTGTTTACGGAAATAACTGCAGTCCAAGAAGAATGCTTGACCCTTGCACATGGGATAGGATGTCATGAAACGTCCGTAACTACTAACCGACGCTGCGTAATATCCCAGAAATGCGAAGATTCGTTCACATCGCGGCGGAAGGCTGATCACGTATCGAACCTACACATTCAGCAAATAACAGATACAGTACAGTACACTTACGTCTTCAGCGTCGCTTCTAATTGTCATATACTTTAACCCTTTAAAGACGAAGCGTATGTGTTTTATATAAGGACTCAGTGCGTACCGCGCTGTAAACACTCTCCACTTCGGTTATAAAAACCAGTCTCTTAATGTTTTATAAGGCAAAAGTTGCTGTTTGTTCTAAGATCCGTACAAAACACAAACGCAATGTGGGCACCACGTAGAATTTTTTAATGTTAAACCTGGTGGTACGTAAAGTTACCGCTAAGCTTTAAAGGTTAAATACCGACCAAATTTCATTTGTCAGCATCGGCTTTTGAAGGCGATAACACGTGCTTTACACATAATATTTTAAGAGGCTTAAATGATAACATCCAGGGACTGTGGAGAGCATAATGTAAACACACTGATACACGGGGGTTATTTCAGCACACACATGGAAATGTTACCTTCAGGAGTAGGTGTGCAGTTTACATAAGCCATCCTTCAACGGCAAGTTGATCTCATTTGTTGATTTCGTACAAAGTACATGACCTTGGAAAAAAAAAGTGTCTCTCACATGGAATACGATTGTCTGAATCGGTTTCATGTAACTTTCTGCTAATGAAAGGTTTGTCTTTCACGATTCTCCTCGGTTCTTTCGAGAAAAATCCTGGATACTACCTTAAGACATGCTGCTTCCTACCTCATCCTTCAAAATTAACCGTCAACAGGTATTCTTACGGTTCATTTAAAACTATGACCTGCTGACTTCCAGAACGTCGCTAAACTAAGAATTAATCAATCTCACTAGTAATTAAATAATATTAATACAACCACATACAACTCATTAAGCAAAACACATTCTCAAGTTGTCTTTTGTTAACAACTATTACGCTCTGGATGTTTCAACTTTCTGGGAATTCATCATGACCGGCACAGGACTATTGATTTGCAATCCTTATAAACCTAAAACCAAATACATAGCTACGGGCGCCTGAATGGCGTTGTCCCTACAGCTAGTAGAATACCTGCTGGGTGGCCCGGGGTTGGAATCCCAGCAGGGAAAATGGATTTTTTTTTTCTTCTTCAAAACGGCCAGACGGGCCCCGACGCCCACCCACCCTCTATTCGGTGGGTACCGGGGTTATTTTCTGGGGGTACAGCGGCAGGAATTCGAGGCTAATCACTCGCATCCATCTAGTGCTGAAGTGCAGCTGTACCTCTCTGTCCCCCCTACACGCCTTCATGGCGTTGACTGAGACAAATTTGCTCTTACTCTACTTAACAGGCAAATTTTTCTTCAGTACTTTTCTTTTTGTATTCAAACCCTGACAGTATAGTTTCTGCTTGGCCAGCGTTAACAATCTTAAAAGCAGCATTCCTTTTGGCACAACTATATTAACCTTTTAAAGCCTAGCGGTAACTTTACATACCACCAGGTTTAACATTAAAAAATTCTACGTGGTGCCCACATTGCGTTTATGTGTTTTGTACGGATCTCAAAACAAACAGCAACTTTTGCCTTATAAACCATTAAGAGGTTGGTTTTTATAACCAAAGTGGAGAGTGTTTACAGCGCGGTACGCAATGAGTCCTTATATAAAACACATAAGCTTCGTCTTTAAAGGGTTAATGGACTCATCCAACTGAATCGATGTTTTTAAATTTTTTAGCCGTCATTGCATGAATTATTTTCGACGGGATCCTAAAGGCTCATTCGCATAACACTGGGTTTCCTTCGTCACAGTTTTAAGAATCGCCGTCTTACGTTAGTCAATCAATGGGCATGTGATATATCTCGCATCTGTTTATATTGTTAACACTCCATCATCGCTGTGTTGTGTGTCCACTGTTACATTACAATCCGAACACATTAACGTGGGAGGTCAGTTCCTGGAACTATTAACAGATGTCTGTTACGAAGCAAACCAATAATTAGATTGCACTCACCCTTCATTCACTCACCCTCTTAACATGTCACAGATGGCATAACCATTTACTGTTAGCAGAAATAGCCCCATAGGGTGTGTATGTGTTGACTATTATTCCAGTCGATGGATGAATCGCTAAGCCGTACGAAGTCCCTTAAACGTGGCTTCACACTACTGTGCAGCTTACGGCTTTCGTTAACAACCCCTCACTTCAAACATTGGTTAATTGGTTCTAGTAAGCTAATTAAAACAACAGAGGGATACGATTAGGTCAAGAGCTGGGATGCTTCCAAGTCCAGCCGCCTTCCAGTGTGCGGTCAATAATTTAAAAGGTGCGTTCTCAATATTAACCTTTTAAAGCCTAGCGGTAACTTTACGTACCACCAGGTTTAACATTAAAAAATTCTACGTGGTGCCCACATAGCGTTTATGTGTTTTGTACGGATCTCAGAACAAACAGAAACTTTTGCCTTATAAAACATTAAGAGACTGGTTTTTATAACCGAAGTGGAGAGTGTTTACAGCGCGGTACGCACTGAGTCCTTATATAAAACAGACTCGCTTCGTCTTTAAAGGGTTAAATACACGAAACGCCTGAAGTAAATTTGCAGACCGCAGACTAGGCGCTTATTCATGGTGCTACAATTTTATAAATGGGCCTACTCTCTATTGCCAACACATTCCTGATTACAGTAAACAAACATCTTGACCCCAGAGACGTAATGAAACAGAAGAAATTACTGCGAAGCTACAGGATTGGTGACGAAGATTTGTAGAACACAACAACGATTTCATACGTAAACTGGCTGTACTGTTAGAACACTACTGAATATAGTGAACGAAACTCGTGATCCATAAACCTATTTTAACTCCACAGGCTTCAGTGAAACAGTTGTTATTGGTTCTGAATGTTTTATGAATACTGAACTTGTTCCCACTGCTGCCACAAAACGAGTCTGCTGATTATGACTACCAGCTTCCATGTGATGTTGTCTAGGTCAGTGGCCAATGTATTAAGCGCAACGCTGGCACTGAATCAACTACTGCAGGCAATTCTTACGCACTCACCTACTGACAGTAAAATGGAATCGAGATGGAAGGCTAACAGCAATGTGAAAACCACGATAGAAACAATGCTCGGGAATTTTATCATCCGTGTATTTCTGTTGGGCTGTTACGAGGAAAACTGCGGTAGTGACGTTCTTCTCCAAGTATGTCCTACATTTTCTTTTCAATCCTTCTTCTAGCTGTAGTCGCTATTATCTTTGCTGCCATAAGGCTCTCCTCCAGCTCTTAACCTTTTAAAGCCTAGCGGTAACTTTACATACGACCAGGTTTAAGTTTAAAAAATTCTGCGTGGTGCCCACATTGCGTTTATGTGTTTTGTACGGATCTCAGAACAAACAGCGACTTTTGCCTTATAAAACATTAAGAGATTGGTTTTTATAACCGAAGTGGAGAGTGTTTACAGCGCGGTACGGACTGAGTCCTTATATAAAACAGATACACTTCGTCTTTAAAGGGTTAAAGAATATCGTTAACTGCCATCATAATGGTCAAACGATATCCTTTACGTTTAATTTAACAGCATTTCACTACCAAATACATCGTTCAGGATCAAATTTCCAATTCTGTATATGCATCTTTTCCACCGAGCCTAACTGCAAATGCAAACAACTCAACGCAGGGAGTCGGCTGAACATTCACACAAGACAGGCAATGTACGCATAACATTCAGGGGCGTTCGCGTACCCACTGTTGCCGTGGAAAAGCAGTAAGTATTACGTATTCTGAGTGTGTGTTTGTAGCCTAGTTGTCCGGCATGCAAAGCGCATGCGCCGTATTATAGTGCCATCTGTGGCCCGTCCGTCTCTACCATTTTTTTTTCCATATTACTTCACAAACGGCACGATTTTGGGAAAAACGTTACTGAACATAAAATGTGTATTTAGATTTTCTCTCCAACTTTTGTCGGGAACACCTCCCATTTTAAGAATCATTCAGCGCGATATTATCATACATGTACATAGGTCTTCATGTGAAGTACCCGTTATTTGTATCGTATTTTCACGAAACTTGAATTTTCTCGACATATTTTTCAAGAATACTCAAAACATCAAATTTCATGAAAACCCACCCAACAGGAGCCGAGTTGTTGCATGCGGGTGAACAGACAGACAGACAGACAGACAGACACATGACGAACTTAGTAGTCGCTTTTCGAAATTTTGCGAACGCGCCTAAGGACAGAACTAACCGACATACACACCAGCACCAACACGTCGACACGTTAATTTGTTTGTACGTGGCTTTATTGAAGACGACAAATTTCTAAACGTGTCTTCAGTGAGCGTAAAATTCAAGCCATCGAACAATCATTTTTACGTGACTTTTGTTTCTAATGGTAGAAGTCTCCTGTGGCATGAAAATCACTTCTGTACTCAAACGCGTGCTTATAAAACTAACCATTTCAGCTTATTTAACAAACATTACTCGCAGCCGTATGCTTCTGTGACAATCACCAACATCAATACTCGTAGGATGAATCGTCATGGTAATTGTATGTACGCACGTTCTTAACCAAATTCCTTACCCCGATGATAAACAAGGAGCAGTTAAGTTAAACACATGGTTGTCTCAACCTGTCTACTGACAAGACAGTGACTAATATGACAAAAATCGTTCTCCTTCCATCAATTTAGTTTCTTCAAGTTTTCAGTACTTACCAGTTTCAGAATAATCTCACGTTTAAACGGAACCAGCAGTATCTGCAATTATTCTTGTGTATGACTCAGTCACTGACAACCTTGGATTAGCTCACCCCAAACACAACACACTAACTGTCCTAACCACACCCCCAATGACAGAAAGAGCCCCCCCCCCCCCCCTCCGTCAAAACCAACAGTTCCACTACTCGGACCACTGGTCACCTTAGCACGCAATCGGGAACACACGCGCGCGCGCGTACGTAATTCACAATACTGGAAAACACAGAACGTCCGGAGCACGTAAACGAAGATGTGTGCGCCTCCGATCCTGACTCTTACACAAAACTACAATTTCACTCTCTTACCCCCTGTCGGTCG
>BLKM01007791.1:84528-156600 GCA_013340265.1 Coptotermes formosanus | reverse complement strand
CCCCCCCCCCCCCCCGCCGAAATTCTCCCGCTTTGCCATTGCCTGGATTCTGTGCTGCTTGGTTGTGCTATTGATTTTTAGACTGACGTGTGCGCAAGTTACACCACGCAGCTATCTGAAATTCCGCACCCTGACCTCCTCCTACCAACACACACACTGTATTTTGTCTATGAGGGTCGATAGTTGTGACAAAGACGCATGCGCTAGCGATGTTTTAAGTTGTTTCTTTTTGGTTTCGTGACGGCAACTACGACTGTGGTTGTGGTTGTTTCAGATAATGTTGTTTTTTTTATAGCGGGAAAACAGTGACGTTAATAACAACGGTCAAACAAAATATAACGAAAAAACTGAAGACTTGGTCATCGCCCTGCTTTAGCTTCTGAATCCGTCTCGGCGACCGGTTTGACTCGCACTCAGCTCGTTACCTCGAGATTTGTCTTGAAAGCTGCGAGGTGTGACTCAGCTGACTTGTGGCAGCCATGGTGATGTATAAAGGTTTAAAAAAAAAGAGAGAGAGAGAAAGAGAGAGAATACCAAGTCGACTTTGTGTATCGACCAGGCGCATGGGCGCGTCGACTCTTGCACCGATCATCGTAACACAACTCATTGGCATGTACTTAGACACGTCACCAATCACAGTGACCAACAGTTGGGCGGTCAACCGCAGTAAGTAATGAACTACCGGAACACACACATTAGGTCAGATACAGGCGATGGCCAGACGCTCAGCCAGACAGACAAACACTTACGGCTACTGAACCCACCCCATTTGTGCCCTGTGTGTTCACCCTACGTATCGGAGCAGTCATAACACATGTCTGAAGGGAATACAATACTTAGAACCGAAGGGGGAGTGAAACGAAGGTAAGGTGGTGTGGGGGAAGGGTGCTGTGTCCGTCAGACGATGAGCTATTGTTACGGGAATTCGACCTTCCCTCTTGATCACCCTCTCACGATGCTATAGCTACTATATATATAGTGTTAGTGGCACACAGACGGCCCCTTACCAAAGTGATGGCGTCGTTAGGGATTATGTATGTAGCCACAGCAACAGAGACCTCTGGGCTTGGGGAGAAACAGTGACGGGATCCCACAGGCGAGTCGTTACTTAAGCGTAAAATCTACGTGTATGAGATACTCAACAGTGGAAGACGTCTTTGATATTTCTTTGGAATAAGCTGCTTACGTTCAACAGGAGGCCAGAAACAGACTTGAGTTGGACGGAGATCCCATCCCACTGCTGGCGTGGAAGGGTGGCTATAAACTGAGGCAAGGAACAGTGCGAAAGAACGCGTTTAACCATGTAACGCCTAGCGGTAAACGTACGTACCAGCCGGTTTAACATACAAAAACTCTACGTGGTGCCCACATTGCGCTAATGTGTTTTGTACGGATCTCTGAACAAACAGTAACTTTTGCCTTATAAAACATTAAAGAGACTGGTTTTTATAACCGAAGTGGAGAGTGTTTACAGCGCGGTACGCACTGAGTACTTATATAAAACAGACACGCTTCGTTTTTAAAGGGTTAATGGGTTAAGGAACTCTCGTGCAGCGTACTACTACTGGAAGACTCACAGTCAGTCGCCAGTCAGAAATCTTGCGTTTCATGGAACCCCCCACCAAGGTTCATTGCCGTACTCGCGAAAACAAGACAAAGATCCTGTTCGAAGCGAAATAAATACTGTCCACATACATTCGACTTATTTGCAGATTTTAATATTATCCTTCCACCTATGCATAATCTTCCTGTCTCTACCCTTCAGGTCTTCCGATCAAACGTCTCCAGTATGTGCTACATGCTTTGCTTATCGCATAATCTTTCAGTTCACCTTCATAATGCACCTGTTGAACAGTATTACCTCATTCTTCCACCCACCCACTCACACGCACGCACGCACGCACACGCAGGCAATCTCCAAGTATAGTGCACCAAGGATCCGTAACAACACAAACAGCCCACAGTTTACATGATCGACTTTTTGTATCTTTTTAATATGTATGTGCATGTATTGCTAGCTTAGTTTTGTGAAATGACACTTTGATATGAATCCCTGGTGATGATCCCATGAGGAATCTACATACGTACGACTGGTCAACAAGATACTGGAATACAGAATGTCTGAAATACAACACAGTGCATTTTGTGGGATTGAATACTGTGAGATTGATTCTCAACAATGCACGGTGTGAACAATATAAAATCTAAACAAATCATGAAACTTTTAAAGCTTAGCGGTAACTTTATGTACCGCCAGGTTTAACATAAAATTCTACGTGGTGCTCACATTCCGTTTATGCGTTCTGTACGGATCTCAGAACAAACAGCTATTACTCTCCTATACAGAATTAACAGACTGGTTCTTATAAACGAGAAGAATGTTTACTGCGCGGTACGAACTGGGTCCTTATATATAAAAGAGATATGCTTCGTCTTTAATGGGTTAAGCTTTATTACTGTTCAGCTTTCTCTAACCTCCTGCACTTCCTCCCGCCTAGGCCCCTATATTCCAAGCACCCTGTTCTCGGATGTCAATAATGAATGTTCTTCCCTAACGGGAGAGACCAAACTTCATGCCCATACCAAACAACGGGTAAAATTATAGGTCTGTTTCACCTTTCCGTTAAATGATGGAAAACAGGAAAACAAAATATTTTGAAAGGAAATGTAAGAATTCCCCGAATATAACCTGCCTGTAATTTCCTCGTCAATGGGGCAGGACTATGACCTGCTAATCTGGTACTTCGCCGATCCCGGTGTGTATGGTCTACGGCGTAGGACAGCAGACGCTTCATTGCTGGGCGAATCCCGCTGAGCACACGGACGTTCGTCTGTTGTGTAGGTAGCAGCCTGTGCGAAGGGCTGATCGCTCGGTCACCGGATGTGTGCGTATGTGATGTAGAACCCTCAACAATGGGGCAGTCTAGGCCTGAGTTGGACTGTTCCGCCACAGAAAACAAATGTCTACTACTACTTGAGGTAACCACAAGAACTCTCACAGCCGAAATAACTTGTTTCGGTCGGATTTATAACTGACGATATTCCTTGCAAGCAGCGACAATACTAAAATTGCGTTAGAAAAATTCACATTCCATCAGTAGCGTATACAACCGGTCGGCGGGAAGGACTCGCTCAGGGCTCCCTCTATTACCGAAGTGACCCTCCGACCTCATAAAAAGGATCCAGAATACTGCCTTCTTTCATAAGAACGCAGTCCAGAGTGACAGAACCTGCAACACATTTTGGTAGTCTATACGTTTGGTGGATGTAGCACGTATGGGGGAGAAGAGAGGTGCATACAGGATTTTGGTGGGGAGACATGAGGGAAGGCGACCACTTGGGAGACGCAGGCGTAGATGGAGGATAATATTAAAATGGATCTTCAAGACGTGGGATGGGTGGGCATGAACTGGATTGAGCTAGCTCAGGATAGGGACAGGTGGCGGGCTCTTGTGAATGCGGTAATGAACCTTCGGGTTCCATAAAATGCGGGGAATTTCTTGACTAGCTGAGAAACTGTTAGCTTCTCAAGAAGGCCTCTGCTCCATGGAGTTAGTTAGTTAGTTATACGTTTGGTGGGCCCCCCGACCCCACAGCGCAGAAGGCACGCCGTGGGGTCGGGGGGGAGGGGGGTCGTCCTATCCATTCCATTGCATTCCATTGTTTTGTCATGCTCTGAAGTTAGTGACTTCGAAAATCCTTGCGTCAAACTTACTCGTGATTTCAAGTTAAAACTGACGACGGTGTGTGACCCTGTTACTAGCAGAACACGGCTTATGAACGTCTTCGTTAGATCACACCAAATTGTTGTTCAGTTCCGCCAACGCAATGCAATGGCCACTCGTCCTGGAATGTGCAGTGTTTATTTGCTAAGTAGTGCGTTTAAAGATCTCCTTGCCGTCACTGAATTCCTGCGTTTTAAGTACGTACTATATGGGATGGCGCAACGTTTACATTCCACGGTCTCGCCTCATTAAATCTTACAACACGCCATAAAGTCTGCTACAGTCTTACGAAGGCCCAGTTCATATAGTTTCTTGGTGATAAAATAACAAACCCCAGTTTTCTGCCTCCACTTCCTCTCGCCCTTACAGGTCTACTGTTTGAAGTCTCACAATTTCACAACAAATGGGCAGCACGACAGAATCATCCGGTTACGTATCCTTACTTCTGCTTCGTCATGGCACAATGCTGACCGTACTATATGCTCAAATTACGAATTTCTCATACCTTTATTAAACGTTTGTGGTTATGTTTCGCAAACAAATTGCCTGTCAGAAGATTTAACAAACACTTCTTCATGCGAAGCTGACAGTCTGTCATCTGGTAAAAGGTCGGTCCTGCCTTTAATGGCAACGTAACGTTACAAACCACTGGCTCCATTCCTCTGCCACGTGAGTCAAATCCACATTCTCACATCCTATTTCTTTATGAGCATTTTAACATTACTCTCCCACATACGAGCATATCTTACCAGTGGTCTCGTTCCTTCATAAGATTTTCAAGTAAGATCTGTCGTAGGTCGGCGCCAGTTCTCCTTCTGCTTGCTGTACACAAACGAATCTAACTTTCCATTTGAATGGAATATACAAATTTGGGTCCACGAACGTCTGTGAGAAGTTCAAGTGTGGAGCAATCAATCAAGCAGAACGAGAACATAGCAAAAGGTTCATTCTACGTGTAACGGTCACTTCTATGCTGGCAATCATTTACAGTCCACTCCCCAGCTGATGATGATATGGCACGAGACTACAAATTTGTGCTGGGGGGGGGGGGGGAGTGTTCAGTTGTAACCAGGCAACGGAGATGAAATCTATTTCATCACAGACCAAAAGCTGTCTCGAACGTACGCCCCTACTACGTGAATGAAGGAATAATATGGAACTCAGCGTCTGGGTACGGAACGGTACACCCTTAGGGTGGAAGCTATAAACTCCACACATGAAAGGCGCGTTCATAATGTAAGCTTACTGGCCAGAGCTTATTTATTTTATGCAGTGTAACACATTCATTCCTTTGGAATGCTGCACGAGTATATTATCCCCTGTAAGTGGTGTATCCCAGTGTGCTATACAGAACTTGCAAGCCACAGTCAAACATGAATGAAGTCGGCACAGCTAATATATTTTTTTTTGTTTACGTCTGGCATCCCGTTGTGTTTATCCGTATAAAACAAATAGTATCTGCACACTGTCAAGCCTAGCCTGTATCAGTAACAAAATCTTGTTCACATGACAACTAGTGACACACGTTTCGACTTAGTTATCACAGGCCGATCTACTAAAATATAAAAATGTAAAACTGTATATATACAAAACATCACCTGTCAAGTTACTGGGAATCAGATCTCAATTCCGTACAAAAATAACATCAATACTGTAAACAACATCGTACGGAATCAAGATGTCATTCCCTGGAAACTGACAGGTTATTTTGTATGGACACGAGTTGACATTTTTACATTCTACCAGATCAGCCTGCTGATGACTTAATATTTCGGAACATGTGTCGTTACGAGTTGACGTGAACAGGATCTGTTTAATGATACAGGCTGGGTTTGACGGTGTGCAAGTACTGTTCGTTAATGGTTTATCGGTATTTATGCCGCGCCACGTGTTTCGGCTGTGTTACCCATCCTCAAGCAATCCACATTACACGTAAATACTCGACATACATTGCACACACCAAGGCATCATCATCATCATCATCATCATCATCAAATTCATTATCACCCCCCACGCACGCGCGCGCGCGGAAATACTCGACATACACTGCACACACCAAGGCATCATCATCATCAAATTCATTATCACCCCCCCCCCCCCCGCGCGCGCGCGCGCAGCTGAGCTAACACAGTTAGTTACACCGTCACGGCTTGCAGTACAAACGTGTTGTATAAAACAGTTACTTACACCGCTAAATTTTCTGCTCACTTCACATGTAGTGCACGGAATACCTACGTATTCTGTGAAATAACGAATTACACGCTTTCACGGTAGTACAGCGCTACACATGATTCAGATCAGACAATTGCTTTTCACATGTTCATTCACACAGCTGTCTTATGACACGAAATATACAGAACATTACTAAGAAGCGCCAAAACACAACTTCCGTAATATTGGTAAAGTTAAATCCCTCTTGCATGTACGAGTGTTTGATTTTACCAATATGACAAGAGACTGTATTTTGATAGGTATGGCGATGTTTTAATAGTGTAGGCTTTAGGCTACCACTTCAGTTAGTTCAAGCTGCTAAACATAACCAAATAACGTACAAATGAACAAACCTCACCTGCCATTTTCCACACCTCACACGTTTGTAGCAACACCCGAAAATTAACTCAACAGACCAGAGTTCTTCTTGACAAGATGACAATCTCTCAGCTGGTTAAGACATTCCCCTCCTCCTTGTGGAGCCTGAAGATCCATTACCGTGTTCACAAGAGCCCGCAAGTGGGCATCATTGCCAGATAAATCTACTCCATGTCTCCATGTACGCACAGCTGTCCCAAATGGTCTCCGTCTGAGCAAACTCCTTAGAAGATACTAATTTTCTGTACTTTCAAACGTGGACTTGAGATTAGTCTGGTTTCCACTTCACAGTTCTCGCGTTCACATCTTAAAACTGACAGTCAGTTTACGTCAGTCCCTTCAAGACAATAACACTGCATGTGCGACTCTGTGGCAACGGACGCTGATTTACTGACAGCAGCTACAAGTCTATGGTGCGTCTAGCATTATGACTGCAGCTGTTCACTGTAATTACTGAACAGACCGTCTCTCAAAAGAATGTCACATGCCACTTCCCAGCTGGTTTCCAACACACAGCTTTAAGGCACTTCGCGTTTGTCAGTGGTAATTAACCCTTTAAAGACGAAGCGTATCTGTTTTATATAAGGACTCAGTCCGTACTGCGCTGTAAACACTCTCCACTTCGGTTATAAAAACCAATCTCTTAATGTTTTATACGGCAAAAGTTGCTGTTTGTTCTGAGATCCGTACAAAACACATAAACGCAATGTGGGCATCACGTAGAATTTTTTAATGTTAAACCTGGTGGTACGTAAAGTTACCACTAGCCTTTAAAAGGTTAACTGTTTCAACGCGGACAATTCCGTGTACTTCGACAATGTAAGCCTGGGATATGAGAGGATAACTAATTATCGATTAAGACGAGGGACCTCGAACGTACATTCGTAGTCGGAGACTGGAGAAGCGCAGACAGCCGGGACAGCTCCGTACAGTGGCTACGATACGTGTTGGAAGTCTAATGAATTCTCCGTGGAAGAGCCGGCATGATGATGATGACATGCCACTTCGGGCAAGCCATCCGCCTGCCAGAATAAAGGCTTTAGCACTGTAATACCACTCAGTACAGCGTCGCAACATCAACTTTACGACGTGCTGCTGCACGTTTCATATCATGTGTTGAGGTGCTCGCCCTTCATGGCTCATTTCTTCTAGACAGGCACTTTATTTTTTAAAGCGACATTTTGGAAATATTCCCAGAGATTCCCCTGACATGACGTGTACAGCAACACGAGCTTCAAGCACTTACTCTAAATTATCAACACGGTCCCTCTACATTACTCCACTGCTGCACTTCCCAAGTTAACCCTTTAAAGACGAAGCGTGTCTGTTTTATGTAAGGACTCAGTGCGTACCGCGCTGTAAACACTCTCCACTTCGGTTATAAAAACCAATCTCTTAATGTTTTATAAGGCAAAAGTTGCTGTTTGTTCTGAGATCCGTACAAATTAACCCTTTAAAGACGAAGCGTATCTGTTTTATATAAGGACTCAGTACGTACCGCGCTGTAAACACTCTCCACTTCGGTTATAAAAACCAGTCTCTTAATGTTTTATAAGGCAAAAGTTGCTGTTTGTTCTGAGATCCGTACAAAACACATAAACGCAATGTGGGCACCACGTAGAATTTTTTAATGTTAAACCTGGTCGTATGTGAAGTTACCGCTAGGCTTTAAAGGGTTAAACAGTAACAAGACATGCGTAACTGAACTTTCACAGCAAAATGCTAACCAAAACAGACTAAAACAGCGATTCGTCTCCCCTCCGCCACGGAGCAGTTGATACCTTCGTTCTTCTGGGATGTTACGCGGCGTATGGTGGTAGTTGGTTACCGGACTAAAATGGTCAAGAATCGGGCTCAACACTTTAAAATATCCCACATGATTCACTGCAAGGTGTGAAATTTACAAGATGCATACGACGTCAAAACCAACACAGACGCACGTAAGTGTATGAAAATGTATTATACACACCGTATAAGGCGTGTATAATACCTTTTCACACACTTACGTGCGTCTGTTGGTTCTGATATCGCATTGAACTGCTCAATGCACGGTTATGGATAATTTAAAATTTAAAAAATGCAATTTAATTCCATCTCAATTCAATACAAATTTCGAACCCGGAAACCCCATCACGGTGGTCGTATTTTTTTACTGGAAGTGCATTCTTTTATTCATTTACTTCAAGAAGTGCACTTTTTTGTGGGATCAGAACCTTGACACTAAATTATAAAACCGTATACTCCCACCCATTATTTCTCAACACATTTCTGTAAGTCAGAAAGACCACTCTTCCTCTCCGTTAATTAATAACTCGATCACAAATCACGCAAATTCACGTACTGTGTGTTTTACGGCCAGTAAAGCTCCCACAAAACCGCAGTAATAACAACAGTTGCACAGTAAATTACACAGTACGTCAGAAACAGAACCTGGGTAAGAACGCGTACACTGCCGTGGTTTCAAGCAGCTAATACAGGCCCACGCCGTTCCGTACAGCCAAACAACCCCCCCCCCCCCCCCGCGCCCATGGAGCAGCAGCCCTTGTGGGCCAGGGCCTCCTCATGATCGAGGCTTCACAATCACACTCACACACGCCACACTCGGTAGGACTCCCCGGGACGACTGATCAGCCCGACGCAGAGACCTCTACCTGGTAACACAAAACTCACGACAGATACCCATGCCTCAATGGGATTCGAACCCGCAATCCCAGCAAGTGAACGGCCGCACACCCAAATTGGGCCTAGGTCGCTTTGTTTTGATGTTTCTAGATCTCTCTCTCTCTCTCTCACACACACACACACACACACACACACACACACACAGAGTACGATTCCTCTGAACGAGATATCAGCTCGTCGCAAAGGCCGCTTACCTACACAATACACAACAAACACAAGAGACGAACAGCCATGCCCTCGGCGGCATCCGAACCCGCAACCCCAGCAGTCAAGTCGCCGCAGACCTACGCCTTGGATGGCACGTGCACCGAGATCGGCAGCTTGTAACTTAGCAGATCAGAATATACGGAATGTACTGTAACTCACTTAGGATCATAACAACCTACCTTCCATTTTGATTCACCAATCTTCCGCTGTCCACCGCAACACTGTGGCGCTGAAGTTTCTCCAACTTCTTATTGCCTGAAAAAGACAAAAACACAAAATTACAGCGTGCTTAATAATCGTTCGGTGTGCAACGTGAATTGCAATTTAGAATTTCTCCGGCAACTGTTTCCAGAATGTGTCTGTTGAAACACACAAGCTAACAACCGTCAACCATAGCTACTTTAAGACAATTCCGTTTATTCCTGACTTCAGGTTCCCGCCGCGATGATGATATCTGCGCTCTTCCGGGGTATAATGCAGCGTCGAGTGGTAATCCTTTATCGACGTTTCGGGACAACGAATCGGCCCCATCTTAGAGGGTCAAGAAGTCCAAGAATCTTGGACTTCTTGACCCTCTAAGATGGGCCCGATACGTTGTCCCGAAACGTCAGTAAAGGATCACCACTCGACGCCGCGTTATACCCCCGAAGAGCGCAGATCTCAATTCTGTTTATTGTTTACAGTGTGCCACATGTTTCGGCCTAATAGTTTGATCGGTCGTCATAAGTCACTGGTAAAAAGGACGTATTCACAGCCTCTTTCATGCACTTTGACATATAATATTAAAACAGATCACAACCACACGCCTACCCACCCGTATGTTAACCTTTTAAAGCCTAGCGGTAACTTTACGTACCACCAGGTTTAACATTAAAAAATTCTACGTGGTGTCCACATTGCGTTTATGTGTTTTGTACGGATCTCAGAACAAACAGCAACTTTTGCCTTATAAAACATTAAGAGATTGGTTTTTATAACCGAAGTGGAGAGTGTTTACAGCGCGGTACGCACTGAGTCCTTATATAAAACAGATACGCTTCGTCTTTAAAGGGTTAATCATCGTTTTACACTCTACGCTACACAGAATCTATGTTGACACCAGAGTCACTAGCACCGCAAATTACACCACGCCCATCTCCTTACAAATTCCGTCCAATTTATTAATCCCGTCCGACTATACACAGCATGAGATGCTGAGGCAATCGATACATAAAACAATAAATCTTGGCCTTCTTCTCCTCATGCAGAGGCAGTAATGTCTGGTTAGGCTGCGACGGTCACTCCACGTATCTTCGGGCATTCGTAACCGCATAAATATGCAAAATATATCAAAATAATTTATTATTTGTAGAAGTCTATTGAGCAATCCGACCACACTGGGACAGGCCAATGTAAGAGCGGCTAAACAGCATAATTAGGAATGTAAGATTTATGTTCTTCAAGAAACAGTACGGTACTGAGGGACATAATAATAAAGGGGCAGCCCGAGAAGGGAAAAGCGTACACAATTTTAGTGGGGAAACCTGGACAGAAGATACTACTGGAGAGATTTAAGTGCCAATATGAGGATAACATCAAAATGGACCTTACGTAAGTAAGACACGAGGGTTTGCGCTGGTTTCAACTGGTTCACAATGAAGAGCAGTGGCGGAACATTGCCAGCACGGTATGAGACTTCGAGCTCCATAAAGGAATTCCTTGACCAGCTGAGCGACTAACAGCTCTTCAAGGACTCTGCCCGTTGGAAGTACGTCAATGGTTTCTTGATTACTGCAGAAGCGTGCCACTTTTGCTTCAGCGCATAATGTACAGCGCTACAAAAATCTCTGGATTGCCTCCTTACGGACTGACTGAACCACCACCGCCGATCACCTCTACTGGCAATGAACACGAGATTCCCCGTTCCCTCGACAGAGCTCAGCACAGACTCCAGTTCATAACAAAGCATTTGGCGCCAATTGTTTTGTGACAATGTTAACTTCCGCCGAGAATGAAGTGATGGGCAAAAACATCAGAGCATAAACACAAACACAGAAACTTTAATATCCGCTACAAAGGAGATGGGTGTAAAGTTGATGAAGTCTGAAAAAGATAAGTTGTCTTCTGAGATGTGAAACGCTGGTGCCTATCCGCTAAACTACAGGGCGTCACATAGCAGAAATCACTGTCGTATGAACCTCAAATCGCTATCTTGCCTGAATATGAGGCCATAAAGTTTATGGCGTTTCTGCAAATTTTCACACCAACTGTAAGCACAATCTTTTTCGCAGTTGCGAATATTACTGTTTGGTGCTGCAGCTAACAGTGCTTATATAAGTAAACAGGCAAGACTAATAGCACTGCATATTTCAATCTTCGTATTTTTAAAAAGCAAATGGAAATAACAAAAGATTCTGGACCGAATGGTCGTATGCATTCCCTGAATTTAATCTGCACTTAATTTCTTCGTTCATGCAGTTTTGGTTTGTTAGATCGTTCCCACATATCTGAACTTCGCCACATTTTCAAGGAGTTTATTGGCGGGAGACTAACAATTCCAGGCCCTAAAAAATTAACACGTTAGAAAACTCTCTACAAGCCAAGCGCTGACACACACTAAACCCGACTCAGGTAACACGCACAAACACTGTACTCCCTGTATATCGTAATATCAGTTATGGATTATTGATTGTCATTTTCTTTGCAGGCGGCCCAGCTGGGTCACGCTTACATCCTTAGCAGGGAGGTGGGGAGACGACAGCAGCAGCACATAACTTATGGGGCTGCGAGTTAATGCATGTCTTATACGATCTAGAGGTGTATCCAAACACAAGGCATGAAGGTCGTCAGATATCGCAAATATTTGCGTCGATGTAAGGACCTAGCATTTCACTGTACCATCAATTTCTGCTGTACAAATACGGCAGCTCGCTCGTTTATATCGATATTAAACGTTCGAAATCTGAAATTCTTCCAAATTATATGCAAAAACTCAGTCTGCACCCCATACAGAACACAATTCGTCGTCACGACGGACACCAACCGGTTAATATTGTTTACAGAAGTACTCGCTGTTTATTCTAAGAATCATAGGGGACACACGAGTATAATTCACTCATTCTACAGTCTGCCTTACAACAGGTCCGTAGCCTCTTTCAAAGCCGCTCCTGCACACAGTGCGACCTAGTGCTTCCTCTTTCAATTTCCAGTATCTTCTATTTTCTTTAAGGTCATCCAGTAGCTGCTTACGTCTTCTTCCCCGTCTTCCCGTCATTTCTATCCTTCCCTCTAACTTTCCTTCACTTACGTGTTTTAGAATGCAGTTTCTACGCAAGTTGTGACCAATCCCGTTACAATAACGCGTGGGGAAAACGCGGAATTTGAATCTTAAACTCGGTAGTACATATGTGTGATGCGTTGTTTGGCTTGCACAATATACAGTAATAAAATGCAGACCAGCTGCAGGAGAGCTGAGTAGCCGCATGTACGAACAGCTTTCACAGCGTGGAGTGATACAAGTATTTGTGTGTGACGAGCCAGCAGTTAAAACACGCGCGCGTCAGCCGGGGCGGGGAAGACTCTGTAAGTGGCAGATAAGGTAGCAGCCGTTATCACACTTGATGCCTGCGCTTCATACGCCATTTACTTCCGTTCAGACTACCCTGTACGGAACAAACAAATTCATTCTCACGACTTACACCGCACGGCAGGCGAAACAACACACGCAACTGTTGTAAAAACAATGCGCAATTATAACCACTTGAGTAGCTGCTTCATCATTTTGAGTTCCCAGTCAGCAAATCCGGGCGTACGCGGTGGCGCCGTTGGTTCAGGAACTGGGGTCACTGGTATTTTTCAATTATTTAATCCTTCCGGCCGCAATAATGGCCTTGGGGTCGACACGGCTTCTTAACAGAACGAGTACGAGGGTTATCTCCGGGGGGTGGTAAAGGCGGCCGACGAGTGGGAGTAACAACCTTGCCACCTTCATGTGCCGACTGTCAAGAAATTCTGGGAGCCTCAGCCTGCTGGAGCCCTAACGGCCTATACAGGCTTGTATGGTGATTGTTTTACCTTTAATCAGTAAATCCTTTGGAATCATGCCTCCGTTTGTTCACCGTAATGTTTTCTTGCGTTGTCAACACTTTAACCCTTTAAAGACGAAGCGTATCTGTTTTATATAAGGACTCAGTGCGTACCGCGCTGTAAACACTCTCCACTTCGGTTATAAAAACCAGTCTCTTAATGTTTTATAAGGCAAAAGTTGCTGTTTGTTCTGAGATCCGTACAAAACACATGAACGCAATGTGGGCACCACCTAGAATTTTTTAATGTTAGACTGGGTGGTACGTAAAGTTACCGCTAGGCTTTAAAAGGTTGAAGGCGCACGGGACAGTGGTTATTGTACATAACAACACCTTAAACATTCGGAAATACATTTCTCTCCAAGTGTTTCGCATGGACCTCTTACGTAATTCGTCGTACGATACAGGCTGGCGGTTTCTTAGGTTATTTACAGACGTCGTAAGCAATGACACCGTTTACTTTAACTAGATAAGAAACAGACTGTCACGTTAGAGTCCAGCTTCATATTCAGGATGTCCTGTATTCATATTCGCCCACAGTACGGTTATTCTGACGTAAATATTTCGTGGTATTCCGTAGTTTACGCTATAAAAATGCTATAAAACTCCAGGTTATCTGCCGATACAGGCACTATCTGAACTCTTTAAATGTTACCCGGTTACAGTTACGTTTTAACACTTTAAAAGTGTCGTGCTTACGTTCCATGCACCCTCACCGCTGAGGCCCTAGTTCGATCCTAGGCCAGTCCGCATGGGATCTGTGATGGGCACAGTGCAGCGGGACACACCTCTCTCTCTCTCTGAGCAGTTCAGTGTTCCCGTCAGTGCCATGCTATTACAGCTCCACAATCATTCATCACCTTAGCAACTGACAGCGTCGTGAAACTCTGAACCATTTGTTACCTCCCCACACAACATTAACCTTTTAAAGCCTAGCGGTAACTTTACGTACCACCAGGTTTAACATTAAAAAGTTCTACGTGGTGCCCACATTGCGTGTATGTGTTTTGTACGGATCTCAGAACAAACAGCAACTTTTGCCTTATGAAACATTAACACACTGGTTTGTGTAACTGGAGAGTCTTTTACAGCGCGGTACGCACTGAGTCCTTATATAAAACAGACACGGTTCGTCTTTCAAGGGTTATCTGGTTTCTATATTCAAGAAGTAGCGTTTACTGCGCGGTACGAATTGTATCTTTTAGTACACGTCGGGTGAACCGTAGCCTTTAAAGGAAAATGCAGTTCCCTGAATATGCATTTACAGGGACTGTGCCACATAAACGTCTGCACCAGCGGAACAATATCTGTGATGAGAAGATGTAAATGGGGCCAACGAGTAATTCGATATACGCCAGACGACATGTGTTCCTGCGGTCCGTACGGAACCCGGAGCTTCCCACCCTCGGGTACGTCACTACGTACTAAAGAATGACGTCATTTCCGCTGTATATCGTAGTACAACACTGTATTATTGCTGATGAGGATACGTGTTTTATAGGTGGTCTGTTTTTCTTACTGTGTGTGCCCTGTTGTTGTCACAGCATGGGGTTGCCTGCTGTCTGACGTGACGTACTGCCAACCGGATGGATACAGCGGTCTTGCTGCCAACCGGATGGATACAGCGGTCTTGCTGCAAGTCCGTATGAGCAATACTATCCGCTGCCAGTTGTGCAGCACAGTCTATTTCTGTCTGCCTTCAGTACCACTGAAAACCTTTGGTTTTTATTACTGCCAAGGACGATAGTGGAAAATTGGTGTCTAATGTTCTGCGAAGAACACAGGCTATGAAGCGTTAGGAAGCAGGCAGCGGAGAACACTTGGATTTAAGACGGAGAAAGTAACAGGAGACTTGAGAAAGATACATAACGAGGAGCTTCACAATTTTTTCTCCTCAGCAAATATTAAACGTCAGAGAATTCTGTCGATTCTATATGGCAGGGGTACACAAATTTTCCAAAAATCCAGAAAGCACCTTCAAATTGCAGGGGCCAGATGGGCGACAAGAAACCCGTTACGTAATGAGGACCCACAATTTTGAAGTGACCTGTAAACCTCACCTACCCGACGCCTTCTCAAGGAGGCAGGTCAAGTGGAACACACTTTTATATCGGCAAAAAAAAAAAATTACGCTGAAAATTTTAGGCACCACTGTAAAAATTTAGTCACCTTGCCGACGACGCGCCCGGGATTTGTGCACCCCTGGTACATTGTCATAGTCTTGACTGAAGTATTTTTACATGTCCACGGTCTCAGGCTACAAGAAAACGTTCCGGGTGCTGGAACTGCCTCAGTCTTCAAGTGCTGCGGGGAAACGTGTGAACCTACTGCGATCGGCCCATTAGAAACGGCTAGTGTCTATTGACTGAGAAGCAGATCCAGCCTCCGAGACGCCGTGGGCTTCGTAGCCTGTGACAACGGTCAGTGTCCGGATTTCCAGTCAAAACTATCGCCAAATACCCTTGAGGTGTTTACACAAAAGAGGACGAGATAGGCGGGGCATATGGCACGCACTGGAAAGCAGCTAAATACGTACAAAGTTATGTTAAAAAGATTTAAACGAAAGAAACCACGCGTTAGACCTAGGTGCAGATGGGAAAGTACTGAAGTGGATCTTAAAGAAACAGGATTGGATGGTGTGGACTGGATTCATATGGTTCAGGATACGGAAAAGTGGCGGGCTTTTGTGAACACGGTGACGAACGTAACGGCTGCATTAAATGCTGGGAATCTGACTAGCTGTGGCACTATCAGCTTCTCAAGAATGACTCTGGTCCATGAAGTTAAGTCAATTAGAAGGCAGCTAGTGGGAAAGCGTTCGAAATTTGGAATACGGCCTACGGTTAATACGGTGCGAGATTTGGAAAATCAGAAGACCGGGTCCGTGAAAGGTAAATGCCGTTGCCACCCACCATTTGCCTCCGCACATACAGCCCACTTGCCTCTTCTGACATTTCACCATATCGTCCGTACGTGCGTACGCTAGTAGGAATAATTTTCCGCAAGACATTTCAGGTTCTCAACAACGCTAAACATTAAAACTACGATCTTCTGTGATTTAATGACGTGTGGTCTGGTACGTATGTACAAATAAGTGTGGCTGTATACCAACTTACACGGCGTCACATGCCAGAAAACCTATCTTCATATTCTCAAGTTTGTCACATAACCAGAAATTAATAAAAATTACGTCCTCTGAAGGACACATCAAAAACGAGAACGTGTGTAAAATTCTAAATGAATAAACAACACAGAGAACGTGTTACCACTACTGTTATAAATTACTTATGCATTCAGAATTTAAAACTAAAAATAATTACGTTTAATTTCGGACCCAAAAGACGCAGCAGGCGACGAGGATAAGCAGAGAAACGCACAGGAGCGGTTGAAACAGCTTCCACACGCACTTTCGAATACTGCCGTCCAACATTCCTCAACTTAAAATGAGATAAGAGGAAAAGGAACTAGATAAGGGAAGGAAAAAATTACGATTACCAAAGAAGTAGATAAGCAAGGCAAAAGAAGTGTCAGAAGTACGACACACCACACCTTTCTGATTAAAGCCGTCAGTAGTATTACAACGTGCTTGTTCAAGTTAAAATTTCCGGATTTCATAAACGTATACGCTTTATTTAGCGATGTCGGTGTTCCTTCTTTATCACAAATTCGTCAGTTAGTTTGTTATTAGGTCTACTGTGTAGTAAACTGATAAGCATGAGCCTAGAGTAACCTCAAAAGGCATATTATTATTATTTCTTACTGCAATCGGCTTTTCCCCCGGTGGCAGCAGCCTTACACCAGTACAGACACACACAATACAATAACACATACATAAACGGAACAGCACAAATTACAGTACACGTATTGGCAGTTCACCCACACAATACAATGTGCCTACACTAATACACTATACCTACATAAGTACAATATACCTACACAAATACCATATACCCACCCATTACAAAATACTTACACAAATACGATATACCCATAAAAATACGATATACCTACCCAAATACAATATACCTACACAAATACAATCTACCCACACAAATACAATATACGTACACAAATACAATACTATATACCCATACAAATACAACGTAATATTCCCACACAATACAATATACGTACACAAATACAATATACCCACACAAAAACAATATACGTACACAAATACAATACTATATACCCATACAAATACAACGTAATATTCCCACACAATACAATATACCTACACAAATACAATATACCCACACAAAAACAATATACGTACACAAATACAATACTATATACCCATACAAATACAACGTAATATTCCCACACAATACAATATACCTACACAATATAATATACCCTCACAATTACGATATACCTATCTATAGTTCACAGAAAATTTCGCTCAAATTGATCAACTGGTTAAAAATCTAAAAGGGCACGCATAATCTCAGGTCGGTTTTACTCAGCAACAAAGAGATGTGGCGTAAACAGCAGGCCTAGGGATTAGGAGCGGCCTTCAATGGCAGGTTACACCAAATTTCGTAAACGCGTTGTGGTGTTCGAAAGTTCACTGACTCACTCACTCACTCACTCACTCACTCTCACTCACTAGTTCACACGCCCACACACATACCACGGTAATCTCGTGGTCCGCTTTATCTTCACGAAAACAGGCTAAAATTATACATATCTGCCATTTATACACAAAAATGTTCGTACACATTATGAACAAAATATCTGAATAAAGTTTTCACCGACGGTACGTTTAAAGATGAAGCCCTACATGCTGCGTAATCGCGAACACCATATTCCAGGCACACCACGTAACTAACGCTAGGCAGTGGAAGGGTAATGGCACTAAATTACCTTTGGAATTTCCTGAATGTTATCTGATTTCCGTTACGAGCTTTATACTGAGTAGGAAATTTGGCTGTACGATTTCACAATCCTTAAACGCCCACGTAATGGAGATTGTCTGCACGTTCCGTGATTCATTTCCGGCAACTGAGTCACAATGTGATTTGCCATCACACACGTCTCGTTCGCGACTTGTTTTTATTGTTTATAACAGCTTTTTTAATACACTTCTCCACGCTTCTGGCACATATTTCTTCACCCTTCCATCAGACACCCCCTCCGAACAGCCATTCCTGCCCTTCCCCTAATAAAGTCCCCTTCTATGTCTCTACTGATGGAGATATCTGGTCCGTTTGCGGGAGGAGCAGAAAACTGTATGTCAGCTTGGACGACGACGACGACGACGATGATAATGATCATCATCATCATCATCATCATCTCAAAACTATGTTGTGTTCCAAAGTAAACACACACACACACAAACTTACTCGTAGAACGATGCCTGCAGGAGGTCAGGTGTTGATTACTTAACAGACAATTCCATCTCTCTGACAACCATTTTCATATCTTATCTTTACTTCCTACAGTGCTGTAGCTCCAAGAAATGCAAGTACATTCGTATTCTATTCTCTTGCGTAAGGCCGCATAGAAACAGACTCAAGACTGAACTTACTGGATGTGACTCGAATACGTCTTGAAATATATAATGAGGTCTTCTTCAGATGCTAACGGTTCTTGAACCAATTATGAATTCCCCGCATTTTGTGAAACCCGAAAATCCATTAGTATGTTCACAAGAGCCCGCCACCTGTCTTTATCTTCAAGCCCCACTGAGTCCCATTAATCCGGTCCCAAACCTCTCTCTCATCCCGTTTTTTAACATCCACTTGAATGTCATCCTGTCATCTGCACTCAGATCTTCCCCAAGCGGTCTCCTTCCTTTAGGCTTTGAAACCAAAATCCTGTATGAATTCCTCGTCTCTACCATGCATTCCACATGTCCAGCTCACTTTATCTCCATTTAATCACGCTAATAATATATGGCAAAGAGTAAAAAGTCTCCTCATTATGCAACTTTATGATCGATTTTTAGGTCTATAACTACTCTGACTGCTGACCGTAATACCCACAGAAGTACGGCTACACGACGTTTCGGTAACTGGCTCTGCCCCAGTCTAAGGCTAGTACGTGAAATCTATATAAATAGGCACATCAATTATGTAAGGCATATTTAGTGTACGACGTTTCGGAACGTGACTGTACGCCTATCTGGTACTGCCCATTACAATATACAACATTTAACATAGTCCCCACATTCCGTAAGTGACGTCTCCTACCGTCTGAAACGCTGCAGGTACGAAATGCGAACAGTGTCCCTTTCATTGTGTCCCTGAGCACGGCAGTTATCACGGGACGTGCCGGCAGATGCAGGCTTTCTTTGCTCAGAAGCATAATAAAAGGAACATCCTGTATGTCGCGTTGAATGCGAATAAGTAATGTGACTGCACTGGTCTGTTATCAGGAACGACTTTGCATGAGATTTGTAAACTCGAGCTACATCTTTAGTATTAACAGGTTTCTGGACTCCTCCCAGAGTATCGTATTCAAAAAATAAAAGCGTAATGCATTATCGTGAGTAACCTTAGGCAATGATCGCAGCCAGGTACTGTACCTTTCTCATGCTTCATACGGAGCGCTACGAGGCTGGAGACAACTCTGGCTCGATGCGCAGAGTTCTTCACACCCAGGTCCTTGATGTCGGCTTCCGTGAAGGTCAGGAGGTCCTGTACGACAATTATAAACATTACTAAGGATCCTGAAAATACACTCACCTGCACTTAACTCTCTACAGCAAAAGTGGTACTAGCAGTTGCCCGCTACATAAACATCCAAACACTGCTGTTTGCCTGCAGACTGTTGTACACGTTTTGTGTGATTCTCAGAACAAGCACCTATTACCTCACAATACAGCAAAAATTGGGTTGTCTTAGTAATACAGATGTGGTGTTTTCTTAGAGCATGAGCATCATGCTTCAAAAATGGCTGGTGCATTTCTGTTTTGTTTCCATATTCATATACGTTAAGCATGCGTGTTCATCAGAATCACGCATTGGATCTGAATGCCAGTGTAACTACCACACAGTTTGCATGTTACTACACTGCGAATAATTAGACACAGAGATACAAATATACAGCACTGATGCTGCGAATGAGGCCATGCCTTATTTCAATTATCAGGGGAAACTGAAACTACTCAACAACGCCGAAATGACAGTACCAAAAGTTTGATGACAGGATTAAATGTTGCTGTTGTGGGGAAGGCCCGCTGAACGTAACGCGCGGAAGTATTGCACAGACAACATCATGTAGAGACAGTGACCGTCTGACGTTAACGCCATCTGTCAGACAATGAGTCTCTTACATGCGGTAGTATGTACATGTCAGGACCGTCTGATGATTAACCCTTTAAAGACGAAGCGTATCTGCTTTATATAAGGACTCACAGTGCGTACCGCCCTGTAAACACTCCACTTCGGTTATAAAAACCAGTCTCTTAATGTTTTATAAGGCAAAAGTTGCTGTTTGTTCTGAGATCCGTACAAAACACATAAACGCAATGTGGGCACCACGCAGAATTTTTTAATCCTAACCCTGGTCGTATGTAAACTACGCTTTAAAAGGTTAACTCAGTCTGTCCACTGTAAGTGACAGCAGTACGCAATTAGTCAGTTACAAACTATCTCCTGCTGCGTAGCGTGCGACTGACGTACGCAAGATGTGACAATGTGGTTATGGTAGTAACCCAATCTGATCTAACGTTAACCTTTTAAAGCCTAGCGGTAACTTTACATACCACCAGGTTTAACATTAAAAAATTCTACGTGGTGCCCACATTGCGTTTATGTGTTTTGTACGGATCTCAGAACAAACAGCAACTTTTGCTGTATAAAACATTAAGAGACTGGTTTTTATAACCGAAGTGGAGAGTGTTTACAGCGCGGTACGCACTGAGTCCTTATATAAAACAGAGACGCTTCGTCTTTAAAGGGTTAAAACCATTCCTTCTGCGATTATTTCCCTATACACACCTAACCGGACAGTCTCCAATGTTTTTGGGAGATACGTAGACATTTTGAATGCTAGATTGATGCATTTCAAGCCATAAAGAGTTACCCTCCTTCAGGACTCGAATTTAGTTTACTTGACGCTGTAATGGTTGTCAACTACGCTTCTTTTTTTTTTTAGATCATCCCGTTGTGTGTGTTATCGACTACTTCAGTTTCTGTCACAGTAAACAACACTTTTCAGGTGCACCATTTACTATATGTGCAACATGTTTCGGCCGCATACGCTGGCGTTCATTAGGCAGAATTTAGAATATCGCAAAAATAAAAATACATAAATATATTTTTCGTTTTATGATCTTCATCAGGCAGCACTTACATTTCCATAAAAAGAAAAATATATAAATATATTTTTTCCTGTTATGATCTTGTAAGTTCTGCCTGATGTTGGCCAACGTACGCGGCCGAAACATGTTGTAGATGTAATAAACGGTATATGTGAAAAGTGTTGCGTTTACTCTGACGCAAATTAAAATAGTCCATTACGCTTATATTATTAACTGTTTCTATTCCAGTAACACACACCTAACTGCGTGCGTGCACGAGTTATCAAATCTGGAAGCACTGACCGGATTCTAGTTTCTTAAATAGTGCAACTTTCACCATCTTGTTTCAACTACAGGAAGGTTTATTCACCTTACATTTCTGGTTTTAGAGAAGTTATTACCTCGCTCTACAGCGGGGCAAGCGTGCGGATACATAAATAAAAACGTGGACTCAGCCATTATGAAGGGCTTTCTTGGGGAACAGCAAAAAAAAAATCTGACATTTCTGCCAACAAAACTGAGGTAAATCAGATTGAAAAAAAAAAATTAATACGTCAGAAGAATGAAAGGACACAATCCTTGATTACTGTTGGGTGCGCTGACAAATGCCGCTGTACATCGCTCACCTCAACTCCTTCGAACTTTTCGAAAACATTCGCGTATTGACCCAGGTCCAGGACGTTGAGCCACTGTCTGACGTCAAGATGAGGCCTAGGAGGCAGTGGCATCTTGCGGCGCGACAGGGAGCTCAGAGACGGGAACCTGAAGCTCCACGCGATACCTGTAGAGAACAAAAAGACCCATTTATTTATTTATTTATTTATTTATTTATTTAACAATGCGCTTACTAATTCAGACTATGTAGTGTGTACTGAATGCATAGTGAATAATGTGAACTGGAGAGGATATGGAAGAAAACAGCTGTGGCCAAATTTAAGGTACTGTCCCGGCATTTGACTAGGGGCATTTGGGCTAACGGCGAAAGAACTCAGTAAAAGGACAGCTGATAAGGAGTGCTCCTCCAGCTTGTTGGTTGGGCCAGGGGCTAACAACTCTTCAAAAACAACCGGCATGTTATGAACCCCTGCACAGGGCCTTAGGAACGACCTACCCATCCAACATCACGCTCAACACGCACGGAATGCCGTCAGGTGCCACGCGTCTTGGACTTCACATGCTTCGTACGTAACGGTAGAACTGTCGGATCTATCTCAGACGTTCCATTGTTGTTATCGTGTCACCATTTTGTAATCGGTCAAGCCACCTTCACACAAAATTCTAAGCATGTCAGACATTTAAAGACACAGGAAACATCTTCGTTATGAACCGCGTTATCTAACAGGGAAGAGACGCCCAACAAACGGTGCAAAGAAGTACGTATTGCTTAGTACAAAACTCGTTCATCTCACCCGTAATATTAGAGCAATGGCCGTGCCGTCGGCGTATATCGATATACAGGGTGTTTCTGAAATAGGCAAGACGTATTTTAGATGCGTTGTCTATGAACCCAAAGAAAGATAAAACCTCAAACATGTCTTATGACTCATGGTTTGTTCACTCACCTTAGATACTAGTACACTTGAAAATAATTCACATTTCAGACACCAGTACCAATGGTCCTAAGATAACTCCATTGTTATTGTCATTTTCAAATTCACACAGCACATGTGCAAATATTTCACAATACGCGATGGAAGTATCCGCCTTGTACTGTTGTACATGATACACGATGCTGCCGTTCCCATATTGTGATATTTAACCTTTCAAAGCCTAGCGGTAACTTTACTGGAATGTGAGGAGCATGTATAGGTCAGGGTCACTTATGACAGTGGCCAGGGAATTAGCTAAGGATAAGTTAGATTTAGTGGGTGTACAGGAGGTTAGGTGGGACAAAGAAGGGACTGTAAGAGCCGGGGAGTATACTTTTTTCTATGGCAAAGGGCAGGAAAATCATCAATTGGGAACAGGTTTTTTTGTGCACCAGAGAACAGTATCAGCAATCAAGAGAGTGGAGTTTGTTAGTGCTAGGATGTCATACATAGTGCTGAGAGGCCGCTGGTGTAATATCATTGTTCTGAATGCGCATGCACCAACAGAAGAGAAAGGTGATGATTCGAAGGATAGCTTCTATGAGGAATTAGAAGGGGTTTTCGATCATTTTCCTAAGTACCATATAAAAATTCTGTTAGGAGATTTTAATGCAAAAGTGGGGAGAGAGGATATTTTCAAACCGACTACTGGGAATGAGAGTTTACATCAGGATAGCAACGATAATGGTGTTAGAGTAGTAAACTTTGCCACATCAAAGAATCTAGTTGTTAAGAGCACTATGTTTCCGCACCGAAACATTCATAAATACACCTGGACCTCTCCTGATGGGAAGACTCACAATCAGATCGATCATATATTGATAGATCGGGGACGGCATTCCAGTATACTCGATGTGCGATCTTTCAGGGGAGCTGACTGTGATACTGATCACTATCGGGTGGTTGCGAAAGTTAGGGAAAGACTGGCAGTAAGTAAACAAGCAGCACAGAAGTTTGATGCAGAGAGATTTAATCTCAAGAAGCGAAGTGAACTAGAGGTTAGGAAACAGTATCAGCTTAAGATCTCAAACACGTTTGCAGCTTTGGAAAACTTAAATGTTAGTGAGGACATAAATAGGAATTGGGAAAACATTAAAGAGAATATCAAAATCTCAGCTCAAGAGAGTCTAGGTCTACACGAACGGAAGCAGCATAAACCATGGTTTGATGCAGAATGTGCAGAATTTTTAGATAAAAGGAAGCAGGCTAAAATTCAGTGGTTACAGAATCCAAACCAAAATAATGGAGATAATCTGCACAACGTAAGACGTGAAGCTAGTAGACATTTCAGGAACAAAAACAAGGAATATCTGAAAGCTAAAATTAATGAAATTGAAACAAACAGAAAGAACAAGATTATAAGAGACTTGTATAGGGGTATCAATGAGTTTAAGAGGGGGTACCAGCCCAGAATTAATGTAGTAAAGGATGAGAAGGCTGACCTGGTTGCAGACTCCCACAGTATTTTGGCTAGATGGAGGAATCATTTCTCCCAGCTGTTGAATATACACGGGGTTAATGATGTTAGGCAGACTGAAGTACACACGGCAGAGCCACTAGTGCCTGAGCCCAGTGCCTTTGAGGTTGAGATGGCTATTGAAAAGCTAAAAAGTCACAAGTCACCAGATATTGATCAGATTCCAGCAGAATTGATTAAAGCAGGGGGTAGGATTATTCGGTCTGAAATCCATAAACTTATTATTTCTATTTGGAATAAGGAGGAATTGCCTGAGGAATGGAAGGAGTCGGTCATTGTGCCTATTTATAAGAAGGGTGATAGAACAGATTGTAGTAACTATCGAGGCATATCACTTTTGTCAACTACGTACAAAATTCTATCCAACATTCTTTTGTCAAGGTTAACTCCATATGCAGAGGAAATTATTGGGGATCGTCAGTGTGGATTTCGACGTAACAGGTCAACTACTGATCACATATTCAGCATTCGTCAAATACTTGAGAAAAAATGGGAATACAATGAGGCAGTGCATCAGCTATTTATAGACTTCAAGAAAGCCTATGATTCAGTTAGGAGGGAGGTCTTGTATAATATTCTCATTGAGTTCGGTATCCCCATGAAACTCGTAAGGTTAATAAAAATGTGCCTAAGCGAAACGTATAGCAGAGTTCGGGTAGGCAAACATCTGTCTGACACGTTTCCTATTAAGAATGGCTTGAAACAAGGAGATGCTCTGTCACCATTGCTTTTCAACTTTGCTTTAGAATATGCCATTAGGAGGGTTCAGGCAAACCAGGAGGGCTTGAAATTGAATGGTACACATCAGCTTCTGGTTTATGCTGATGATGTTAATATATTGGGCGGAAGCATACATAGCATAAAGAAAAATGCAGAAGATTTAATGATTGCTAGTAAGGAGATCGGTCTAGAAGTAAATGCTGAGAAAACTAAGTACATGGTCATGTCTCGAAATCAGAATGCAGGACACAATCACAACATAAATACAGATAATAAATCCTTTGAAAGGGTGGAAGAATTCAAATATTTGGGAGCAACCCTAACGAATCGAAACTCCATTCATGAAGAAATTAAGAGCAGATTGAAGTCGGGGAATGCTTGCTATCATTCGGTGCAGAATCTTGTGTCTTCCAGGTTACTATCGAAAAGCACAAAGATTAGGGTCTACAGAACTATAATTTTACCTGTTGTTCTGTATGGATGTGAAACTTGGTCTCTCACACTGAGGGAGGAATAAAAAGACTGAGGGTGTTCGAGAATAAGGTGCTGAGGAGAAGATTTGTGCCTAAGAGGGACGAGCCGACAGGGGATTGGAGAAGACTACATAACGAGGAACTTAATGACCTGTACTCATCACCAAATATTATTCGGGTAATCAAATCGAGAAGACTGAGATGGGCGGGGCATGTGGCACGTATGGGGGAGGAGCGAGGTGCATACCGGATTTTGGTGGGGAGACCCGAGGGAAGGCGACCACTTGGGAGACCCAGGCGTAGATGGGAGGATAATATTAAGATGGATATTCGGGAAGTGGGATGGGGGGCATGAACTGGATTGAGCTGGCTCAGGATAGGGACAGGTGGCGGGCTCTTGTGAATGCGGTAATGAACCTTCGGGTTCCATAAAATGCGGGGAATTTCTTGACTAGCTGAGAGACTGTTAGCTTCTCAAGAAAGCCTCTGGTCCATGGAGTTAGTTAGTGAGTTAGTTAGTTAGTTAGTTAGTTAGCGGTAACTTTACATACGACAAGGTTTAACATTAAAAAATTCTACGTGGTGCTCACATTGCGTTTGTGTGTTTTGTATGGATCTCAGAACAAACAGCAACTTTTGCTTTATAAAACATTAAGAGATTGGTTTTTACAACCGAAGTGGAGAGTGTTTACAGCGCGGTACGAATTGAGTCCTTATATAAAACAGATACGCTTCGTATTTAAAGGGCTAAACTGGTCATGCTGCGAAAGGACACGTGTTTGTAGGAAGGTTCTTCGTTGGTTTGCTCCACAGAACACACAATGGTACTCCATCCACCTTCAGCAAAACAGGCCAGACATCTGATGTAATCACGCCCGCGCGGCCAGCAATTTTCTCACTGTCCAACCCACGCGTGACAAATGAACCCCGTCAGAGTGATGACTGACGTACAAATCTCTCCAAGCACTCCAAGAAAATATATGCAGTGCCATTCCCGCCAACCACGAATCCAACCGGGACCAGCCCGGGGAACATCTGCCTTAGAATAAAATGAGCAAAGTTGCTCCGCTGATCAATGATGCCCCACCATCAAGTTTCTTGGAAACAGCGTTAGGAAGGAGCACATGCTCCATCACTGCAAATTCTTGCATTAGCGAATCTGGCAATGTGAAAACTGTAGCCACTGTTTATTTGTGAAAGCTCTGATACTGTTTTGTGAAGCAAGCCACTTGACTAGTAACTTGTCTATATTTGACAGAGCCACAGTTCAGTAATTTTCTGTTTCTGTGCAAGTCTACAAGAAAGCAGGGTGGATTTTTCTGTTCGATTTCATGCCACTACAAACTTTTGCCAGGCAAGCCGTTGTCACGTGAGCTGCCGGGACATCTTTGCTCCTCATTTGGATGAACTCTCCGCACTGAAAGATGGGAGGATGTTCCACTAGAATTGTAAGTGATTTGACTTTCATTCGAAGAACAAACTGTACTGTATTTTCATCGGTAGGTTATGTTAACTCATGACTACAGGGAGAAGGAAATGGAATTCCAGTAGAATGTCGAATGACTATGAGTAAACTATTCATCCCACACAAACTGAAGCTTATTTATGATGTGACTGACAGAACACTCTGTGGAAAAACTTGAAAACAAAATATTGTTGATATTAGACGGGCAGCATGTCAGTGCAATGAATTGCTGATGCTGGAATTTGCAAGAAACAATAAGACGGTGCTCTTTTGGTTACATCGTCAGACTACCAAGTATCTGTACAGTCTTCCGAGAGGATACTTTCAAGATCCTGAAAGAGAGTACAGCCATCTTGCTCAGAGCAGAGTATTGCTCATACTGCGAAAAGTGGCTGCATAAAAACTGCGAACCTTCATCCAGAACTTGCATATTGTTCACGTGGCTGCTGGTAGTGATAGCCATGTAACGTCTGATACCGACTAGCACTTTAGGCTGGATAATATGGGCCGGAGAGGATTGCAGGGAATTAACAGTACACAGTGTAGAAAGTCTCTCGAGTTCTCAACCACACCATCCATGGGACCTCTTTCCGTCGCCTCATTATAGTTACGGACTACACATGTTCAGAGATTCGTAATGGTTCTATTGGCAGCGTGTAAGACGACGGGGCGTTTAGAAAAAGGCTGTTATTACGTGGGCATTAGAAGAGTTTCTATGTGAGTCGAAACTTATTGCTGTTCCTTTTGATCTGACATGCGCAGTAACAGTTATATGAATGCGGAGGTAATAACAGCTACAACTGACACCATGGTATATTGCAGAGCAGTAGTAATGTTCAGATGGTGGGGTGTCACTCAGACAGTGGGTGCAAAACTCTGGTGGGTGTTCAGGAATGCTGTTGCTACTGCTGCTGCATCCACTGAGCTGTGCTGCCCCCACACCAACCTTAACTTGACACAAAATCTGGAACATTAAATACCTGTCGAGCTGTAGTTTTATTCGGACGTGAAACGTGGTATCTCGTATTAATGGAACAAAGGTTAAGGGCGTTCGAGAACCTGAAAGTGTGTCTGACGTAATATCACGTCGCTTTTTCTATACCACGTACTATAAACAAAACATCAACACAGGGTGACCATTAACAGAACCTAACAGCTGTCTGGCTATCACCGCCACCCAGACTGAATTTTTCGAGACTAACTTATTCGTGATTTGCACAGCGGATCTCAGTTTATGTGCTTACCTCAGCAGCCTGCATAGCAAGGTCGGCGTAGTGACTAGTGACAAGTCCAGTGTTCAATTCCCAACAAGTTATTCACCGAAACGTCCAGACCCGCTCAGGGGACCACCCAGCCGCCTATTCAATGGGTACCGGGCGTTCTTTCCCCGAGAGTAGAGGGGCCGTGGCGTTTAGTTGACCACTCATCTCCATCTGCTGCCGAGTTAAGAATGGGTAGGGGCGTACCTCTGCGAACCCTATATGCCTTCAAGGTGTGCGAGCAGGGCTGTGGAGTCGGTACACAAAAGCTCCGACTCCGACTCCTCGATTTTTCAAACTTCCGACTCCTTCATAAAAGCTCAGGATGTATTTAAAACGATAAACCTATAAGACGTTTCATCACCACCACGTGAATCATCATGCTACTTTTTAGACTTATAACCTATATTTAAGTATAAAGTCTAATGGTTACTGTAGCTATCAGGGCTCTGGAGTTGGAATATCTAGTTAAGGTTTTAGACTGAGGTCGGCGTCGGGGGGGGTACCAAGTTTCCGACACCCACCCCACCACAAGTTACGTACGACTCCCACACCACAGCCCTGCATACGACTCCACTCGTTCTACATTTACGCCTTTATCTTATTGTCTACTGTGTATTTTGGGGCCGCGTTATCAGGCGAGGGAGTAGCAGGCTTCCTCCACCGACACAGCGCTTGTTTCTCTCGCGGCTGCACTGTCTGGAAATCCCTGTATATTCTGTATTTCCTGTTTATGTGTGTTTCCGTTATTATTGTTATAAAACAACCTTACAGACATCGACACCTTGGTCTGGTGCCGCTGTACAAGGGAGGAAACGGTGGTGTTTATTATGTTTAACACTGGCATGCAGTCTGCTGCACTTCTGATTTTCGTCACCTGTACTGCGCGTGTACTCGTTACCGTTAACAAAGCCTATAAGAAGACAACGACAGGGTCCGTGTGCGTGCGTGCGTGCGTGTAATCAATTTCCTTTAACGCTTCCCTCATTGGGAGTGCGTCCGGAAAAAAAGCCCTGTCACAATTCCCGTCTTGTTCTTCTGAGTAGAATTCTAAACATTTATACAGCTCCTGTATTCTGAGACACGATAAGATGTTTTAATTTTAAAACATAACCGTGCTCTTCTTAAACCACCAGGCGCTGGAACTCTGTGAATACCAATAATTTTGCTTCAGAATCGGAATTTCAAAGCTTTGGCATCAGAGAGTGCCCAAACAGAACGATTACTGGTTTAAACATGTCGGCGTGGTTGGCTAAACTGATCGCTGGAGAACTGTTTGGATGTACAAATAAAAGAGTTCAACGCACTGTACAGGGACTGACCCAGCAACAGGACTCTCCTAAACCTAGTACCAAGGTTACGAATGAGTGGAGCTACACCTCTACTCCCCTATATGCCTTCATGGCGTGGACAGGGAAAAATTTTATGTGGCTCATAACGTGGCTAAACAGAAGGGATGGTGACACCAATTTCGGGAGACTCGTGGGCCTCAGGCTGCTTTACACTAGAGTGAGGAGTTTTGTGTTGAAATTTTGTGCTTATTATGGCGCCGTTCTGTGCAAGTGTGGCGTAACAGTGCACGGTGGTGGTGGTGGTGGTGGTAATGGTGGTGGTGGCGGTGGTAATGGTGGTGGTGGCGGTGGTAATGGTGGTGGTGGTGGTGGTGGTGGCGGCGGCTCTCGACGGGGCTCATTATCTCAAGAAAAGCAACACTGAACGAAATTTTGCAGCCTCCATGAAGCAGCTTGAATTTAAAAAAAGTTTACGATCTGCAACCCCGAACATAGTCCGATATCTGGTATATTGATTGAACACTAATTATAAAATCAATATCATCCGGGTGTGTCAGTACGCGCCCCACAAAGTCGCACCATATTCCAGATTACACGGGGTGCAGAGACTTATCTCCCCCCCCCCCCCCACACTGCCTAATGGGTTGATACAATTCCTGCTTCCTTTCATCTCCTGCTCATACAAACGCCGGGCTAATAAATATCTCAGCCGTAAGAAATATGGGCACGAAACGAATACAGCATGGGTCTGCAACACCCGGCCTACGCACACAATGTTTACCTCCGTTTACGCCCTATTTGAGCGCTGCAAACGACACCTGCGAGTGTAAGCTAAGGTGAAGTTGTCTTTGCTATTAAGCACGCACGACTCTTACAGAGGTATATGGCGGAATGAAGGTACAGCTCCATGCGCTCTTCACCTCCGCCCTAGACAATTAGGTAGTCGGCATCACGCCCTGGCCACTTTACCTGTGGGCAAGGACTCCCATATCCACTGGACAGGAAGCTGGCTGGGACACAGTTGGTGGCCCAACACTGGGAGTCTTAGCATCCGCCGCCATAGTCCGTCTGCAGCCCCGTCACTATGCCCAGTGACGTGGCTCATGATATGTATACATACACGCTCAACGTCCGCTAAGTTTTTCACAGTTAACCACGTTCTGTTGGGGGCTTTGAATAGTAGGAAGATGACAGAAAGAGCACGCGGAAAATTATGCCGTCACTCCCAACGCAGTAAATAGGTGTGGCGCTGCTGTGTGCGATGTGGGGGATCTGTATGGTCAGTAAGGCGGTTCAGTTAATGAGGCGATATCGATATAGCGGGTATCAGGTCACGTTGCGAAGGGAGGGGCGATAAGGTAAAGTCGTGGTACGCAAAATACCAGCTGCATTATAAGAACACAACTTAGTCAGGTCTTCTGTCGCGTTTATCTCTTACTCTATAATCAGACCACCCAATCCGCATCACATTTCGTTATAAACACGTACACAGAGCCTGCAAACGGCACAGTTACGCTTTCAGAGCGCGGTGCCTTGGGTTTCTCGGCAGATGTATACGAACGACGGGCGCGTAATGTGCCACGTACTCTGCCGTTATACTGAAAAAATGAGTGACTTTATGCGGGAAGTGCTCGGTTTGTATCCCAGCCGAGATACTGAACACCCTGACTGTGGATTTTCATGGCGATTCGCGCACAGATCAGCTGAATAGGACCTTAAATTGTGCCAGAACCTCTGCCTTCCATGCCCATTCAAATTCAGTATTCACTATAATTCGACACTATACTAATCTGACAGCGTTGTTCAGTAAGTAGAAGTACATTCTAACAGGTTTTGACGGTGGTATGTAATACTGTGTGATGGGTTTATGGACTTTAACCCGCGTCCGAAGAGTAGAATATTAAAAATATTAAAAAATTAAAATCACAAAGTTTCGGAAGCTGGCTCTGCTTCCATCCACAGGTGAATGGAGGCGGAGAATATAAGAACAACTTTTCTGTTGGGTCCCTTACACAAAGCTAGCCTCAATCACTCGACAACTCATTTCAGCCAACTTCAGTGCTATAAGCACCGGAAACCAGGGTTTGTCTGTGAGAAACGTTGTGATTTTAATTTTTTAATATTTTACTCTTCGGATGATGGATAAAGTCCAAAACCCATCACCACACAAGTACAACTACAGTCTTACATCATCTGGTTGAACACCCCTTCATGGTGGTAGGTGCGGTTATGGTGTGACGTTGATAATGCAGTTATTTTTTAGTTCAAATGGGAATACATAATGATAGACATAGGAACCCCCTTAACAGGAAGTTCTGAAGGAAAAGCCAGGGACAACAATGAAAACGTATCGAAAGATGTAAAAGGATACCAGCCTTCTCATTGCAGAGAACTGGGTTGGATGCCAGGGCAGTCCATGTGACTTTGCGGTGGGCTCACTGGCACTTGGACAGGTTCGTCTCGGACTATTTTGATTTTATCCTGTATCATTCCACCACAGTTCCAAAATACATTCTTCCATCCATCATCCAGGGAACGGGCGATCCCTCCATTAGTGGCCACAGCGACTCGACGACGCGGCCTCACCCCGCCACAAAAGAATGATAAATGGAACCAAAGGTACGACACCACATTCTGTGCTTTCCGGAACGCGACCATTTGCTGCTGCTGTATACAATTTTTCCAAAAATTTAGTAGCCACCTCAAAATTCTAGGCGCTACAACTTGCGTACTGTGGACCCACTAGGCGCCACCTCACAAAATTCCGGCGTCCACTATGTGCATGCGTCACTTAGTGCGTTGTTAATTGCGGCGGCAAGGGCTGCACAAAATGGTCCGATGATACCAGCCACTGAAGCAAATTTTTGTACGAAGGAGCTTCATACGTCAGTAAAGATCTCGGGACACACACAGCGCAATATTTGCGCTACTTCGGTTCAAAAATGTTTTAAACCTTCATCAATTTAAAATGTTCGTCATACGTTTTGTCTAACGGCATTTCCATTTTACACTCAGACAAAAACAGTGGCATTTTCTGTACTCTGCAGTGACAGGCGTTCCCTGTTAAAATACGAGTTCATTACTCTCGGGAATGTAGGCTTCACACACCGCTCTTCTGTTAAAATATTTAAAAACTCTTGATTCCATATTTGGTGTCATTTATTCAGGTTTTATTTGCAGTGTTTTACCTAAGCATTCCAACCGAACATGACAGAGGACGAGGAGCTGAAAACACTATTTCGTCGTGGTTTACGTGAGATAAAACAATATTCTTCTACAAATGCTGGGTTTTTGTGTGTCAATATTGAAATATTGTAAGCTGTAAACGTGGTTCACATAATGCTGGATCTCAACTTCCGTGTCGGGATAACGTATTTTCTGTTTGTTCCTCGGAAATACCACGAAGACATGTTTGTCTGCCACATCAGATGCCGCATGGTAGCAGTGCGTCGTGTTCTCCGACTTCCGCCCTGTTTCACTACCGTGGGATTTTTTTATTTCTTTTTTCTTTCCTTTGACATTCATCGTCTGTCTGTGGTCTCTCATGGTACCAGACTTGGTTGCAAGCACTGGTCTGTTGTTCATCTGTTAATCCTTTTACACTTGTTTCTAATGTTCACACTACAACTGCCAACATCAATTTTGACGTATGTTTATTATTATTATTCCATTTCTTCTCCCTCGAGTGTGTCACTGGGTAATATAATTCATAAACACAGCCGTTATTTTAAAAAAGTAAAGCTGACCATGTACATAACATGAGGACATGCGAGGGCGTGGAGATGTAGCGTTACTCATTCTTACCCTCGGCACCAGATCTAGACGTGGTCAGATTCACGTCCAATCCGCTTTGCTCCCAAGGAAAAAAGGCGCCGATATCCAGTGAAGACGGAGACGGGCAGGCCAAGAAGCCGGTCTGGACGCTTGGACAATAGGCACATATCTTGCCTCTGGCGGGAATCGAACCACGACTATGATTACAGTTGCTACTAAAGTAATTACAAATTTTGTGAAGAGCAGTATGCCCACAACGTGGCAGGATTCTAAATAAAAAAAAACTTATGCATAGATTTCAAGATTATGGAAATCTTCTCTTCCATATTGCATCATGTAAGATTTCCTTCTAGATAAGTGACACAGAACAATTAAAAAACAAATTTATATACGTACAAATCATGATACAGGGCCTGGAAAATAGATACTTACAATAGAATGGGTCCTGATCTGCCTCAGGTGTATGACAAACGGCAAAATACATCACCAGAAACAGCCAACGAGTGTAATGGCGCAGAAATTAACCAAAATATTTCGAAGAGAACAGTTTGTAATGAAAAACAAAAATAACAGCTTACAAGCAGCTTATTGGTTTGCATATCTGAACATTAGAAACCAAAGTCTCAAACAGACGTCACGCGAAAACACGCGATTTCCATCTTGCAGCAACGCGAAACGCAGTGCAATATTCCGAAATTTGAAATACAAAAGCCTTAGTGTTGCCTCCCTCAGACCTGGTTATTTCCAACAGCGACACTTCACAATGACACACATTCTTACACACGGTTTTTAAATTGCGACGCCACCAGCACGCTCGTAAAAGCGAGCCAGCCAAGCCTACTTCGGCGCTTACGCCGGGCTTAACGCAGCGTCATACAAATAATACCCGGTACGTTTTGAAACGTTGCAACCACGAAACTGTTAACACACAACACACCCGCTCAGAGCATTGCACTATCGCCCCGCAATACCGCAGTTAAACTGCACACTGATAAGCGCTGTGCAAGATGCAATCTTATCAGTATCCATGTAACAGGTGGCGCCTGTCTGGAATTCGAAGTGACTTTTACTGACGCCGAACACATTAAACGGGCTATCCGATAACATTCTGTGAGATATGATGAAGACAAGCGAGCATGTCCCCCCCCCCTTCTCCTCTTGTGGTTACAGTGCGCATTGCACATGCCGTCCTACATATAATTCATGAGAAGTTATTTATTTCAATTTCCGTCCAGTAATAGTCCAATTTCGGTTTTATGACAAGCTGAGTGTTTGTTGAAGCACGGCACATTAGGCCCGCGTACAGAAATGGCATTCCGGGTATTCTGGCATGGCAGGCCGTTTCTACCTGTAAGTATGTCCTTACTGATGTGCTGCTGTCTTTACCTTCACGCACACTGCTCTGAGAATCTCAAAGCCTCGCACGTATAAAAGCGTCTGCCTGCTTCACATCACATACTTGCGTTTATATATATATATATATATATATATATATATATATATATATATACATATACACACACACACACACATACATATATACACGTACGAGTTTTCTCTTCACTCTGTTTACTCCGTGCATTATCGTGAAATCAGTCCTAATATCACTGTCTTACCAACAACAGGCAGATGACCTCACAATGGTGTACTCCCTGAAGATGGCGCTATAGCGCCGAAACATGTCGGAGTAGTACACAGATTTTGTGGATGTATGATGAAGTGCATTTAGTTGGAGAGACGGAGTGATATTATGACTGGTACGAACGAGTAATCAACACAACACTAACAATTTAATCATATAGGTTTTTGACAATCGGGCCAGCGTAGATTTTATGAACCACATTTATTTGGACTTTCTGAACTGTCACAGACACGCAAACACCAACATGAACACAACATTTTGGAAACTGTTTCCGAAACGCTGTGTTGTTGTGTATGGAACTCGCTTCATGCCACCCACCCAACGCCTAGTATTTTGAGATGGCTCCTACATCTTTCGAAACTTTGTGCACCCCCTGTTCTCACTTATATTCTGAGTGAACGAATTGAGGAGTAACATTATTATTATTATTATTATTATTATTATTATTATTATTATTATTATNGGAGTAACATTATTATTATTATTATTATTATTATTATTATTATTATTATTATTATTATTTTCATGGCGCAACAGGTCCTTGTGGGCAAGGGCCGCCTCATTATCGAGGCTTCACAACCACACTCAGACACTCCACACCCGGTAGCACTCTCTGGACAACTGATCAGCCCGACACAGAGACCTCTGCCTGACAACACACAACACTCACAAGAGACAGACATCTATGCCCCCGGCGGTATTCGAACCCGCAATCCAAGCAAGCGAACGGCGGTAGGCCCACGCCTTAGACGGCGCGGCGACTGGGATCGGCGGTGTAATGATAAGAGCTACGATAATTCCAAAGCCGAAGGCACAGTGTCGCGTATTCTGGCACAGTGCCTGTTAATATTCAGTTACTCCATAGTGCATGTTAATATTCAGTTACTCCATTTTCCCCTCCCATACACACTGTGCTAACTGAAATCGAATGGGCGTTCGGGACCTTCACACATTCCCAATCCGTATCAGCGCGCTTCGTAATAAATTCGCCGCGTGTTACGATCCGGGAAAGGTCGACATAAATCCACTTATCGCAGGCTGTCGGAATTAATTAACGATTCTCAGCCCATTAACCAGCTGCATAGGAGTTTAAGGGAAATATGAAGACAAAGCCTCACTGGTACAGACTTGTGCTTCTGGATGTGTCCATTCAGCGTTTCCACACACATTAACTCTTTAAAGATGAAGCTTGTCTGTGTTATGTAAGGACTCAGTGCGTACCGCGCTGTAAACACTCTCCACTTCGGTTATAAAAACCAATCTCTTAATGTTTTATAAGGCAAAAGTTGCTGTTTGTTCTGAGATCCGTACAAAACACATAAACGCAATGTGGGCACCACGTAGAATTTTTTAATGTTAAACCTGGTCGTACGTAAAGTTACCGCTAGGCATTAAAATACATTCACATCACCATCCTGGTAGCTCACCCACCCAAACACTACGTTCAACTTTCGCACAACAAAAACACTAACCAAGTGGCACTCCCTTTTCATACAGTGGCAGTAAGAAGGAAAAAATTGTAGTTATTCTTACTTGGAAAAGGCATTAAAGGAACGTAACGAATCCGGCTAATCTCTGACTGTTGGTTCATTTATCTACGCTTTAAATTTGTAAAATTACATACGGACAGATAAGGATAAATAATGAATAACGAATACACAAAAAGGGCGTGGAACAAAGTGCTTTAGACAGAATGCAAACGCATCTATTATCAAGACACACGAACCAAATCGAATCCGTAACAGAAAATCGGAACGAACAGTTTCGGCATTCGACAGACCAGTATGTAAATCATGTTAGGCCTATGGGTCTAATATGACTGTTTCTGTTGTAGCTATAAATTAGTAGCGAGACAATAATCAGTTGCGTTAAACAAGTTTTGTAACGTGCCCACACAATAATCACGAGGCATTCAATGCGTTCACTTCATCATATCGAAAATCGTAGTCTGTGTGACATAAAATATATAAGATGACATGCAATGTCCGTATAACGTAACATAGAAGTGCGTTCGCGTAACCATTGTTGCCGTGGAAAAGCAGTAACTATTACATATTGTGTGTGTGTGTGTGCGCGCGCGCGCGCGCGTGTGTGTGTGTGTGTGTGTGTGTGTATTCTTGTCTTAGTTATCCACCGTGCAAAGAGCATGCGCCGTATTATATTGCTATCTGTGGTCTGTCAGCCTCTACCATTTTTCCCACATTACCTCATAACGGCACGATTTTCGGAAAAGAAGTCATTAAACATAAAATGCGTGTTTCTACTTCCTCTACAACTTTTATCTGAAACATTTCTCATTCTACGAAAAATTCAGCGAGATATCGTAAGTGTACATAGGCATTCATGTAAAGAGCCCGTTATTCGTATCACATTTTAATGCAACTTGGATTTCGGCGACAGATTTTCGTAAAATACTCAAATAACATGTCACGAAAATCCGTCCAGTGGAAGCCGAGTTGTTCCATGCGGACAGACAGATACAGACAGACAGGCATGACGAAGTTAAGAGTTACTTTTCGCAATTTCGCGAACGCGCCTAAAACGTGTTACAAGAAAAACACGACGCAGTGGTAATCTCGGACCCACAGCACTTGTTTGGAGCCCCACTACTGCTCAATGTGGATCTGGTGGTGCACTTGGCAAAAATAGATAAGAATGGAACACCGCGCCTACATTAACCTTTTAAAGCCTAGCGGTAACTTTACGTACCACCAGGTTTAACATTAAAAAATTCTACGTGGTGCCCACATTGCGTTTATGTGTTTTGTACGGATCTCAGAACAAACAGCAACCTTTGCCTTATAAAACATTAAGAGATTGGTTTTTATAACCGAAGTGGAGAGTGTTTACAGCGCGGTACGCACTGAGTCCTTGTATAAAACAGATAGGCTTCGTCTTTAAAGGGTTAAATCCACTTCTGTTTATACTGTTGTATTTTAATAGCCCACAACTTGCTCTACAAAGAGTACTCTGTGTCTCGACGAAAGGGGCAGATCTTTGATTTATGGACTGGAAGACTGAAGTTGAAAGCCTGCACCATTATGTCGCCAAAATTACTGCCAACAAATTACCACACTGCCTAAAATAACTCATCTTGTGAGTCTCATTTGTTGATATGGTAGTAAAAGTGGCTGCTCGCACCATATTGCAACTCCTTGAGCATATCAGCGGGGCGCTTTCAATATCGCAGCCGGTTCAATTGAACACATACGACGGGATGACATCACTTACCACCTACAGAAGTTCAGACATGCGTTACAAATTACGAGAAGTTTGCAGTCCAGCACTTGGTAGCATGTAAATCAGAGACAGTAATGTGCATGCTCAGACAGCCCTTTCAACTTCTTGTGATTTGATGCTGTGCCCTGTTAATGAAATACACTTCGAAAACTGATAGCGCACTTACTGCTACTTCATCTGCAACAGCTGTCTCTCCACAGTACTGAGCTACAAACATGCGAGCAAAAACATTGGAGCCTAAGAACATCACTTGATATAGGAACTATGTTCCTGGTTGAAAAATTTCGAATTCCAGGAAGGGGATTTTTCTCTTCACCGAACCAGCTCTGGTGACCACCCAACCTCCTAGGCAGTGCACACCGCGTCATCCTCCCCGCGAATAAAGGGCCGGAGCGTGAAGCTGTCACTCCCATCCAGTGCTGAGGCCGAGAATGTGTGGAATTATACCCCCACTCCCTCATAAGAGTTCGTGGCGTGGTGATTAGGCACAGTCATCACTATGCCCTTCTTACCTCTGCAATTAATTTGTTAGTCCTAATATGATTAGAATTTTGTTGGGCTGGGATGGTTTAGGTTTCGTTTATCTTTTGGTAATTTATTATCTGTTAACTCCATCCATCAACAAATGACAACCGTTTTATGAAAAGGATATACGCACAGTACAATTGTTGCCAACTAATGCACTCGATGGGGCTGTGCCCTCTTTAAGTGAACAGTCGCGTACCTGGTCGAGAAATTCGCCGCCGTTTATCGAACCCGCACTTTCACTGTCTTCCTCCCGACGGCCAGCCGCTGGTCCCGGTCCTGGCCTAAACGAATCTGGTCCATACCTTTCCACTCTTTACCTCAGTAAGCTTAATTCTAACAGTAAGTATCCTTCCATCCAACGCCAGTCTTCCAAGCGGTCTCATCCCTTCACAGCAACTAATACTTTTATACTAAGTACGTGACGCGCTAGATAACCTTACTTGCATATTTTTTTCCCCCCGGATGAAGAAATAATGTTGCAAATTCGAGTTTTCGTATTTTCATAGCGGTGCTGTTGTGGTCTTCGTTCTTCTCGGATATAGCGCAGTATCCTAGAAGAACGAGCACCTCAGTGTAACATATCCTGCACCGTGAGTAATAATTTGGTATCGCCCGAAGCGATTGAAAAAATGCGACAAGCACTGAATCTGGACTATGTATATCGTTTAAGGATACTGTCAGTTGTTAATTACATAGGAGAGGAGGTGAATGAATGAATGAATGAATGAATGAATGAATGAATGAACATAGGGCATTGGTGGAATGACACTAACAGGTGAAAACCAAAGTACTTGGAGAAAACACCTGTCAGCGTGTCACTTCGTCCACCACAAATGCCACATAGACTGGCCTCGGACACGAACCGGGTTTCCGCGGTGCCAGCCCAGCAACTAACGGCCTCAGCCATGGCACGGCCCTGACTCAATTTCGAATGGCCGAACGCTGTCATCAGGATGTTACTCACGGGGAACATGACATGTGTTTAACATCTGAGAAGTCTGAGTAGGTCTGTGACTGGGGTTAAAATTAGAACCAAGAGGCTAAACAGCGGCATACACACATGCCTCTTCTTGTCGTCACTCCTCAAGCAGAACGACTTTTCTGAGGTCAACCGATGACCACTGCGCCACACATGAGACCAGCGTTGTGTGAAACGAACGGTTTGGCGTGTTGTAATACGTACGCAGAACAGAACGTGTCAAATGTACGGGACGATATCAAGTGGCTGTATGACCGGAATGTTACGTTTCAAACAGCAACTTTTATCAGTTTTATGTTTCACGGCGTTTATGCGTTGCACACATTCTACGTCACGCCAATTAGATAAACCGACATGCCCCTTTGTACCGCACCACGAGCGCTTCGCACAGGACTACCAACATAGTGATATTCCACGACTGTCCCTTCCCAGAGAGACGTCCCATACAGAAATAATGTAGGGCTATCCCGATCTATTCAGCGATTAACCCTGACTGTAGCTCAGACGCGAGGTAGTCAGTGACGGGATAATAAATAACGTCATACACTGAAATGGATATAGACTGAAGCGGCGGTGGCCCTGTCTGGGGTACTATCCAGGAACTTACCTCGAAGGACCAAGGAAAACCTGAGACTCGAACAGGGGGCCTCTAGAGGCGTTGTAGCTTGAAAAAAGGGGGCCTCTAGAGGCGTTGTAGCTTGAAAAAATTTAAGTTTTTCCATCACGATACCGCGTTATTTCAGAAAACCACAACAGAAACTCGTTAATGTATATCTTGATATCCTACCGCGAATCTACTCTCTTTAGGCCTGCGATTACTCTGTGACACACACAGCAGTGTTTCCGGACTTTTCTTTCAAAGGAGGTACTCCTGAACTAAGTTTTTCACATCCCGAGGAACCCCAACTTACGAAAACGCTTACAGGGCAGAAACAGGTGACAGCAGGGAGCCTTTCTGTAGCCACCGGTAAGGCGGCTATGTAACAATACGAAACGAACCAAGGGGCAATGCAGTTAAATACAGCACTAACCCTTTAAAGACGAAGCGTGTGTTTTATATAAGCACTCAGTGCGTACCTAGCTGTAAACACTCTCCACTTCGGTTACAAAAACCAGTCTCTTAATGTTTTATAAAGCAAAAGTTGCTGTTTGTTCTGAGATCCGTACAAAACACACAAACGCAATGTGGGCACCACGTAGAATTTTTTAATGTTAAACCTGGCCGTATGTAAAGTTACCGCTAGGCTTTAAAAAAGGTTAAATACGAAGTGACCAAAGCGAAACACAGAGGCATTCGGCAGCACACGGAAAGGTACTCAGATACTGGAAACAGCCGGGGAAAAAATTGCCGCAATATTTCGCGGGACATTTGTAATTTTGCGCGTTACTTCAAGATTTTTACGTACTGCACTTATTCCACGGGTTCTGGCGGCACCCATAATTATGTTATGCAAAGCCCTGGGTGGGAAACACTGCACTGCAGTATAATAATGCACAACGCGATGACCACCGTTGTTTCGTCGTCAGGAAACCTTACGAGTACCGGGTTTACACCCAGCCCTTGTTTTACGCCCTAAGCTGTGTTACTGAAAAAGTGAGAGTAGATAGAAAAATACGTGAATCAAATATTACATTCCCATAAGAAATAATGGATTGGTAGGGGTTAGCTTAATAAGTGGGCAGCGAGCCAAAAGCACTGAATCGAAAATTGAAGGGCGTAAATTAAGTAATTGTGTATATTGGCACAGGGCGCTAAAGCAAAAAGGCGTAAAGCAAATGGGACGTTGTAAAACAAGGGCTATTCTGTACGTACTGAGTTTCATAGCTGTAGTACGCATTATCATCACGCGACGCTATTGTTACGAATAACACAAGACGACTGATGTCATCCTTTGGTTGTTGTAGCCCTGTAAAGTAACGGCATAATAATTCCGTGTTTGTTTCCTGCAGTGCACTTAGCTATCAGTTAAAAGTTTCAAGGACAATACCCAACATAGCTAAAGTTCAAAAGAGCATTCAGACAACAGACAAAGATTATAAACAAATCAGTCAACGTCACAGACTTTAGAGAAACGCCACTAATTGGCTTCCGAAGGCTGGCGAATAATAAACACGGCTACGGGCCTCGACATTCTTTGCATGAAGTCAAAAGACCGTATGAGGTAAACCGGCTGGTATTCACCTGCATAAATTATGACCCCCGGGTTGAAGCCGTTTAAGAATTACGGCAAACGCTAACTCACTGAATCTAATTTATGATGCACACATGAAGCTGTATATAAGCCAGCCGCGTAGAGTACATCCTGTCAAGGTACATCGTACATTTTATTGCAGCGTCCGTTACGTAGCACTTATGCGCCCAGCTGGTTAACTGCTCACATGTTACCAACAGCGCTGTTTGTCACTCCATAGTTTTATGTCCTGATGTCATGCGAAAACCTGCCGGTACTGGCTGCTGTCTTGTATCATTTTGTCTTCTGGGAAAGTAATGATGGGAACACACAAGGAGTCTGGGCTGGTCCCAACCTAAAGAAACTCCGTCAATTTCCTGTGATTTGTCTCAGGCTCTTTTAACACACCAGCAGGCTCCATGTGAAACGAAGGACGTCTTTCTGTCGGTGACTTTTCTTGCATGGAAGGTTTTTTGTTTCGGGGTAATAGTAAGGTTGTCCCCATAATTTAATTCAGCGCCACATAATGAAGGGATTATGTGGGTGAGCAGACGTGTAGCTCCTCCACACATTCTGAATCTCGGTACCAGATGCTTCAGAGAAGAAATCTCTTGCCCCTTCCTGGCGTCGAGCCACGATCCCTGGGTCGTCCAGCACATAGCCTTGGTCAATACATCGACAAAACCACCTCGGCTCATAAAATTTCTTAACATGGTCAGCGTGAACTGAAGGGCTGGTGGATTTTGGTGAGCCCATAGTTTTGACAAGACCGGTATGGTACACTCAATGCAGCAAGCCTGTGGGCTTGAAACGGAGTAACTGAGGTTCGACACAGGCAACCTCCTATCCAACAGGCATCGGGGGGGGGGGGGGCTCTTTCCCCGGGATTAAGGCGTCCGGGGCATAAAGCTGACAAATCACCTATATCTGCTGCGGAAGTTCGAAATGCGTGGAGCTATACAACCGTTCCCTCATACGCCTTCCTGGCGTGGTGCTTAATTAAGCGCAAGGGCAACCTTACCTTTCCATTCTTAAGTATCAAGAGACACGTACGAGGCATTTTTTTAAGACGTGGATGGTCTGGTTCAGAATTTCAGAACCTTTAAGAAACGGTTCCTTTTAGACATGAAACATATCTATTCAAAAAGCTTTCAGAATGTGCCTCACAAATCTTAATCGCGCTGCCTTCACCAGGCATTCAAATACGTGTGCTTTAGAAATATTTCATTGCAACAAATTTGGTTATAACCAATCCAGCTTTTACCAAAATTTGACAGACGGAACCATCCGGTGTTTGCTAATGACACATCTAGAGTCGTAATCAAGTACATCCCGACTTCTGTTTCGATGAAATTCAGTTAAAATCGGAAAGTGGAATATACAAGATATTAGACAGGCAAACAGGACCTCTTCCATTTCATGTTAATCTACGTGCGTGTGCAGGACAGAAGAATACGTGTAGCTTCGTGCGCGGCACCTGCGTTGAGTTCTTGAATGCCAGAAGACGTTTTTTATGAATACAAACGAGATCTCCGACGTTTAACCTTTTAAAGCCTAGCGGTAACTTTAAACACCACCAGGTTTAACATTAAAAAATTCTACGTGGTGCCCACATTGCGTTTATGTGTTTTGTAGGGATCTCAGAACAAACAGCAACTTTTGCCTTACAAAACATTAAGAGACTGGTTTTTATAACCGAAGTGGAGAGTGTTTACAGCGCGGTACGCACTGAGTCCTTATATAAAACAGGTACGCTGCGTCTTTAAAGGGTTAATGTTAAACACACCGTGATGCTGCATCACAAGAGTGCACAACTTCACACGAATCTATCAGCCACCTCAAAATTCGAAGAGCCAGCCGGGTGACATAACAGAAGTTCCACAACGAGCACCCACAGGTATTAGGAGCCACTGTACTAAATTTGTCTGGGATATGTGCACCCTTGCTGTATCATTACAGTCAGTGTTGGGATCGTCCATACAGCCTCCTCATGCCGCTCTCTCGTTGTTCTCTCGCATTCCACAAAGTGTACCACAAAATACTCCTCGGGATGAAGTTTATTTTTACACAGCGCCTCAGCACACCTTGAGGATTTCTTGCCAGACAACCAAGTTTTAAGGCGTATCTGAAGGGAAGACACCACCAGGCGCAGGCGCGAGAATAATATTAAAAATGTACTTTTAAAAACAGGTTACGGACTGCGTTCATTTGGCTCACGATTAAGGCCAATGGCTGTGGTCAAGAACACTTGCCGTCTCTAATCACTGCATGCGGTCGCATTGAGCTGTACCCTCGCATAAACAACCGGACTGTGTAAACCGTCTACACCACACGTAATGTGGTTACGTTAGTTCTAAACACAAACCCTAACTGCTTCTGAACTGTCACGCTGATTTGATTTCGTTAAACTGCAGAACTGGACCGAACCCAACATGGATATTCGTGCATGGAACACGCGCTGATAAGCTGTGAATGTTCGCTTTCTATGCTTCAGAATTTTAGCGCTGTAGTTTTATCTACTTTTGTGTGCCTATTTGTGTCTGCCGTCGTGCGCCAACTTCTTTACAATGTACTGCTATAGAAACGACTTAAAATTCAATTCATTCTTCACGTAAACAAGGGTTTACTCTTATGTTGCACGGATAACTGGCGTCAGTACACGAATTGGAGTCCTCCTTGAGAATTAACCCTTTAAAGACGGAACGTAATCTGTTTTATACAAGGACTCAGTTCGAACCGCGCAGTAAACACTCTCCACCTCGGTTATAAAAAACAGACCAGTTGATGTTGTAGAAGTTAACATTTGCTGTTTGTTCTGAGATCCATATAGAAACCTTAAAACACAATGTAAGCAACATGTAGAATTTTTGAATGTTAAACCTGACGGTACATAAAGTAACCGCTAGACTTTAAAAGGTTAAACAGTCTCACAACTACTCAACCGCTCCGGGAACCCCACGGTTCATCAACATGTCACCAAAAGTCCTCCAACGTTGCCCGTCCTATCCTGAGTCACCTGAAGTCAGTTCGCACACTCACAGCCATATTTTAAGCCTTTTCTCAGTCTCCTTGATTTGATCACTCCGATATTAGATCAATACAAATAAAATAATCAGGAAAAGAAATTTTCTACAGCGTGTTTTTCTTCCTTGCGAGACCGGACTCTGGCTGCGCAATCTGACGCTCCTCTATCGCCACTGGCCGACGCTTAACGCAACTGACCTCAAGGTCTACAAAACTGTGGAAGCCACTGCCGTCGACTGCGATACGTGCCGTAGAGTTCAGCGTCCAGTCCTTAACCTTTTAAAGCCTAGCGGTAACTTTACGTATCACTAGGTTTAACATTAAAAAATTCTATATGGTGTTGACATTGAGTCTGTGTGTTTTGTACGGATATCAGAACACGGAATTTTGCGTTATAAAATATTAAGACATTGGATCTGTATAACCAAAGTGGAGAGTGTTTACAGCGCGGTACGCACTGAGTCCTTATATATACGCTTCGTCTTTAAAGGGTTAATACTGCTTTCCGGACACGTAAATCATTAATTTCGTGGTGATAAAGTGACAGATTGTTGCAGAGTTAATGGGAATCAACTGAGACGTCACGATTTTTGCAAGACAATACTGCACTATTTAAAACCGGCTTCGCGAGTTAAGTGCTAGGGGTACGGCCACTTTTAACATCCATTTGTTAAATGTACTCCATAAATCGTCTGACGAAACAAATCATCGACAAGACAAATTGCAGCACGCCTAAAAGTGTAGCACACTGGAATAAAACACAAGTATTACCTTCCGCCTTGCCCCCACACACTGCGTCAACACTTATTTTTATAATCACACTACTACAGTGCTTCACTACCCAGCTGTTGTTGTTACAAAGGCGATTTCGAATCCCTTATTATCATCTGCCACCAGGATACATGGATGGCTAATCCAGGTGCAGAGACATTCGATTCCAACCACTGAGTCACCGCCTACATGATTCTTTGGAACAACAGAAAAGAATTACACTACACCCACACAAATAGAACAGAGTGGCCATAATGAATTCACTTCCATAACGGTGGGTCTTGGTGCTGGTCCCAGTGGCCGCGCGGTCTAAGGCGTGGGTCTGCGGCCGCTCGCTTGCTGGGATTGCGGGTTCGAATCCCGCAGGGGGCATGGATGTCCGTCTCTTGTGAGAGTTGTGTGTTGTCAGGTAGATGTCTGTGCATCGGGCTGATCACTCGTCCAGAGGAGTCCTGCCAAGTGTGGTGTGCCCGTGTGTGACCTCGAAACCTCAACAATGGGGAGGCTTAGGTCCAAGTAGGGCTGCCGCGGCACACAAAAAAAAAGAGTATGTCTTGGTATGGAATCAGGCAACGCCGAGACCTCTGCGATACGTCCAGCGCCTTATTTAACCTTTTAAAGCCTAGCGGTAACTTTATATAAGACCAGGTCTAATATTAAAAAATTCTACGTGGTGCCCACATTGCGTTTATGTGTTTTGTACGGATCTCAGAACAAACAGCAACTTTTGCCTTATAAAACATTAAGAGACAGGTTTTTATAGCCGAATTGGAGTGTTTACAGCGCGGTACGCACTGACTCCTTATATAAAACAGATACGCTTCGTCTTCAAAGAGTTAAATATGCTGAGTAAAAACCTAGTAGTATTTACTACAATACGTAGACCTTGAAATGTGTGGACCTCGACTGACAGCAAACTGTAACAGCCATGTGCGCTGCGCTGCCTGCCTGCCTGCCTGCCGTTACGCGAAACGGCCTGAGTGAAGACGGATACGAGCTGTCAGATAAAATAATGTGTCTGTATGTGTACATATATACACATACATTCTGTTGGGCCGTTTCAGTCGTTTGTACTTGTCAACTGCATGAGATGAACCTTAACAACAGGTTGTAACCTACACCTGCTAAATACCATCGCATAATATTTTGAATTTCTCACAGCGGGAAGTCTGTGGTTTAACACGACGACATCTGCTATATGAATACCACGGAATATATTATCAACACAGTATGTTATTCTAATCCTTCAGGTAAGACAAATGTAAAATTCTGTCGAAGTTGTTCCATTCTGTTCTCAAAAGCAATGGCCAGTGGCGTAGTTGCGGCCAGCTCAGCCATGTCGACTGTGAATCGTTCGAAAGCAGCTCGCCAAAGACGCTACGTCCTTTTATAATCTTTACCATCAATGGAGGTCTGCGTGGCCACCGTTCTGCAGTCGCGCTCTTCTTCAGGATAACTAGCAAGAACCACAGGGCCAATAGTTGACTGAGTACTTCTTGGAACTTAAACTTGAAGATGAGGGCATTCCGTTGTCTCGAAACGTCGGTAACCGACTGCCCATTGACGCAGCGTCATATTCCAGAAGAAAGGAATTATAAGAATCACACACATTTTCGAATACTACAGGAGTAGGATACAAAATTTCTCCTTAATGACTTCATGCATAGACATTTTATTAAGTACACACAGGAGTACGGGTTCAACTGATAGGCAGGAACTTTAGACAGAGAGACTTACTTCTGATGGAAATTCCGTCATTTTGTCCGCAACAACAAAAATAATTAGCTGTGCCCGTGAAAATATTTCGCACGCACAAACAGTAATATAATTAACCACAAAAAATTACGGCATTTTGACCTTAGCAGACATTAAAAATTGTATATACTAATGCTTGACGCTGGGTAATTTCCTTCGGAGTTCAACTGACCATAAGCAACGTGTGAATAAGAAGCAAAACTTTGGAATCAACAGTGCTGTCCCAAGCGGAGGCCAAGGGAAGTACATGAAATACGTTTACTTTCCCTGGCCTCCGCTTGAGACAGCACTGTCAATTTTTAACGTTAGCCTTTTTTTTTGTTAAAAACAATTTTTTGAGAAGGAATTCAGAGAAAAAAAGGAAACTGCCATTAATTCCGTATCGTAACCGTTCTAAAAATAACGACCTTGAAACCACCGTTTCGGTAGTTCAGTAGATCATGATGTCGAAGACAAACATTACCGCATTCATACATACATACACTTAATAATAATAATAATACGTGGGCAGGACGCAGTACAAGTGGTCCCGATAGTAATCTCAGCCACGGGAATAATTCCAAAGTCACTGTCACAAAGTTTAAGGTGCCTTAACCTGCACCCAAACACATATATACAAATGCAAAAAGTGGCAATTCTTGGCGCATGTTCAATTGTAAGAAACTTCCTAAATTACACATAAGACCACCGAGCCTAATCCCGTTGATGAAATATCCCAGGATAGGTGAATATATCCCAGCTAAGGCTGAGAAGTGAGAAATTCGGATGATAATAATAGTAATAGCAATAATAATACAGAATGAATTTGTCGGATCCGTTTGCGGGCACTCCTTGTAAAAAGGAAGAAGGGTGGGCCCTGACATTTGCGATGTACCTTGTGGAACTGAAATGACAGTAGTTATGACCGTGCTGCCGGCGGGGGAGGAGAAGTTACGGGCCTTTGTATCAGTTGGTGCTAATGGCGCTGGCCACTCCTCTGTACCAAAAACAAAACTGTTTCACCTCAAGGTGGAAGCATGTTCAGCGCAGTCTACGACATTATAATTTGTACTTATGTAGCATCACCACTGCCGCCTGCAGGCAGTGTCAGACCGCTGTAACTCGCCGAGGTAACCAATGGTTAATTATTCAGCTTTGCTTTCACTGGATGCTGCAGCACGTTGTGTCTATTCGTTGTACAAGAACCTCCATTTTCCATACGACACATTCTTTATATAATAACAACACCCAACGTCGTGACTCGAACATTTTAACGTTACTTGATCAGCTACTGAAATCGAATGAAATGCGAGGGTGTCTACAAAAAAAGATGCATGAGATGCGACAGGTTTCAGCCTCCTGCCCGGTGGTTACCAGGAAACAGTCACCCGGGGGTTAAGACGCTGGAGCGTGAAGCCATCACTCACCTGCACCTATTGCTGAGGTTACGTGGGTGAAGTCATGCTTCCATTAACCCCTTCATGTGCCTTTTATGGCGTCGGTATTTCTACCTGTGCCTTTTACTAATACAGGACAAATTTATTGTGCAGATGCTAATACATATTTTTATAACCTATAAATGGTTTGAATTTATCATCTACTGCAGTCACACGACATAAACATGTGTCGACTATCATAAACACTTCGAGGAAAGAACTTAACCTGAATTATATTTAAATATTCGATTCGTACCGCACAGTAAACACAATCCGTATCCCTCACGAAACCAGTCGGTGGACTCTGTGCATGGAAATAGCCTCACTTTCTTGTGGGATACCCGTGACTACACTGTGTGGGCGGTATGTACGGTTTGGGGTTGTCAATGTGAAACCTAGTGGCACACTGTATGACCACTGGGCTTCAAGTGAGGTCACATATAGCGACATGTTCAACACATTTATATTAACCCTTTTAAGTCGAAGCGTGTCTGTTTTACGTAAGGGCTCAGTGCGTACCGCGCTGTAAACAATCTCCACTTCGGTTATAAAAACCGGCCTCTTAATGTTTTATACGGCAAAAGTTGCTGTTTGTTCTGAGATCCGTACAAAACACATAAACGCAATGTGGGCACCATGTAGAATTTTTTAATGTTAAACCTGGTCGTATGTAAAGTTACCGCTAGGCTGTAACACGTTAACGTGGAGGCCTGCTTCGTTAAAACGTACTGGGACACCACACAAGAGACGGAAACCCGCTTCAAGTACAAGCTACAAAAATGGCAGATGACGTCATGTACAAGTAACCTATTACGGTGCCCGAAACTTGCTTGGAACTCATTGTTAAAACGTCGCCGAGACGGACTGCACGCTTCAACGGCCATAACAGAGAACCTGCGGAGTCATGGTGAGATCCAGAAAAAAAAATATATATTTTTTTTTTTGGGTCGTGGCCGGGAAGTTGATAACTGATTGCCCGCCGCCTGTTTCCTGTGGTCACCTAGTCACCGCCGCCTACAGAGATTAAGCTGGCATCATTCTTCTCTCTGATTATTTGTGCTTCTCCCCTACGGGGTTTCTTACTGAACAGTAATCCCAACCGTACTCGGCCATGTCAGCCAGCTATAAAACGGAACGTGGCAGGTCCACATAGGTGACAAATTATTGCTGATATCCCGAACTACACTCTCAGGTGTGCAAATGACTGTCAATATTATAGAATCCTGAGTGCTGTTTTATTGAGGTGTTTCAGGTCCTTCTCAATTCAAATAATTAAAGACAGCCTGTAAAAGAGACTAACAAGATGACACAATGACACAATCCGTAGCAAGCTGAACTTCTTATTAGATGTCACAAAGCTGACAACAGAATCTGGTGCAGTCCAGCCAAGCCGTGACGTGACAGCTTTACTTAATAGGCTTACCTCACCTCCCATGAATCTGCTGCTTTTGGCACAAACGGCGCTTTACAAAATGTTGGTCCAAACGTATATATCTGTGAACGTAACAGGTAAACTGATGTTCCTGTGGCTGGCAAACAAGCCGGTATCTGGCTCAGGATACGGACTGGTGGCAAGTTGTTGTGAATACGGTAACGCACTTTCGGGCTCTATAAAATGCGAGGAATTTCTTGACTAGCTAAGGACCTGTTTGCTTCTCAAGAAGGACTCTGCAGCATGGAGTTAGTTCTACTGTCCCTTGTTTCTATAGCCTTATATAGCCCATGTCCTTTTAACGAAGGAATTGGAATGAAGCTATTACTGACTTAAATATGAAACACGTCAGCACACTGCAATAACAGCCGGTCCGTACAGGCCTGTGGTGCTGCCTTAAGGCCACACAACTGTATACCTGAAGGTCGTTCATTCATAACTACTAACTTTCTCATGCTTCAGCTCGCTACCTTCCTGTTCTTATCGTTGTTTGCTCTGCAGCTATGGGAATGCACAAGCGCCACTGCGGAACAATCCTCCACACTCACTCCGTACGTTGTGCGTTAATACACCTTGAAGTGCAGTGTGCTGTGCTGAACGAGACAAACAATGCATCTCTGATTTTAAGGCAGAACAGTGACACTCGCCAAATGCCAGGCGTACATGAAGTTCCTCGCCACGAACGTGTCTGCTTCTTTCGTGTGGATGGAACTAATGGTGGTCCAGGTCTGTGCAAAGCCCAATGACCACTTTCTCGTCTCCTTGCACATCCTAAAATCCTCCAGTTGAGCACTTCGTTCTGTTTGGAATAATGTACGTGCCAGGTGTCTACGCTAAGTCCCAACTCACACAGGCCAGCGTTTCGCAAATTGTGTTTAATGGAGCCCTACGGTTGGAAAGAAGACGGGATGGGGTTCAAAAACCGGTTAGAACGCTCGGAAGCAAAGTATCTTGCACGTACCGGGAATCAATCCCGATTCCTCACCCGTCCAGCCCACAGCTAAGTCATTATACCGACTGCTTATAACCAATATATGTAACTTAACGTGCGCTTCTCACGGAGACTGCAGGCAAACCAATACAGCAAGCTACAATACCGACACAGCAGATCTGCTGCCCACTGCAAGGACGCGACATGCAATGTAAACAAGAACAGAGCGACCCGGTTTCTAGAATCGAGCATGAGAAATCGCAGATCACGAGTCACTTTACAGCTACCTACATGGCGGTAACTTTACATACCACCAGGTTTAACATTAAAAAATTCTACGTGGTGCCCACATTGCGTTTATGTGTTTTGTACGGATCTCAGAACAAACAGCAACTTTTGCCTTATAAAACATTAAGAGATTGGTTTTTATAACCGAAGTGGAGAGTGTTTACAGCGCGGTACGCAGAGTCCTTATATAAAACAGATACGCTTCGTCTTTAAAGGGTTAATTAGGCAAGCTTGGGTGTCTACACATGCACCAATCTAAGACTTCATGTAGTCCATCCGGCTGACAATGTTGAGGTGGCTGGCCAGGAGAGCTGCATAAATTTTTGTATATTTGTTTAACCATGTTGCCATTAGCCGAGTGGGTGACTAATGAATGAATAATCAGGAACGGTGTGGAAGCGGTTATTAGGGCGTCTCTTTTATCGTTGTTCTGAGCACCGCAGCGGTCATAGGATGTCCCAATGCATTCAGGCTTTCTATGCAACAAAGCTGCCGTGCTCGGAGAACCGATAAAAGACAGGCCCTGTATTATATACTGCCACTTGCCTGGATGGACTGAAAAAAAAAAAACAAGTATTTTTCGTCGGTGCAGTCATTTCCCCGAGAAAACAGTTTGCATGGGTTCAATGCGAGTACACAGCAACAAAATATTATAAATGAAATCTGCGGTTCGTTACTGCACTCACGCAAGCGATTGTTCTGTAAAGGTACACGACTAACTGCATGTCGCTATCCTATCTCCTTCATGGCTTTCCTGTTCATTTATCATCTTCAACACACCGGGAGGTGGGAACCAAATTTGGAAAGCGACGTATATTTAAAATCTGTGACCACAGCTCCCCTTATATTCAACTCCCCCGCCCGCCCGCCCGCCCAACACTTTCCAAAACAGCACACTCACTACTCGGGTGTTGCAGTTTGTGGACGACATCCTACTCACGCATGTTTCTATTGCTTGCCTGCTATCGTTACAAGAGACTTGCTAACTCACCGAGGTTGGAGTTCCTAAGACGTTTATTTCACATTTCTGTGACTCCGTAATGGTTCCGTTCAAAATGGCGTCTCATGAAAGTGAGGTTAAGTAATGAACAACTTGTCCCATCCACTCACACATTTCAGCCACTCCCAGCTTTCAGCAGCTTTCACTGGGATGGGTGCCCGTGATTCATTCAGATTCACACGCGCTCATTTGGAGCATTCATTCGTGTTCTTGTTTATTTTGAAACTCATTCATAAGTGAGAAACGGGGTACGAGAATTGGGTTCAATTCACCTGGGTCAGGATATGGATACGACGAACACTGTGACCTGTTTCCAAAACTGACCCAAGTCCAAGCCGGGGTACTATCTCGATTCTGCCACGACCACATCCTTTCAAATCCTTTCCATAAGATATAATAATTATAGGATCCACTGACGACAGCAAATGGACAACTGTACTTGCCCAGCCAAACTGCGCACGCGTGCCTGTAGCTTTCAAACAGCGCTCCCTTTTCTTTGCGGAAACACGCGTCAGTGAGGTAAAACGTGTTGTATTTAAATGAGGCCTCATGTCGGAGCAATCCATTAGCGGCGCAGCTGATCTTGGTGGGACGGGGTGCCTGACACGTCCATTACAAGAATTACGTGCGTACTTCATTTATACTTCTATCGACGCAAAGAAAGCTTTACAAATATAAAAAAGAAAACGCAGCTGATACGAATTTAGTGAAATACAGGCAAAATTTACAAACACTACTGCATCACTGTTGCAGGGATTGATCGTCAGATTAACAGTGAGTGGAGTTACACCTCCACTCCTCTCTCACACGTCTTCATGAACAAATATATAGCCGATAACAGAAACCACTTTCAAAGAACGTCACGGTCGCGTTGTTACACATGGTTCAAATCCAGAGCCGGCGGCGGGTGTCAACAGTTTTCCCGTGGTCCTTCTAAATCCAGGATATTAACGCAAATTACGCCAAGACAGCTTCCTTATCAAACATCCCCTTCAGTCCATCACATCAGTCACTAATCATTCAGCATGTTTACGCTACTTCACAAGACGCACAGGAGCGTCATTAAATAATCATACATAAACCAGATAGCACTTATCTCACACATCCACAGTGAAACCACATCGATTTAGTTATTCAGGCTACAGCCCCACATGACTAAATACATAAAACAGCCAGCCCTCCTTCGAGACGCTGATATGCACTCAGCTACTCAAGAAATTCCCAGTATTTTTTGGAACCCCAAGGTTCAGTGACGTATTCAGAGCCCGCCACATGGCTCTGACGTGAACCAGACCATTCCAGGCCACGTCCTCCTTTTATGTATAAGATCCATTTTGATATTATCCTCCCATCTACGCCTGTGTCTTCCAAGTGGTCTCTTTCCCGTCTCCCCAACCAAATCCTGCCTGCATTCATCCCCTTCCCCATACTACCTCATACTGCGCCCAACCGCCACCCCTGCTTATACCCCTGCACTGGAAGACGTTCGTCGGTACAGAGTGAAGATATGCTGAGAAAAAAACATTTGGGTATGAGGGACAGAAAGTGACGGGGCTGACGTTTGTTATTAGTTGGGCTACCCGCTACCAAATCGAACCTATTAGGGCATGTGAGATATGGTATAACAAATGCTTACAGAATCGCGTCATGTCCCAACACTGTAAAAACATGATACATGTTTTAAGAAAGCATGCCCGTAGTCGGGTGGAAAAGTTCCCGACAGGTCGTGCAATGCCGGAACACGAACCCCCCCCCCCCCCCCCCCCAACTCTATTGTAATCATTCGTATTTATGACGGTTTGTATAGAGTTATCCACTCCCATCGCCGTCTGTATGTGTTACTGTAATGGCAAAATCGCCTGGTGTTTAATGCGTTCAATCGCGTACGACCTGACCTTGAATTGACTCGCGTTCAATTCCTACGTGCTTGAACTTGCAACGCGTCGGCGCTAGTTCCCACCGTTCGATCAGGCTAGCAGCTGCACGGTCGAGCCTCAGCCAAGCGGATTGCAGCACGACTCTTGGGTCGAGTTTGTAACGTTTTACTTTGCAATCGTAAGTTACGTTGTCATGATAAACTGTCACTAAGTACGATTTCTGTCAGTTACATTCTGGGGCTGTTTGTGTCTCTGCTGACTAGAAGACAGCGGTCATAGTACGAGCTACGATGACACGCGTGTCACAAGCTGATTATGGGAAACGCTCGCGATGAGATAGCCTTTGTTACGCGTCTCGAAAGGCAGGTATTGGGGCTGTAAAGCAGATGACACTCTAAACAGCGCCGCAAATATACACATTTGTTCCAACATTGGCCTTCGGCATCGCTGCTGCTAATGGTGATCGGTTACGTATACTGTTCCTTAACACGAACATGCAGTAAAATTGCAAGCCTCAAAAGAAGGTAAATAATAATGTGTGTTAAGGACAAAAGACAGGAGGCGTTATGTTTGTCCTTTTCTACAGGAGGATCTTTTGCGAGGGCGGCCTTGCCGGGAAAAGTCAGACGCTCCTCACAGCAAGTCGGGCCAACCCATAATGCCTTTCGTTTCACGGTTGCGTGGTCCCGAGAACTTTTCCTGTTATGCAAGGCGTCCACACCGGCTTTGAAATCCACCCAGCCCCATATCCAATGGGTGACTGGGGTCCTCTGCCAGATAGTAAAGCGACCAGGGCGTGAAGCTGAACACACACCTCCCCCTAGTACCCGGGTTAAGAAAGAGTAGAGCTATGCCTCCACTCCCTCATACACCGAGTCCGGGGATAGCTTTACCTTAACCTCTGCCTGTACAAATATACATTTAACTCCCATCTGTAGTTGATACGCCTCTGTTCCCCGCGCTGTTTATTCTTTTACTTTCAAGAAGGCGGATGTTCCTCCAAAACTTCCAACACCCATCTCACACACCGCAGGACGTCACATTCTCGACGACAGTAATCCTGGAAATCCAGCAGGCTTTTAAATTCTGATGCGAAAATAATGGAAGCCCTACTTGGTGTCCTCCGTGCCAAAACTCCGGCTGCTTTTTAACTGACATGAATGTCATTCCAGCAGCTTTCCATTGCAGACGCTGATTCGCACAGAATGCACAATTCCAAGGTCCACACGACGAAGACAGGCCGGCCGTTATAATGCCCCCCTGCTGTCAAGTAACGGTACACATGGCAGGTACTCTGCACGACTCCCCTAAATGGAAGCAGACTTCCTAATGAGCCTGGCTACTGAGCTAACCACTGCAGCAGTTCGCGAACTGCCACTACAGCGCAGAGAGAGAGAGAGAGAGCTCGAGTCATAGTGCCGGAATTCATACCGGAAGTGCCGGAATGATCACTGTATGAAGTTCTTCAACCTTAACCATTAGTCACTCGTATGACACGTTAAGACAGCGACAAAAAAGAGTACGTAATTTGGAGGTTCTGTATAGGATGTCCTGTGAAATACCGACGGCTTCGATTATCTAATTCAACACATCGCCGGCGCGAGGTCGCTGTTGTGCCCACACAGCGATCATCGTTCAGCGGAGACCACCTGCTAACTGCACGGAGCTGAGCTCTCCTTCAGAATCTAACAGTTCCTCAACTAGTCAAGAAAGTCCTGCATTTTATGGATCCCGAAGGTTCATTACCGCACTCACAAGCGTCCGCCACCTGTTGCTGTCCTGAACCAGATCAATCCAGTTCATGCATCTCAATCCCACTTCTCATCACTGCTTGAGGACTCATTTTAATATTATCCTCCCATCTACGCCAACGTTTTCCAAGTGGTCTCCTTCCCTCCGGTATCCCCACCAAAATCCTGTATGCACCCGTCCCCCATACTTGCTACATGCCCCGCCCACGTCACTCTTATTGATTTGATTATCCAAACATTTGGTGACCACAAATCATAAAGCTCCTCGTTATGTAGTCTTCTCCACTTCCCTGACCTACTTCACATCAGCGGATTTTTTAAACGGACAACCGCTATGCTACTAGTCAGTATAAACACATCGGGTGTTCTGTAATAATGAAAATGTAATACAGGAAACGTTGTACGGTCTACAGGTATTTAACCTTTTAAAGCCTAGCGGTAACTTTACGTACCACCAGGTTTAACATTAAAAAATTCCACGTGGTGCCCACATTGCGTTTATGTGTTTTGTACGGATCTCAGAACAAACAAGAACTTTTGTCTTATAAAACATTAAGAGACTGGTTTTTATAACCGAAGTGGAGAGTGTTCACAGCGCGGTACGCACAGAGTCCTTATATAAAACAGATGCGCTTCGTCTTTGAAGGGTTAAATAATTTTTTGCTTCCTTACGGTCAAAAACTCCCAAACAATAATTATCCACTATACAAAAAACACTTTCAGATTTTTCATACCTATCACAGTTCTAAATGAAGGAATGTGCTGAAAAGAGATCTTATTTTGTGTTAATTGCGTATCTTATCAGGTTCGTTAACTAGAAAGGAAAACTCTCATGGGAGTGCAACTCAGTATCTTTGCACAGGGCTGTGCCTTGAAGACAACCACTTTATTGATAAAAAAACAACGCGGCGCCCGCCCAGGATATCCTTGTTACAGCTACTCAGTTTGTATCTCTGTCCATAAACCGGGCGCCAGCGACTGCTTCAACGCAACCCGCTATCTCACCGTCTTCTAGCCACACCATTCACAATCGTACGTTGGTATCTTGTTAAGCGGCAAAGTTGTTCTGCCCGCGCCCTGACGGCAAAGAAGACATATAGGAGCAGGGGTACAGCTCGAATCATTAACCTCAGCACTAGACTGAGGTGTGTGTTCAGCTTCGCACCCCGGCAGCTAAATCCCTGGGGAAGTGCACCCCCCCCCCCCCCAACCCGGAAGGTAAACGGCGACGTTCACACTACAACAGGCCATGAAGGACGAAGGGGGGGAGTATACGTATAGTTCTTTTTCGGTAGCCCCGCCGCTAGATGGGGGCAGGTGGTCAACGCCATGACCCGGCAGCTTTAGCCCCGGGAGAGTGACCTGGTACCCACTGCATACGACGCCGGGTAAGCGAAGTGCCACAGCTAGGGTAGGCTGAGTTACACTCTGAACTATGTGACGCACTGCGAAGCGTCGCAAGGTAATGGGGTGCTGACAATGTGGAAAAAAGAACCCGTTGTTACAAACTGTTGCACAAGACTGGTGGTGAGGTGTTCCTGCGTGCGGAGACACGTTAGCTGGCTGGGTACGGTGACGACTACTACAAGCAGTTTTGTGGACCTGCCAAGTTGCTTTCTGCTGGTCAATTTGTAGCGGTTTCCTTGTTCGAACTTCACCTTGAAACATATGCTACCATATACGGCAACGCACACCCGCCTTCAGGATTTCTCTCGCTGCGTAAAGGATGAAGAGTAACATTACAACCTTGTTCACCAACAACGTACACGTATCAGGCCCAGCAGTATGTGCATTTTGCATATTGCAATATTGCATATGTAATGCAAAACTACGTTTAAACTTTCACTTAGGATCACCTTATAAATAATAAAATATGCTAGTGTTCCATGTCCGTGCACTATATTATACAAAAAACATTAAACACTAACAAATGCACAACGAGTTTTTTCGTCAATTATAACACGCTCCTACATGTTTCGACCCTGCTGGGTCATCTTCTGGGAGAAACGGGAAGTTCCTCCCTAAAGATGACTCAGCAGGGTCGAAACATGTAGGAGTGTGTTATAACTGACGAAAAAACTTTGTGCATTTGTTGTTGTTTAATGTTTTTTTTAATAAAATATGCACTTCACTATTTGCAGCATTGGCCCTAAATGAAAGTTTAACTGTAGTTTTATTTTACACATACAGTATGCAAAATGCATATAATCATCATCATCGCCATTACCACATATGATTACAATCATCATTACCAGTATGATCTGTATGATTCTCATAACCGCCATTACGATGTATGGCTATCTTCGCAGTTACGATGTATGATAATCATCACCAATACGAAATGATCATCATCACCACCACCATTACGATGTATGACTGATTTTCATCACCGCCATTACGTGTGGCATTATAGGTGTGCACTACGGATGACACACGTAAGAAATTCAAGCAAAATTTGGGCTGCAAACCCGTTGGAAACGACTACTTGGCAGCACCCTGTTTTAAAAAATCCTCAGTGTGTTTTCTTCCCTTGACGTACAAACAGAGTTTCACAGCCATACAAAACGTGAATATATCTATTTTATTTTCACAGGCGACATTTAGATTCAAAATCAAAGACAGGTGGAAAAATACTGACAATGTTTCTTTTAAATGCTCATCGTTGCTGATTGGTCGCGTTCGAACACTGCTTTTGTTGTTCAAAACGACAATCGATATCCTGCTGGGTGGGTACCGTCTGAAAATACACACGGCCAGCCTTTTAGATAACAATGCAAGGCCGTTCAACAAGACAGGCTAATGTCTAGTTCCGTGTACATGCAATAATCAGAAGTGTTCATACATAGATAAGAGCGAAGTTCAAATACAAAATGTAGAGACGTGCAAAGCGAACCCAATACAATGCTTGTAACCTCAGAAAGATGTCCCTTGATAACAAATCCGTTACGCTGTGTTCCCAGACAGATCGGTCTGAAGGATATACATGACGCGTGTTCTGTTATGCTACTTGACGCGGTTACATTCGCTTGACGAAAATGCAAATCCGGATGTACGTGAAGCTGCTTGGCTGTTCCATGTATATCCTACACGTTCTTGTCTACCGAGTCGGCTTCACGTTTACACAAAACGTTAATTATCACGTGATCTTCACAAGCAGTGTTTCCCAAAAACTGTTTTGTTTAGGGATACTGAAAATATCCATCAGTCTGTTGTGTACAAGTATGAAAATATTCTCTCGTCAGTACCATGACCTGACTCCATTAAGCGGAATCATTCTTGATCTTCTTGTCATTCTCCTGAGCCAGCTGAATCCAATTCAAACCCCCCCCCATACCCTATATCTATACAAATCAGTTATAACGTTATCCGCCGCCAACGTTTGGTTCTCCAAAGCTGTGTATCCCTTTCGCGGTTCTCAAAGTGACTGCCGTATGTATTTCTCACTTAACCCTTGCGTGCTACACGGTTCGCCTCTCTCATCCGTTTGATTTGAACACTGGAAGGATACCTGGGGAGGAGTGCACACATTATGAAGCGGCTCATAATACGATTTACATAAATTATCGGGTGGTAATTCGTTGCAATTTTTAGGAGCAGCAAGTCAGGATAAATGTGGTTGCTGGTAGAAAAAAGTGACGTATGAAAACACGTGTGCATAGTTCCAGTGCGCACAACAGAAACTGGCGTATCATTTAAAAATAACAAGTACAAAAAATCCACGGGACCTACCGCAATCACGGTAGGTCCAGTGGTTTTCTAACGTGTACTGAAAGTGACTTGAAATTAAATATTGACACACATTACACCCAGTCCTTGTTTAACGCCCGTTTGTTTTGCTGCTTCTTGCTTTAACGACCCCGTGCCAATTTACACAACTTGTTGACGTGACTTCAGGCGAAGATCTCACCTACACCACTTCTTCATTTAGGCGCTCTCATTTTCGGTTTAACGCCCTTTGGCTGGTTGTGTTCTATTACGCTAACCCCTTATGTCTGACGGGGGTATCGTTATTTACACCCTTTTTATTTGCGCCCACTTTTTCAGGACACAACTAATGCGTAAAACAAAGGCTGGGTACACCTCACATCGCCCCGAGAGATGTAGTTACGAAATCGATTAAAACGGTGGAATATTTTGGTCGGAAGTAGTTCACCTTCATCAGTCTCTCACTCAGACTGGAATTTTCTGATTTTTAACAAAGAACAGCTCACCCTGCACAGGACCGGACATTTACAGTCTTAAAAACGTCGTGTTTTGCAAAACAACTGCAGACTGCTTATACTTGAGAAAGTAATAGGAATGGGATGACGGAGCAACAGGACCGCCAACAGCCTTGAGATGTTAATCAAACTGAGGCGATTAATAGAAACGACAGGTTAACGGAAGTGACGAGAATGGCGGCAGCACAGTGACGATTTGCGTTGTTAAGCAGCACGCGGTGGCGTTACATACGCATTGCGCAACCGCGCAAGAATGTTCCGATTTTGTTGTTCGTTATTGAAAGCAGACGTTGCTCGGCACTGACATTGCGCAACCAATTCTTGCGTTACAAATGTTAATATTTATTTTATTTGCTTCTGTGTTTTCATTCCGGGTATTTTTGCTTCAAGGCTTGTACACGGTTACGAAAGCTAGTGGGGTTACGAACGATTGAGGGACATGGCGAAGGAGCTAGCAGGACCTACGACCTCTAAAACTATCGGAAGAGTCCGACGCAGACCCACTGTTTGGTTGTCCAACAATGCTGTGTCAACTGTATAGGTTATACAGCATCAGGACTGAGAAAGGGGGCTGAATACATCACATGTAATAAACAGGGCTGTGACACCGTGTAGTCTGGCAGGTATGTTACCAACGTTTCGAAGGAACATGCTCCTCTATCCTCTACTTCAGGTAGATGGAAGCAGCAGATTCACCCCGAAACACCTAGACAGCACACACAACGGCGTCATATCCGACAACACACAGATCGCCAACGTCACCGCCCTCAGAACACCAAACGTAGCACTGATGAAGGATGTACAAATTCCCGGCGCCTGGCTGGCGTGGCGACTGAATTTTATGCAGTGTTGCCTAATGCCTGTGCGTCCGCAGTATGGAACTTTATTCATGTCACCTTTGAAATTTTTGTGCATCCCTGGCCTCGGTGATATTTGGGGGTCCAAAGAATACTAACCCTGACCGTGAAAAGAACCTGACACCTTATGGATTGGGCCAATTTAACGGGAGAAACCGTCCGACTCTTCGGCCTGAGTCGGCACTCGCGACAATGTGTGTATACCTATACACGATCAATTGTTCTCTTTACTCCTAAATGTGAAGAAGGTCCGGGCCCCGGAAAAGCCAATAATTTGGCGCCCTTTGAACCCATATTGTTTATACTTTTTCGGCCTAGAACAGGGCTGACCAACAATTTTGAGGCCGCGTGTCCAAACGGCAGATAATTTTCGGGCAAATTCTTTCGCGTGTGAAAAACCAGAGTTTACCAGCACCATATTTCCAATTATCCCAGTGACGTCTTCGCGTACCTTACAAGCTGGTGCCCCTGGGCACCTGCCCAGCTTGCCCGCCCCTTAGACCGGCCCTGATGTGAAGAGACAGCTGGCAATTAACACGTCTTCAATACGGCGAAGGCAACGAAACGGCAAGGAACAAGCAGGGTTACGTACGATGACAATGCAGTTCAGTGTTCATCGACGTCACGTTTCTTTACGTTAAAGGCAACAGATCAAGAGAGCAACAAGGCAATGCTGTCCCAGTGCCACGGTGCCAGTACGAGGGCACCTCTCGTGGCTAGAAACGTGAATAAGCTACGGTAACGCGCAGCAAGGGGGCCCGCACGTTTTTTTAAACATGACTCCTCCCGTTTAAGAAATATACAAATTATTATTATTACTACTACTATTATCATCCTTATTAATATTTATTCTCGGGTGTTACTAAGGGATCCGCGGTGGCGCAGTTGGTTGAGGCACTGCGCTACAAACCGGAAGGTCGCGGGTTCGATTCCCGATGTGATTGGCATAATCCTTTCGGTCGCACTGTGGCCCTGGGGTCGACTCAGCCTCTAACAGAAATGAGTACCAGGGATACTTCCTGAGGGGTAAAGGCGGCCGGGGCGTACGGCTGACAACCTTACCACCTTCAACTGCCGATTGTCTGGAAATCTGGGAGCCTCAACCTCCTGGAACCCTCAGGGCCTGTCCAGGCCTGCACAGGGATTGCTTTACCTTTACCTTTTAACGCGCAGCAAGGTGTCCCACAAGGTCAATTATGACCCTGAACTTTGTACATGCGGAAAGACATTTCGCACTCTGAAGCTGAAGGTTTAACAGCATGTGCTTTGTGCACTGGAATTTTACGACGTTGTCCGACCTCTATGACATTGCACATTCAAAATGCGTGTGCAAGACGTTTCGGACGTTTTCGGTGTCTTCACGTCAACTGGTCATCATTTAACTTACAGATACGTAAGCCTGTACAATAAATATATGTACATCAGAGATACAGAAACCCCGCGCTCCGAGTAGCATGGGCGACTAAATTTTATACCGTGCCACCTAACATTTGTGGGCCCTCGCTGCTTCATGTCCCCCTTCTGGCACCCAGAATTTTGAGGTGGCTCCCATTTTTTTTTTTTCAAAAGTTTAGATCTCTGCTGTACATCTAGCTATACAATAAAACTTATATATACACACACACACACACACTCACATACATATATAAGACTAGTCACTACAACTGATTTTGAAGATCGAATAAAAGCCAAGATCTGAAATGAACATGCCTCGGAACACACAAAACATAATTTGGATGAAAACGAAAAGTAAATATTACAGGAATATATTCGGGTGGTGGTGTCAGCAAACAACCGTTTGTTCGGGTGAAGGTGTTGCTGAAAAACTTGTAACTGAAAAGAGCATTTGATACAAGATCATGTGTATGTGTTTTTTACAGAACTCCTGACCAGTTTTCTGACGATAATCCCTGCTCTTAATGTCGTTAGAACTTTAAGTGCAATTAACAAGTTTCTGCTTACCACAAATACCTAACGAGAAAAATGTGGTTGATGCTGTTACACCAGTACGCTACCTAGCTATGATCTCCGCCAACAGAGCTCGTCCATTAACAGCAACATACTCTTAGTCAGAACATTATAAAAGAACTCTTATTCAGAATGCATTCCAAGGCATTCCAAAGTCAGATGCTTTGCAAATGTGGTGGTCATTTATAATAATCTGGAATACCAAGGAATCATAAAAGTAACCAAAACAGTGATATGTTTTCTCCGATTGTAAGAGTCATATATTTCAACCAGTCGGGTGCAAAATTGCGAAACGCGAGCACTAAATTCGTGTGTTTATCCGTCCGTCCGCCCATCTGCATGAACAACTCGACTTCCACTGGGCAGATTTTCATTAAATATGGTATCTGAACATTTTTCGAAAATGTGTCGACAAAATTCAAGTTTCACTGAAGTCTCATACGTGTAACAGGTACTTTACATGAAGACCTATGCAAATTTATGACACCTCGCTGAATTCTTCTCAGAATGAGAAATGTTTCAGACAGAAATTGCAGAGAAAATCAAAACACATTTAATTTTTTTTTCCCAAAAATTGTGCCATTTATGAGAATGTAGAGAAATATGGTAGAGCCAGATGGACCACAGATGGCAATAAGACGCATGCGCTCTGCATGCTGCATAACCTGGCAAGAATCCACATACACACTCACAACATTTATTTTCCACGGCATCAATGGTCATGCGAACGCGCCTCAGTCCTACGTTAATACCTACACTGCCCGCCTTGTTAATTCTAAACCTGAGAGTACATAAATAGTAACCAATTGGCTTTAAGGTGTTAAACTATGTAAAGTCATAAATCACTTACTCTGGCTCCGTCTCTTCTTCAGTTTGCTTCCACTCTTCCCCATTTTCTTCCTATGCTCCTTCAAATTATTCCACACCACATCGTCACTGCAAACACTTCAAATGAAACGTCTGTCGGCTATTTCTTCTGATGACTACTGGTAGCTTATGTCATGGTGATTACTGTCGAGGAAGAGTTACTTGACAGTGCTTAACAGGTACAAGATCAAAAACACGCTACTTGTTTCGTGATCATCGCCACACTGTGTCTGTGCAGAACTAGTTCCAGTTCCCAGTCTTTCTAAGACATACATACATACATACATACATACATACATACATACATACATACATACATACATACATACATACATACACAGCCGCACTGTCCAACTAACTTCCACGCTCAGTCTTCATCATCACTGTGATACTCTATAAAGTCTAAACAACGAAAACCCATACATAGTTTCCTTCACACACGTCTTAAATAAAACACCGTATTTATACAGTGCTTCATTTAACCTTTTAAAGCCTAGCGGTAACTTTACATACGACCAGGTTCAACATTAAAAAATTCTACGTGGTGCCCACATTGCGTTTATGTGTTTTGTACGGATCTCAGAACAAACAGCAACTTTTGCCTTATAAACATTAAGAGATTGGTTTTTATAACCGAAGTGGAGAGTGTTTACAGCGCGGTACGCACTAAGTCCTTATATAAAACAGATACGCTTCGTCTTTAAAGGGTTAACTCAGTCCCTCTGGCCCTCTGCCGCGTTTACGTGCATATTTTCTTGCTTTACTGCAACTATAACACACACGCTCCTCTAAAACGTATTTTCTTGATCCTACTGCACAGAAATGCCGATCACACTATCTGTGCGGTATGACACGTACCGTTTGCTACCGTTACAACAACGGGATCGTGTGTTTCAGCACCCCTCAGGGTCCTGTGTACACACCACGGACAAGGTGATTCCAACGGCTGGGGCGTGTCTGGCGCGGTGCGGGGCCTGCTAACTATACTTGGGGGGGCTAATGGGCTGCTACTGATAGGGCGGACAGTTTTGTCACTAAACACTGACTGGAAACATACGCACGACACAATGGTAACGAACACAACACCAGTCTTTTACTTTGCATTTTGAACATTACCCCAGGAGAATGCAGTAGCCTGGACACATCGTGTGAAAGTCCTTGATTTGAAGGTTACCTACATCGACTGCCTTCCTCTGCGATCCACAGCTGCTACCTGAAAATTACGAAATTCGAGTCTTAATTCGCCCCCCACTGGACAAGAGCTTAACGCGGCACGTTCGCATACTATCTCTGTGCATTAAGAATCACTACGATAACGCAGTACGTTCGAATCACTGACGTGTCTCTGCTCACCCAAAAGTCAATCCAACTGTACACCCCACACAGACTTCAACAACAATTGCAGGTTATTGCATGTTGTGTACAGGCACCCCTGCTGGCACTTAAAACCCTCTGAGAATGATGCTTCCAAGCAATAATACGTTCCCGCACTTGTGCAACTTTCGAGTGGTCGCTAATTTGTAGCTACAATATTGCTATGACGCCGATATTAATTTAAATGAAAACGTTTACATCTCCTTCTGTTACGCAACCTGTTTACGTTGCATTAACTACCTTTACATTCCTACCTTCGAAGACCCTGAACAGCTTCGATGTGCTAATACGCTACGACGTACCGTATTAGAATGTGTGTCACTCTTCCTTCTGGGTTACCCATTTAAAGACGAAGCGTATCTGTTTTATATAACGACTCAGTGCGTACCGCGCTGTAAACACTCTCCACTTCGGTTATAAAAACCAATCTCTTAATGTTTTATAAGGCAAAAGTTGCTGTTTGTTCTGAGATCCGTACAAAACACATAAACGCAATGTGGGCACCACGTAGAATTTTTTAATGTTAAACCTGTTGGTACGTAAAGTTACTGCTACGCTTTAAAAGGTTAAAATAACTTGACACGTACGTAGCAGTTTTATGTACACAGATGCGCTTATTCAAACTGTGAGACCTCTGTATTTGTGTTCGTTTAATTTTGAGGTGTTAAAAACTACTCAAGCTGCAGGCCAACGCGTCCAAAGTCAGGACACCGCTACTTCGTATCCAGAGGGTGATCAGGCAGCGCAGTTGCCAGTTAAATACGAACATGTCTAAGTAACGTAACGTAGTGTGATTACTACAGAGGCCGGCTTCTCACCGCGAACCCCTGATACTGATACTTTTCGTTGACAAAGTGGCACTACAACGGTGTCCTTCCACGTACGTCTTTTTGCCCTTATCAGTCAATTGTGACTCCACCAGCACTCCGTATTCGTGCATGTGTTGTCCGGAGGATGGAGTATGTCCGTCAAACAAGGTTCCAGTCATTGTCGCACCCAGATTAAAAAAAAACAATACATAATATTAGTGCCCGCCATTGACCAACATGCGTGAACAAAGAGCTGCGCGGATGATTTCAAAACACGTGATTCTACGCATTTGTAACTATAGCAAGTAATACACATACGTTAGCGCGAAATGTATTAAAACTGTAGTTGGACGCAGTGGCGAATGCTGCTCCAGTGGTCAGGTATAGCGGAACGGAACAATGCCATATTGTGTATCCTTCCGCTACACCTGATACACCACTGGACCTCAACCACCAATAAAATAAACAATAACTCGCATCTGTCCGTGTATTGACAGTGTAATTTACCTTCCGTGTTGTCCTAAGTGAGCCGCTACGTTTAAACACCTCGTCACGAGCGCAACCCTCACTAGCCTCAACCGCTCTGGACCAAATGCGTCATGTCAACAATTAATGCAGGCCAAATTAACACACTTCACACATTTTGCAACTGAACGCAGCCATCATAAAATGGTCCTGTATGTGCGAACTACTTAAGGAAATGGTTTCGAAGTCTGCTGCATTTGTAACAACAGAGCAAACGCCAGTGGTGCCCACAACGGGGATCGCGCACGTCACTGGTGCGGCTCGCGCAAGTTGCTTCTAGAAAATAGTATTCAGATAGTTTATACGCACACGGGGCTGGCCGTGAACAGCAAAGACTCATGATTAACTGAAACCACCCTACTGTAAGCGGATTAAGAGAAATAAGATGCCACCATCCAGTAAAATCTGCGATAAAGGACACCTCTGGGGCCAAAGGTTTGCCGGATATCGCCATTTTCCGGATGTAAGAATATTATATTTAACATGTATCTTAGTGTAGCTAGTAACCTCATGGACAGACATAGCCATTTAACTTGTCAGCTGATAGCCTGTCCTGTTTTCCATGCGCTTTCTAGTCGTTTTTACCACTACTTACGTAACAACGCGCACACATAACGTAAAAAAACTTAACACCACTATTTAACTACACATTTAAATATAATGGAACCCTGTCAATTTGCCGGTTAACAGATATTTCCGGATAATCCAATACCAGATTTGCCGATTTTACTGTATAAGAAGAAAAATAGACATATTTATTAATACATGGCTCCTGTAGAAGTTGCGTCCAAAAGTGCGGCCCCCGAATCTCGCCTACTGGCCACTCCTGGCACGGACCATACACGAAGCACGATGCTGGCCATCAGAACTTCTCCTTTAGGTAACCGGAAAATATTTTTAAAGGTCAACAGCCTGCTTCCTTCACCTAACAACCTGTAACAACGTATACTCTAAAAGACCTTGCACACTGAACGTCACAATGGCCTCGCTCCTCGTTCATTTTCATCGAGTGGCAGCGAAAGGAAAGTTGTGCAGTTAACATTTCCGTTGTCCTTTCACTGGTACGTATTTGACCCTCTTGACCTGTTCGGCAGAACTCCTCGGAAAAGGGATCGGCTAACCGCAAGGCCCGTCACCTACGCAAGCCAACAGAAACACTGATAAAACGCGGGCGTACATCCGGGCCTCTTGCGGGGCTCGAAACCGCAACCCGTGTTCACGGGGTGAAAACAGTACGCGAATGGGACGGCGCGGCCCAATGCCATCAGCATGATAACCGCGTCTTACTCATGAAAACAGCTGCTTTCGAAGCTCAGTGTGTTCTACTTAACCGTTTTAAAGCCTAGCGGTAACTTTACGTACGACCAGGTTTAACATTAAAAAACTCTACGTGGTGCCCACATTGCGTTTATGTGTTTTGTACGGATCTCAGAACAAACAGCAACTTTTGCCTTATAAAACATTAAGAGACTGGTTTTTATAACCGAAGTGGAGAGTGTTTACAGCGCGGTACGCACTGAGTCCTTATATAAAACAAATACGTTTCGTCTTTAAAGGGTTAATGGACACGCATCTAAACTCAATGACGTACTGAACCTGAAGCTGAACCAGAAATATACTCGTTTTAAACATCCACAGCCGGACCGGGACCACAAAATGAATGAAAACCCCGCCCCTGCGCAAGAAACTTTCACAATATCACTAATTCGCTTAATAATACCTATGAAATCATTTCCGTCGTATTTCGAAATTGGTTACGCCAAGCTCTTGAAAACCCCGAGCTTACGCGGCCGGCTACTTTTATTTTCCTTTCCGAGAAGGTCACGGCCAATCACGTGCAGCTTACGTCATCAGATGTCACCTGTTGCAGAAGTTTCACGCTGTCACTTTACACGCAGGGCACCAAATGGTACAGCTTCTAAACAAACCAGCACTACTATCTCGGCCTACAATCCCAACCTCCACTGCACATCCCACCTGACATACAACCGTCTTCCACGTAGACCGACCTACTGTATGTTAGACTACAGCCACATGGAGCGCTCCCGCAGCTGCCTGTAGAATATCACACTCCTGTAGTTTACATGCACACGAGGCTGACTCTGAACGGCGTTTTAAAGGATTGTGTAAGGAACGGAGACTCGGAACTAACTGAAGTTAAGCTCCTGTAGTTAGACGACCAGAAATAAGAAACTATCAAACTAAGGGATTTGGGGGGGGGCAATTATTTATGCATGGCTCTTACCAAAGTTCCCTCCTAAAGTGCGACCCTGCAGCCCGTCCAGCTGACCACCCCCGGTGTATGTGTCGAGATTTCGTTCACAACAGATTTCACAAAAAGAAAGTTGCACAAATGAAATGGTTGAGTACTGCGAACTTTACACAAATTCGTAACTAAATTAAGGAATGGTACACATTATACAACAACTCATTTTTCAGTTCCCCCCCCCCCCCCATCTGGATCCAAATGCCTTCTTCAGCATCCTATTCTCGAGCGTCTACAGCCTATGTTCTTCTCTTCGTATGACAGACGAAGAATTAACCTTTTAAAGCCTAGCCCTAACTTTACATACGGCCAGGGTTTAACATTAAAAAATTCTACGTGGTGCCCACATTGCGTTTATGTGTTTTGTACGAATCTCAGAACAAACAGCAACTTTTGCCTTATAAAACATTAAGAGACTGGTTTTTATAACCGAAGTGGGGAGTGTTTACAGCGCGGTACGCACTGAGTCCTTATATAAAAGATTAAGAGAATCCTTATGTAAAACAGACACGCTTGATCTTGAAAGGGTTAAGCCCATACAAAACAACAAGCAAAACTACAGTTCTGCGTATTCTAAACTCCACGTTTTGACCTACTCGAACTTCAGGAAAATGAAACGAAATGTCGAAAGGCATATCGCGTCCGACTGTAAGATATCACTGTTAATCACGTCACAGAGAACACAGTGAATGTACAGCAATGCTCGTGCCCACTGGGTGAAAACCCACCAGTGGTCTGCATTTTTCGGCCGCATTTACCTGCATGTAAAAAGGGAACCTGGTCTAACTGACGTCATGGGACGTTTCAGTTCATTACTGTGCTCAACAGATTCATGTGGTGGTGGTGTTGGGGGGGGGGGGCGCGATTTAAAAAACTATTTGGAGCACTGGAAATAGAGAGAGATACAGAACGTTTGTGGGAAACTATACTGGCTCCCACCCCCCGGGAAAATTCATCGCACTGCCCATGCATGGGCCTACGTAAACGCATGTGACGACACTAAAAAAAAATAAACACGGAAACAAGAACGGAGCGTTTTGATATCGTGCCCTATAACCGGAACACGCCTCAACACGAGCTGATTGTAAGATAAAATAACTGCGTACATTTTTAAATATAACTCCTCCCGTTTAAAAAATATACAAATTATTATTATCATCATCATCATAATTACTACCATCATCACCCTTATTAATACTTGATCTCCAATATTACTATGGGGGCCGCGGTGACGCAGTTGGTTGAGGCACTGCACTACAAACCGGAAGGTCGCGGGTTCGATTCCCGATGGTTCATTGGCATAATCTTTTCGGTCGCATTATGGCCCTGAAGTCGACTAAGCCTCCAACAGAAATTAGTACCAGGAATATTTTCTGAAGGGTAAACGCGGCCGGTGCGTAGGGCTGACAACCTTACCGCCTTCAAATGCCAACCATCTAGAAATCTAGGAGCCTCAATCTCCCGGAACCCTTACGGACCTGTCCAGGCCTATAATGGGAGTGCTTTGCCAGGCATTACTACATCGAATCTGTCAACGCACAATAACTTTCTAATGGCCCAACAACACACATCTGCTAAGATTTCCGGTATCAACGATACGACGCCGCGTAGTCGTATACAGAATTACGGACGTTTCGAAGGAAGCTGCCACTTCCATCTTTACCTGACTGACGCAACAGGTTCCTCCTAATTCAGGAACACGATCACACCCCAGAATTAGGCACTGCCTTAACAACGCAAAATCTCTCTTCATTAATTTCTGTATTCATGTGCTAACACCACCCATTCATTATTCCGGATACAACTTCCAGTGCGGCTCCTTTCCAAACCTCAACTGTACGCACACGTCACAGTATCAGCGTCGAGAGGAACATGTCCAGCATTATCTTGCCTTCCATTGTTTAAGTGACTGTCTTTGCAGTGTATCCTCTACCCGATCAGCTGCACCCGCACTGCATCGCCATCACGCTACAACACCAACAGCACTCGCGTTGCAACTACCGGCACAACCACCTCGTCCAACGAACGACAACGCACTAACATTGCTGCTTACCGACCCACTCGCAGCACGCTCCAGCTGATCTCACTCAACACCAGCACAGCTGAGTCAGTGACGGCCTGGGGGTCTATGTGGCTAGGGGACACGGACATTTCAGCCCCCATCTCTTGTCCAATTGCATCTGTGGATTCTTTAGCCCTACCGTAAATTAGCCGGAGCTTGAAGCTAATAATTGACAATCACGTAGATAAAACAAGTAGTGTTGCCTGTTCACGCGATGAAGACCTCTTCTTGTTGTATGTTTTCACACGCCACCGAAAAGTACAGTGTTCCAAATTTGAGCAATCGAAGACTGAAGTTAAAGCAGTCTTCTATCCAATGCTCCCCGATTTCCGAAAGAGCATTGCTTTTTGTAAGATTCCGAGGCCTGTCACATTTGCCCTTCTGGTAAGAGCAACGTGTTGACGAACATGAGTATGGAGCGTTGGTGGAATGATACTGACGAGGGAGAACTGAAGTACTAGGAGAAACACTTGTCCCGGTGCCAGTTTGTCCACAAATATCAAACTGAGTGGCCTGTGATCGAACCGGGTCTTCTATATTGTGGGGCCGGCGACTAACCGCCAGAGCTATGGCACGTCTTTATCAAAGGGGAAATTTAATCTGGTTTAGTCTTAAACATTCAGTCCGTACCGCACAGCAAGCACGCTACGTCCCAGCGATAAAACCCAGTTAACACTGTCCAAGGAAATAACCGCTCTCTGTTCTGTTATCGGTACAACACACATCAAGGGCGCAACCATGGGGGGGGGGGGGGGG
>BLKM01007791.1:11111-84478 GCA_013340265.1 Coptotermes formosanus | reverse complement strand
CCCCCCGCGCGGGGGGGGGGGGGGGCGGCCCCCCCCCCCCCCCCCCCCCCCCCCCCCCCCCCAAACTCCAAGAACTTAAATTTAAAAAGCATAGATTTTGTAGATATCAAAAGTTTTACCTGATTACCTTTCAGCCGAAATCAGCCACTGAAATCGGCTGATGACTCGTACATTAGAACTTTGAAAAATAAATTAATAAAATTAAAAAAACAAGAAGACAGGACACTGTGATTGAGTCATGGAACATGTAGTTATATTCGTATGTATATAAATGCAGCCGCAGACAGTATTATGTTGTACTTAGAGCATGATTTTTATAACATAATTTTTAAAATCAAACATAAATTATATATGGCCTCAGGGCCAGCCCCCTCGCCCCCCCCGCCCCCCGCCAAGGAAACTTTCTGGATACACACCTGAAACACATAAATACACTGTGTGGGAAGAATGTAGTTTCTTCTTTTTCTTCTTCTCTCGACGCTACAACTCTTCGTGAGAAATGAGTTTTTAATGGAAGAAATGATACGTTCTCTCGCCTACGCACTTGGGTTTATTGATATTTTGATCGACATACAAAAGGTCGCTTCATTAACAGTTACTTGCGACCAGTTGATCCAGTTCTGATTACACCACACGTGCTTCTGAGGAGCACTGAGACTGGTTTATTTTATGTCTCATTCTCCCTTGAAAACAAGCAAGTCGATTAGAGATGTCCGTTGACAAGTCCCGGCTCACAGATATCAAACTAGGACACCCGTAACTGCCTGTGCAGTAGACCACCCAACTAACAGGAAACCCAACTGCTCATCTTGCGTGTAACTAGTTCAGTTTACAGTGCCACATTTATGCACATGTAGTGCCTAATTACCCTTTCAGCAGTACGTCAGTGTATTTATTATATACAGTGTGTTTCGTGAGTTATGGACAAAACTGTATATCGTTCCCCCGATCTTTGTGATCAAGCAGTTCGTAGGAATATGTGCCCGATTTTGAACGGTTACGGAGTTACGACCGCTTGAGACTATGAATATTAACCCTTTAAAAGACGAAGCGTATCTGTTTTATACACGGACTCAGTGCATACCACGCTGTAGACATTCTCCACTTCGGTTATAAAAACCAGTCTCTTAATGTTTTATAAGGCCAAAGTTGCTGTTTGTTCTGAGATCCGTACAAAACACATAAACGCAATGTGGGCACCACGTAGAGTTTTTTAATGTTAAACCTGGTGGTACGTAAAGTTACCGATAGGTTTTAAAAGGTTAAGTAATGATTACTGAAAAAATATGGAATGAAATAATAGACATATTGCTTGATAAGTTTAAAGTGTAAATTTAACTTAACCTCATGAAATTGCCTGTGATTTCTAATGGCCTGTGCTTGAAGAAGGCGTTCATGTATCTTATCCTCACAGACATCACGTCGCGACCGCTAAAGTGCGCGTGGAACTATTCCAGATAGGCCGTCACCCGCCTATCAGTCGAGTTTTTCGAGGTTCTATAGCGTATAACGCAAATTACTAGCGTGACACGCGGTTTACAGGAGTACGTTTACGAGAATTAGAATACAACCCATGGCTTCATAACCACTGAGAATAGGACGCATGTTGATAGGAACGTTTTTGCTGACAAGGACCTACGAAATCATCTCCTACAGCAATGTCCACAACGTATGGAACACTCTGTATATCGAAGAAGATAAAACCAGAGCACCGTAACAGTCTGCAGTAGGGATGGCGAACCCATTTAAGGCAACTTCCGTAACATGAAATTTCTGCACAAACGAACATAAATTTCATTCTCATCTACATATATCACACACGTCAAATTATATTTTATTGAATATTACGAGATTCTGGAGTGTGACGCCGTGTAGTTTGAAAGACTGGTATAGCGCATTTTAAGGCCACAGTTTGCCATTGGCTCTCGTAGTCACGGTTTCTCCCCTACCTTCCCGTCTACGCACCATTTCCCGGCTTACCCTTCTATCCTCCGACACTTAGATAAAGTTACTTATCTACCAAACTGCAAGGCGTCACATCCAACATCGTGGTCTCCATACTCGCTATCCTGACAGCCCAAAATCTGACATTTCGTTACTAATTTTGGTACTTTTTTCTCAAAACTTTTCTTTGATACAAAATTTTGAGCGTCCAGCAACTAAGGACACGCACGTAAATTGATCTCCATCTGCGGGCAAGTTACCATGGTAACCGTGTTATAGCGTGCAGAGGAGCGGCATATGGAGAGCCCCCGGTTAGAAGTTACGTCACTTCATGATCCGTGACGTTTAAGATAATGGTTCACTGCTTCATTGCGTGTTCATATTTGGCCAGTTCCATATCTGGGCAGAGGTAAGGGCCAGCTCTAAAACAGTTTCTGGTCCGGGTTATGAGTACCGGTGCTGCTGCATCAGATTACAACAGTACAGCAGTGCACTGAATTACAGGGGACCTTCGCAAATTACAGTCAAATCGGCTATACTGACTTTCTGGCAAAGATGCTACGATGGCTTATGCATGTACATGATGATGATGATGATGATGATGATGATGGTGGTGGTGGTGGTGGTGGTGGTGGTGATGCAATATCGTGGTCAAGTGGTTAGCACCCCTGCTTCATAATCGGAAACGTCAAATATCGACCTGGAGACCGGCCATCTTAAAGTTTTTCGTAGTTTTACCTCAGTTACTCCACACTGCCACGTCTCTTGTAATTAACCCCTTAAAGAGGAAGCGCATCTGTTTTATATAAGGACTCAGTCCGTACCGCGCTGTAAACACTCTCCACTTCGGTTATAAAAACCAATCTCTTAATGTTTTATAAGTCAAAAGTTGTTGTTTGTTCTGAGATCCGTACAAAACACATAAACGCAATGTGGGCACCACGTAGAATTTTTTAATGTTAACCCTTTAAAGACGAAGCGAATCTGTTTTATATAAGGACTCAGTGCGTACCGCGCTGTAAACACTCTCCACTTCGGTTATAAAAACCAGTGTCTTAATGTTTTATAAGGCAAAAGTTGCTGTTTGTTCTGAGATCCGTACAAAACACATAAACGCAATGTTGGCACCACGTAGAATTTTTTAATGTTAAACCTGTTGGTACGTAAAGTTACCGCTAGGGTTTAAAAGGTTAATCATCATATCGCAGTACGCTAAATAATCTAAGCAACTGAAAGTGCCATTAAATAAATAAATAATGCATAAATAAACGAATAAATATGTAAATAAGTAAATAAATAAATTGCACGGCTATGCACTCCGTTCAGGTACGTCAGACCTCGTGAATGCATAGGACAGTCCTTCCTTTCTTATTCGCACACATTTGTAAAGCCATCCGCATCGTGGGCAGCATCTTGCAGCAATTTTCTAGGCATTTCCGTCTGGTATGTGGTGATTCTCGCGGAATGAACGCGTCATTCTCTTTTCACATTTTGCAACCGAAACTGACGGTTAAGCGACTGACTCTGTTTCTATGTTACCAGCACACTCCGAGTTTGAATCTCGGCCCCTGAAGCTAGCTACCATGATCGAACATTTCAATGGTTTTCTCAAAGCCTTCAAGCGAATGCTGAGGTAGTATTGTCCATAGTGTTACGATCGCTTCTTGCTTCATCGTCAATTCATAACTGACAGTCATCCGTACTATTTGACAGTCACATGTGCTGCTGAAAAATCGTTGTTAAATAAACTGCCTCGCACGGTACGAATTTTAAATTGATACAGTGCTTTTAAATCACCTAGGAATAGGAATAATACAGAATTCTACTTTTATCGTCGCCCATGAGTATGGCAGACGTCATGGAATGTCCCGACGGCTGCAGGCTTATCCCTTATCAACACTGAGGTTCCGTGTTATTGTCTTGCTAACAGTAAGGTTTATTCTACAAAACTTTCCTATAAAATCAGTAATGTTCTTACACTACTGCTGCTGATTTGCTTCAACATGCAAGAAACAATCCGGTCTCTGTTTTCATCAGACAGCTGCTAATAATAACATGTATCAAGCGTGCCTTTACGCCATTTAACAGGATCCATAGCAATTCCGTCCACATTGCTGTGAAGCATGAGAGAACTGGCTGTTTCAAACAAAGGAAATAACACACAAGACACTCCTCTGCAGGCTGCTTACTTCAAGGAGTGTCATAGACGTTCAGGCGATGTGTGGTATTGCTAATGAAGGGAGAAGCACTCGAAGGGTCCCTCGCCCTTGAAACAAGGGTTACGTACAAGATTTGCACTTCACTGTCTCTGCACTGGGTAATACAGTGTTTCCTGAATACGGTGACCGTAGCATGCTAACTTCGGAGTATGCAGGTGCGAATCAGTGGCGGCTCGTACACCGATATATTTAACCCTTTAGAGACGAAGCGTATCTGTGTAAACACTCTCCACTTCGGTTATAAAAACCAGTCTCTTAATGTTTTATAAGGCAAAAGTTGCTGTTTGTTCTGAGATCCGTACAAATTAACCCTTTAAAGACGAAGCGTATCTGTTTTATATAAGGACTCAGTGCGTACCGCGCTGTAAACACTCTCCACTTCGGTTATAAAAACCAATCTCTTAATGTTTTATAAGGCAAAAGTTGCTGTTTGTTCTGAGATCCGTACAAAACACATAAACGCAATGTGGGCACCACTTAGAATTTTTTAATGTTAAACCTGGTGGTACGTAAAGTTACCGCTAGGCTTTAAAAGGTTATGGCGTACTACATCCGTGTTTTAGTTGTTTAACGACACTGTCATTAGCTCAGGCTACATAATGTTGAATTGTTGGTTAATTAGAGAGTAATGGACTAGAAATAATGTGGAATTAAGCGATAGTGGCCTAATTTGAAATACTGAACCGGCATATGCCTCGAGGACTGAGGAAAGCAGCAAAGAAATTCAGACAAGATAGCAGATAGTCAGGACGAAATTTGAACTCGTAACGTCTTGAAACGCGACATCCCGTGCAAGCGCATCAAGGCACGGCCCTTCGTCAGGCTGCGCACAGAAGCATAGGCCTCAAGACATTAAGAGCAGCAGCAAATACAGAGTCCTTAGTTTATGTGGCAAGCATCACTTCCATCTTCCTGTCAGCTCGCTTATCGTATTCACGTAGCCCAATTAACCGACCGCCCCCAGACCCGGCGGAATCGTGGCAGGAAGTTAACAAATCACGTTTGTCAGATAAAATAAGGATTCTATGCGTTGAATAATTAGTCCCAGTCTGTAGATGCGGGGTACTTTACCATTACTTTGTCTTGAAAACCACTGTCTCAGGAATTCTGTACCATCATATGCTCCAAATGTCTCTTGTTCCACAGACTGCAAAGTGTATTCCGTGCAGGGCTGTGGAGTCGGTACACAAAAGCTCCGACTCCGACTCCTCGATTTTTCAAACTTCCGACTCCTTCATAAAAGCTCAGGATGTATTTAAAACGGTAAACCTATAAGACATTTCATCACCACCACGTGAATCATCAGGCTACTGTTTAGACTTATAACCTATATTTAAGTATAAGTCTAATGGTTACTGTAGCTATCAGGGCTCTGGAGTTGGAATATCTAGTTAAGATTTTAGATTGAGGTCGGAGTCGGAGTCGGTACATTTTTACTTACCCCGACTCCACCTAAAAATTCCTTCCGACTCCGACTCCACCTAAAATTCCTTCCGACTCCGACTCCACCTAAAATTCCTTCCGACTCCGACTCCACAGCCCTGATCCCGTAGTATTTGAAAGGTATGCAAATACAACGACGGCACGCTGTAACATCTGTAAAATTATTCTACCATCAGCTTGTGTAGACCTACTATACCGTGGCTGATTTTACATGTTAGGATTTCAGGTCTATGCGTGCTTTCAGGCATCCGCCGCGATGTAGGTACGATCTGCGCTCCTCTGGGATATTAAGTAGCGTTGAGAGGTAGTTCTGTGTCGACGTTTCGGGACAAACTATCGATGCCATCTTCAAAGGGAGGCCGATATGTTGTCCCGAAACGTCGGTACAGGAATACCATTCAACGCTGCTTAATATCCCAGAACAGCGCACATTAATTTCATGTTTACTTCAAAAACGCCTGTTTGACTCAAACTCACATTATTTCCTCTCGTAGTATGGATTATGTACTATGCTGGTGGTAATGAAAACCGCCTCTTTTTGCGCACGGGGACACAATAACGCATTCTTGCTTTTGCACACTGCATACGCCGTAGTTAATTGCTGCACCAAGACAGACAGCTCAATTTACTCCTGTAAGCCACTGGGATTCGGGGAGGCATTTCTACCCCAACTTCAATTATTTCCCCTTGATTCGTGCATGAAGGTTTAACCACAACGTAAAATTGAATTGCAGAAACACGAGGGTTTGAAGTGAAAAGCGGAAGCCCCCACAATCTGACTGATACATGACGTGCCGTGGCAGAGCCACGCAGATGCTGCCAGCGATGTTTCTGACACCGACGGTGAATTAACCTTTTAACCAATTCATATCCGTACAAGAGATTTAAGGTTTTAACAACAACGACAATTTAGACTGTGTAGCTTTCTGGGCTATGACGCCTTATAGTCTGGTAGATGGGTAACGGCGTTTCGGAGGAACCTTCTGTCTACATCACACCGTGATGACCGAGGCAGCATGATTAACCTTTTAAAGCCTAGCGGTAACTTTACATACCACCAGGTTTAACATTAAAAAATTCTACGTGGTGCCCACATTGCGTTTATGTGTTTTGTACGGATCTCAGAACAAACAGCAACTTTTGCCTTATAAAACATTAAGAGACTGGTTTTTATAACCGAAGTGGAGAGTGTTTACAGCGCGGTACGCACTCAGTCCTTATATAAAACAGATACGCTTCGTCTTTAAAGGGTTAAAGGTTAGTACACTTCTCCCAGACTACACGGCGTCTTAGGCCAGAATACAGCCATATCATTAATTACCGTCGCGTGACCCTCAAATGTCGCTGTAATTGCCGACGTGTGTGGGTTAATGTTACGCTGCAGAATGGACCCGCTTTGTGATTAGGGCTTATAAGCTAAAGGTAACAAGTGTGGAGTGCAGGAGTGATGTGGCAACTTCCGAGCTGTTGTAAACACTTATTTACTGCCTGTGTGTGTTAGTGATCAACTGGGACCGATGAGACCGCCTCGAACATCGCAAGACATTTTGAATGTAAAACACCTATTTTGGTTCTATAACTTACGAAACACCCAGTCATAAGTATTTAAAATAAACCCAAAGGGCCTAAAAATCGTGAAAGTTTATTTCTAATAAAACAAAAAAAACACATTTTGGAAGTACAAAATACATGGAATTATTTAAAAACTTTTCATTCCACAAAGCACGAAACAACAGATCTGCGTGTGCAGAATATGAGATGTTGAAATACGAATATCAGATTAACTCTATGGGGGAGAGTCGTTACTGAGAAGCTAACTGTCGCTCAGCAAGTCAAGAATTTTTCGGGCTTTCAAGAAACTCACAAGCTCATTGGCGTATTCACAACAGTCTGTCACTGGTTCTTGTTATGAGCACACGAATTCAGACCACACCTTACACTGTGTTTATTTGCGATCTACTTTAATATTATCTCTAGGTTTATGACTTGGGCTCTTCATAATTTCCTAGTACAGTCGTGTCTGAATTTCTAAATTTTGACATGCGTGTTACATATTTCACCCATCTCATCGTCCTTGATATTCTCTCCCGAATACAATACAATACAATACGGTGCAAAGCACATACTGCGAACCTGCTCATTAAGCAATCTACTCTACCCTTCTTTATAGCGAAATAATGGCTGTGTATTGTACGTAACACACAAGTAACGTGTGGGCGGGGGGGGGGGGATACCGTGTTACCGTCTGCGGACAGACAGCCGCCTGGTTCTAGTACTGCGCTAGACAGTGCGGTAGCGACTGCGACAGTTAGTCGGCCACCCAGGGGTTTGTCCTACTCCTGACCTTTTCATACTTTCGTTATCACTTGTACAGTGCGACTACACAGTGTTGGAAATGTGCCCCAGTAAGGCAGCGCCCTGTCGCTGTTAGTTTTGCAGTGTGTGCAAATGTTAAGCGACACTTGTAGCCAACCACCTGGCCCGGTCTTCTTTTTGAGACATGATCAGCGCACAACTTCGTCTCTTGGACTGGTTTCGGCAGACACTAAACAGAACTTAACCGTTTAAGGCACAGTGTATGTTTGCCTTTCACTTAAGCATGAAAAAAAAAATTCTGCAACATCTCCCCTCAATGCGTTTGTAAATTCCGTGTAATTTTCAAAATAGCAATTATTTCCCTACGCTAAATTAACTGGTTAGTCTGTAATGACGGACAAGGAGTTACTGCTCTGCAAAATAGGACCCGAATTTTAATGTGTTACGTAGCTGTATTTCAGGCTTCAAATGGATAAATTTGTTGCGATTGCATTCTGTGTAAATTTGCATTTATTATAGCAGGTAATATACTTACAATACAGACTTCTCAGAAAGTATAATTAGATTTGGACAAAAAAAAATGGTTAGCCTTTTAAAGACGAAGCGTGTGTTTTATATAAGGACTCAATGCGTACCGCGCACTAAACACTCTGCACCTCGGTTATAAAAACCAGTCTCTTAATTTTTTATAATGCAAAAATTGCTGTTTGTTCTGAGATCCGTACAAAACACATAAAAGCAATGTGGGCACCACGTAGAATTTTTTAATGTTAAACCTGGTGGTACGTAAAGTTACCGCTAGGCTTTAAAGGGTTAGTTGTACGGGGCATGTAGATTTCACGTTGGAGGTCAATGCGTGCAGAAAACCCTGAAAGGAAGAAACTAGGCTACTTAACATGGCTTTTGTGAAGACGGTGACGGGTGCTTCGAAAGCAAGGGATCTCATGACGGTCGCAGTGCGTATCAACAACCGATATTCAGTACAGCAGTTTGCCACATTACTGGTCTACCTTTTCACTGCCTTTACGCATGTCCTACTTTATGAACAGTTCATTTTTAGGTGTGTTATGTTCTATTTAACCGTGTTAAGTGGGTCCCTGTCACCACGGCATGGCGCGTCCTCAGGTTGCGGACGGAGGAACGGCCTTCAGTTATGGAGGGTAGCTGCGAATACATTGAATAAGCAGTCGCGGACAGACGACAAGGGGTGGTCCCTCATCTTGGGGGTTGGGCGAGGTGCTAACAACTCCTCACCGTAAAAAATTCTTATGTTACGAAACAGACAAAGAAGCCTCGGACCTGGACCGATTCTTTGGTACGGCCCCAGCTACGGAAAAGGGACGTGAGTTTTGGAACATGGAATGTAAGGAGAATTCAAGAAGTGGGATGGGGGGGGGGCATGGACTGGATTGAGCTGGCGCAGGATAGGGACAGATGGTGGGCTCTTGTGAATGCGGTAATAAACCTCCGGGTTCCATAAAATGCGGGGAATTTCTTGACTAGCTGAGAAACTGTTAGCTTCTCAAGAAGGCCTCTGCTCCTTGGAGTTAGTTAGTTAGTTAGTTAGTTAGTTAGTTAGTTAGTTATGTTCTATTTGAAATTTGAGGCACGTGGTTGGTTGAAGCACTGCGCTACAAGCCGGAAGGTCACGGGTTCGATTCCCGACGGGGTCATTGCAATTTTTCATTGACTTAATACTTATGGCCTGTAACAGAAATGAGTACCAGGAATATTTCCTGGGGGGTGAAGGCGGCCGGTGCCTACGGCTGACAATCTTACCACCTTCATGTGCCGACTGTCGGGAAATCTGGGAGCTTCAACCTCCTCGAACCCTTGGGGCCTGTACAGGCCTGTAAACGGATTGATTTACCTTTTTATACTTGAAAACTGGTGACGTAAAGAATGCCCGTTATATTTTTAACAGAACGTGAGAGTTTTTGTCAGTGTAGGCTATAATTTTTTCCGTCAGTGCAAATTTTCTAACCTGTCATAGCATACGTGTATAGGCATTACCTCTCCAGGACACGAATTATACCTGTTTCGTGCGTACAGACGATTACATACCTGCATACAGAAGCGTGTCTTAAATTACAAGTTGATGGGCTGTAAATAATGGTTATATAATCAATGCGCATAATGCCATGTTTATAACAGCGCGGAATGTTCGTGTTACCTTACAAAACGCGATACCTCGTCTTAAATGCCTCGGACACAGGCGTATAATTCCAGCCTTCTATTAGCATACGAATATACGTACATGAATTCCTGCAACACTTTATTGGCCACTTTGCAGGAATTATGGAAAGTAACTGGACAGTAACAAGACAAGAGAAGAAGTAGACACCACTTTCGCGGCGTGCAACGGCACGAACGACTTTACCTGTGGCACTGTTTGGGTAACAACCAATTTACGTTTCCAAGCCCTTGGCGTCTGACGTTTGTTGCTGTACTTAGTGTTTACCTGTCTGGGTACGCTATTAGCACTTTTGGTTCCGCAGAGGCCGTATTCGGGTGAACAGCATACTGTGTAATCTGATAGCACGTGATACAGAAATGCGACGTGTTATTTTGGCCAGCACAGAGGCAAGGCAAACTGCTGCCAGCGGGAGGTCAAATGATACGTCCTCCGCGTGAAGATGACGTCACTTTTACGTCAGGAGCCGAAACGAAGAGCTGATGTAACAAATTCATTATTATATGCCATCAATAAGTAAGTGTTACCAGGATGTAACACGTTCGGTCGGCAAGTCCGACACCATTACGGGCGAACGGGGTTAGGGCCTGGCGCAATGATTTGTCCTAAAGTACAAACAGTAAGCTAAATCCCGGGCTAGGAAAGTTCTTACATAGAAAATATTATTTCTAGGCGGGCGGAGATCTGCAGTGTTCTGGAATTTTACCCAGCGTAGAATGGTAGTTACGTACCGACGTTTCGGGACAACTATCGGTCCAATCTTTAAGGGTCAAGAAGTCCAAGAACAATCTTTTTGGACTGCTTGAGCAGTATACCAGAAAGAATTTGATATAATGTGATTCCAAACAAGATTTATCAGACTTCAGCTGAAGACAATGAGTGGTTACAAATTAGGGATGATGACAGATTTTCTGGGCAAAACGGAAGTTCGATTTGACAGCTGTGTATAAATTAGTGCATTTTGGGCAACTATGTACAAAGGTGGTCAGCCTATAAAGTTTTACTGTGGTTAGGGCAGAAGTCACGTCCGACTGTAATGGAGAAAACCACTGAATTTGTCGTGCTGAATTAACCGGCGCCACAGCCCCCAACGACAGAAGCTGGCACTCACTTGTGGTGGCAAGAGGGATAAATCACGCCACCCCTCGCCTGACTTCTGTACGCAGATGCCTGCATGTAAAGCGAAACAAATTGGTCAGACTCCTGAGATTTAAAAATTATGAACTGTGACGCTAGAAGGTTGAAACCGCTGTCTTAACGCGGCCCAGCTAAGTTCTTGGAAATAATTCTTGCTGGTACTTGGAGTTTATTTATCCTAATTTGTACTTAAGCGACGCTTTTATCTGCAGAATTTAAACTGTCGCCAAATGGAGTGAGAAACTGGCCATGAAGGGCGAGTAGGCAACAATTTGAAAAAAAAAAAGTATTCGTGGCTTTAAAGCAAGATACTAGCCTAGCATGCGCTAAAAGCTGAGGAAAATCACGGAAGGTCAGGATAACCGGTACCACACAGGACACGGGCCTTGACCGCCTACTTTCCGAAAACAGGTCTCTTTTTCCTTTTTCCCTTTTTTTTTCTTAGTCTTCATCATCATAATGAAGATACTGAACGCAGCTGGGGTACTGAGTACACCTGATCATATTATGGGGGCCCCGGGTTCGATTATCGTCCAAATGGTCTCATATTCTGAATTTTTCTTAGGATTATTCAGTCCATTAACCCTTTAAAGACGAAGCGTATCTGTTTTGTATAAGGACTCAGTGCGTACCGCGCTGTAAACACTCTCCACTTCGGTTATAAAAACCAGTCTCTTAATGTTTTATAAGGCAAAAGTTGCTGTTTGTTCTGAGATCCGTACAAAACACATAAACGCAATGTGGGCACCACGTAGAATTTTTTAATGTTAAATCTGGTGGTACGTAAAGTTACCGCTAGGCTTTAAAAGGTTAAAGTAAACTGCGGTATGGTCTACATTCTTTCTTATAGTATTTCTAGTTCAAAATTCGCAATAATTATCGCATTCCGCTCCCTCTAACTTTGCCGTCGACTAAGTAAGAACTGAGAAGAACGCGTACGCTGTAAGGTTGATATTCCGTTTCGATTGTCAGTTACACGAATTAACAAGGGGCAGTTATGTCATTGTAAGTACATCTGTTTTAGTATATGTTAACAGGGAAGCTAAACGAGTGGGTAGCTTTAGTCCAGAACAGGGGCAGACAAAGGGCGGCTCGCAGGTTTCATCCGGCCCAGCATCACTTTCAAACAATCCCGCGGCTACGTAATACCCAGATGCCAACACTGCTGCGTGTCTTTAGCGTAAATTTGGACACTCTTGGGCTATAATTTGTGTCGTTAAGTGTAAAAGTTTTTATACATAAATTTACAGCTATTAACCTTTTAAAGCCTAGCGGTAACTTTACGTACCACCAGGTTTAACATTAAAAAATTCTACGTGGTGCCCACATTGCGTTTATGTGTTTTGTACGGATCTCAGAACAAACAGCAACTTTTTTATAACACGTTAAGAGATTGGTTTTTATAACCGAAGTGTAGAGTGTTTACAGCGCGGTACGCACTGAGTCTTTATATAAAACAGATACGCTTCGTCTTTAAACGGTTAATTTCCTGTACGTAAGCTACAAAAGGGATACATAAAGTGACAGTAAAGCTGTCCCTGTCCATACCATGAAGACACGCAGGAGAAGCAGAAGTATAGCTCCACTCATTCTTAACCTTGGCGCTAGGTGGAGGTGAGTGGTAAACATAACGCTCTAGCCGCCTTGCCCCCAGGAAGGAACACCAATACCCATCGAACAAGAGGCTGGGTGGGCCCCATAGCCGGTCCGGACGATTTGGAGAAAAAGGGATCATCCACCCTGTAGCCTCGGCAGTATACCGCCTGCGCTATCTCGGGTCCAGACGTAAATTACTAATTTGTAATTTTGAAACTTTACATATTTAACATTTTAAAAGGTCTCTACGCCGGTAACATAACCCTCCAGCCAAACTAGTTGCCCAGCCTCTAGTCTGGTGTTGTTCACGTACGTAACCCTGCCGCCGCCCGCATTGTCGCAAGTAGTTCCGCCCGGCTATCACTTTCTGTGTCCTGCCATGACGTCATTATCCCCACTAGTGACTCTCAGCGCTCACAGGCGCCGTCGTGACTAGAAAATGTAGAAGTCACTCTTACATCACCACCCGCTCTGCTACTTTGCCATTGTTCGCGCGCCTTTATTGTTTACCAGAATTCTGAGGGTGTGAAATTAGTTGCACTGCAGATACATAGCGAGTACAAGGACGCGAAGAGTGTTATCCTTGTGTTGCAACGGCTCTTCCGTGTAAGTATCAAGATCGGTGTCGAGATAGCGCATAGAGGACTGTCCATGCACCCGCACGTGGCTCCTCCACATCAAAACAGGTGTTCCAATGCAGTACATTATCGTAGTTTCTGTAGCTCGATCTCTCAGCGGTTCTTTGGGCAGTGTCTTTTAACTGACTAACCTATTCGGAGCAGACACACGCGAAAGTACTAGAAGTCTGTTGTAATCAGTTTCATGAATAAATGGTAACAGTCGGCTTTATGTACCGGTATACCTACGTTGTATTTCCGCCCCCTAATACCACTTCTGCTGGTCCCAGCATCTTCTGGTTCCAGAACTCGAATCCTGACGGCTTATAGAATTAATCTGAATTATTTATTGATGAAATGAGTGACTGTTAGCTTTTCATGACGGAGTTTGTGCCATGTAATGCCCTCGACTGACGAGAATAGCTCTGACCTTGACAGTGTGGGCACGTTCCTAATGTCCCTGCTAACCTTGCGGAGGTCTTTTGCCGTAAATTGGACAGTCTTGCTACTTCCCGTCTATGATGGTAACACCCATCTGCACCCGTTTTCAGGACTCACGTCACACTGCACATAATTGCGTAACTGCTTTGAAATTACATTGCAATTCCATTTACACTGTATACAGCCATACTGAGGTAAAATGAGTCCTAGCGTGATACACTTAACCTTTTAAAGACGAAGCGTGTCTGTTTTATATAAGGACTCAGTGCGTACCGCGCTGTGAACACTCTCCACTTCGGTTATAAAAACCAGTCTCTTAATGTTTTATAAGGCAAACGTTGTTGTTTGTTCTGAGATCCGTACAAAACACATAAACGCAATGTGGGCACCACGTAGAATTTTTTAATGCTAATCCTGGTGGTATGTGAAGTTACCGCTAGGCTTTAAAAGGTTAATGAAACCCACATTCCACTTTCTTGCCTCGTGTGAGGGTTAGTGTAAACCCGCCCTGAAGTGTTAGTCGATGTATTCACGCAACAAGTTCTGGCCTTCAAAAAACACACGCCCAAGTTCAAGTACACTATCTATCAGTGTCGCACTGAGTGAAGAAAATTTGTTCCCATGTTTAATTAAGCACTGCACCATGAAAGTACATGGGGGAATGCAGCTGACACACACTCAACCTCGGCGATGCATGGGAGTTGTCAGCCGAAAGGTCGTCTACAACTTATAAGGGTGACGTGAAATAAATGCGAAGTAGCCAGTTCCTTACAGCCATACATATCCGTGAGACATGTAATAGAAGGATCTGGAAACGGGGCATTTCATTTTGTAGGGGATCAAAACGGGGAACCTAAAGGCATCTAGCAAGTGAGGGCCCAGCCAATATATTTATTGGGCTTGATATGTTCTGATGTTCTGTATAACTTAGAGTCTTCGTGGTGTTATGTTGAGCCAGAACACGCTAAGAAAGCATCTGCATGCGATGGACTTGTGATTATCTCACATGTAGGATTAGGAAAACTCATCCAAGATCAAACCTGGCCTTTAGAAAGGCTGTAGGACTTGGATAAGGTTCTTTCCTAGAGAGAAAAGTTTAGAGAATGCGGGAGGACGAACGGCCTGTCATAAAAAGGTCTACAAGCATCGGGTCTTTAAGGGCTCGAACCCGTTATATATTCTGTTTTTCTATAGCCGCACACAACAAGTGCACACAGTTTCAACCTTTTAAAGCCTAGCGGTAACTTTACGCACCACCAGGTTTAACATTTAAAAATTCTACGTGGTGCCCACATTGCGTTTATGTGTTTTGTACGGATCTCAGAACAAACAGCAACTTTTGCCTTATAAAACATTAAGTGACTGGTTTTTATAACCGAAGTGGAGAGTGTTTACAGCGCGGTACGCACTGAGTCCTTATATAAAACACATACGGTTCGTCTTTAAAGGGTTCATTTTAATCGCGTAGTCTAACCGAGCAAAGTATCTCCTAAGTATTCTGCACGCATTTCAAAAGTATTTTTTTCCTCGATACTTTCTTCCACGACGTCCCATACATACGTCCAGGTAAAGTATAGACGCAAGCTTCATATGTGGTGAGTTTCCCAGGCACATTCCTTTCTTTCCAGGTTTTTAGTGCAAATCACATGGACGTAATCACAGTGATAATCCGGGGTTTTCAGTACTTTCGAATCGAGCAGTTCTGTGTTACCAAGTGGGGGGGGGGGGGGGGCGGCGTGAGTGGCGCAACAGCCCCTTGTGGGCCAGGGCCTCATTATCGTGGCTTTTNTTTAAAAATTCTACGTGGTGCCCACATTGCGTTTATGTGTTTTGTACGGATCTCAGAACAAACAGCAACTTTTGCCTTATAAAACATTAAGTGACTGGTTTTTATAACCGAAGTGGAGAGTGTTTACAGCGCGGTACGCACTGAGTCCTTATATAAAACACATACGGTTCGTCTTTAAAGGGTTCATTTTAATCGCGTAGTCTAACCGAGCAAAGTATCTCCTAAGTATTCTGCACGCATTTCAAAAGTATTTTTTTCCTCGATACTTTCTTCCACGACGTCCCATACATACGTCCAGGTAAAGTATAGACGCAAGCTTCATATGTGGTGAGTTTCCCAGGCACATTCCTTTCTTTCCAGGTTTTTAGTGCAAATCACATGGACGTAATCACAGTGATAATCCGGGGTTTTCAGTACTTTCGAATCGAGCAGTTCTGTGTTACCAAGTCCCCGCCCGCCCCCCCCCCCGTCAATGGCGCAACAGCCCCTTGTGGGCCAGGGCCTCATTATCGTGGCTTTTCAATCACACACAGACAAACCACCCTGAGTAGGATTCCTCTGGACGAGTGATCAGCCCGACGCAGAGACCTCTACTTGACAACACACAACACGCAAAAGAGACAGACATGCACGCCCCCGGCGGGATTCGAACCCGCAACCCCCGCAACGAGAGCTGGCGCTGACCCACACCTTAAACTGCGAGGGCACTGCGATCGGCGTGCTACGAAGCAATTGCGCGATAAACGATAAGCTGAATTCATATGGACATAAAGTTTTATGCCACCGTATGTCGTATCGGTAGCTTTGAATATGTAACTCCATCGGAACTGGCCGGCCGATATTTGTCGCTGGAAGACGCAAAATAAATCTCTGTTCATCCTCACGCCCGAAACGTCTCACAGAGTTAACAGGCCTTTTCTTCTTTCGCTAAAAAACTGCCTGCCTTTCTGTTGAGTGCTGAGATGCATCACGATCTTAAGCGTCTCGATGCCGTGTCGTCGTATATTTACAGAGCGTCGGTACTGATACACTATTATTATTTCGACGCCTCCCTGACCACTGAGCCGTCCAGCTCAATAGGTGGTCCCTCTGCTGATGCTTCCCTCAACCCATTACTCTATATTCTGCCTGTTTGCAGTTGAACCGTTAATAGCGACTGCGGCGCCATCCCGTACTGAACAGCTTTATTTTAAGAGTTAGGAATTACAGCCCTTCTACTCACTCAGTCCCCCAAAGGGAATGGGTCCGAGAAGGGTTGAAATTAGGGGACCGTGGCCCTTAAGTAACACCGCAGCGTGTGTAGAACCATTAGGGCAAACTGCAACGTCAGCAAGGGTAACTACGTTATATTACCCTGCAATTCTTAAACAACGTACCAAATATTTAAACATACTTCTGTGTAAGTTAAGATGCCCGTCTTAAGGGATATAAAGCCGTGTAGACTGGTACGTAAGTGTCAACGTGTCGTAGCATCGTACTGCCTTCATCTTCAGGGCACAATAAACTTACAAGATGAAGCTAGGACGCTCCTCCGAATACTCAGGGCCTACGTACCAGACTATACGATGTAATTTCTCAGAAGGCAAGCATATTCATCAGCACTATTCGGCGCCACAGCCCTCTGTAAAGGTTCTTAACCCTTTAAAGGCGATGCGTATCTGTTTTATATAAGGACTCAGTACGTACCGCGCTGTAAACACTCTCCACTTCGGTTATAAAAACCAGTCTCTTAATGTTTTATAAGGCAAAAGTTGCTGTTTGTTCCGAGATCCGTACAAAACACATAAATGCAATGTGGGCACCACGTAGAATTTTTTAATGTTAAACCTGGCGGTACGTAAAGTTACCGCTAGGCTTTAAAAGGTTAAAATCGCCACACTTTTTAAATCCTCTGATTCACTTGCACACGTAATTACGACATATGGCATCTTTTCTGTTACAAGAAAGGATATTTTCTGCACAAAGCAAGGCACAAGGCTAGGGCCGAGCAGTCACTTGTAAATCCGTCACTCTTCCCATGATGCTCTTCTGCTGTCTCTAAGACTGGCGATTATCCGATTACAAGACTGGGCGGACCGTCCCTTGAGATATTTCATCCTGACAGCAAACTCGACATGGCTACCTGTGATGCTGCCTATCCATTCGCCTGTCAAAATGCATCCCTTCTTACATAGCCGTTAATTAGGATGCCTACCACAAAGCTGATTCTATTATAAATCGGATTTGGCACAGTGTAAATAATTGTGATTGATACTGCATTATCACTTTCTTCTGTTAAACTTTCCAGAATATTTTTATAATATCATTAGGCAGTGTTATGTCTGTCCCATCATTACAACTGTAAACGAACGATAAATGTGGGGATATATTGAAGACAGCACTTGCTCTACGAACAGATGAAAGATATATAGTACCCTGCTGAGCTGAAAACTTGTTTCTGACACCAAGAAACGAATGGCGTGTGTAATTTATTGAACAAATCACGACAAAATTGCTAAGGCACGAAGCAGCGCCCCCCCCCCCCCGGGGAATTTTGTGGATGCAGTTGCAAATTCGCTGTTAACTTTCGTTAAATAGCGATTACGCATTGATTTTGTATGTGAAAAGGCTAAAAGAAGTAAAATATGTTATTGTGTGTAATTTTTCTTTTCTTGTGTAAGTACAGATTAATTAAATTAATTAATTACCCACGGGGAAGAGTTCTTCAGCTGGTAAGAGGTCCTCAGCGTGCCACACATATTCCGCACCAAAACTCTGTAAAAATTTCTCTTTTCCCTCATGCCTACGACTTGCCCCGCTCAAGTCAACCTCTGAGATTTGATCTTCGGAATATTTGGCAAGGAATACAAACTATGAAGTTTCTCATTATGCAGTTTTCTCCACCCTCGTGTTATTTCCTTCCTTTTGGGTCCAAATATCTTCCTCACCATCCTATTCTTTTCATCTTTTGTCAGAAATAAAATTCAGTTGCTTCATTCTATAAGTTTTGGCCAGCAGAATCCTTCGGACAGGCCTACTTTACAATTTGTTCCTCACTAAACACAGTGGAACAGACCGCCTCTTGGAGTTTAGCAACAATACAGGTGGCCTTGTACAAAGAGACGACAGGATAAGCAATTGAAATTTGCCAGCTAAAGTAATTGCACTATGTATAAGACTGCGTAATAAACTTCTGGATGAATATGAGTAATTTATAATCCGCCATTTATCCTAACCGTTATCCTTCTAAAACATGAACTGAAATGACAACTTGAAAGATCTAGGCATCAAAGGTAACATACTATTAAAATGTCAGTATATCAACGAAAGCAGCCATGACAGTCCGGGCTGTATTGGTCAGGGCCCGGACAGGGACATTTAGAGAGATCTTGTGAATAAAGCTTCGGGCTTCATGTGACGCTGTTTGTGGAATAGCTAAGGACTTTGGCTTGTCAAGGAGGATTCCGTTCCTTGGAGACAGGATTTAGTTGCTTATAAGTATAATATGTAAGAATTTTATACTTTGTCCTAAGTGGTAAAATTCTGTAACCATCTGTTAATGAATACAGATTAAGCGGGCGAAGAATACTATAAAATGTCGTTCTATAGCAGTAACGAGTGCAGGTGTTCGCACAGCGTAAACACGCAGTTGATTCTTTCAGGCTTTCAATTTATGGGTAGCAGTTGGAAGGATGCCACGTTTTCACAATTATTACAGAAGAAGAGTGCAAGCCGGAGGCGGTGTCTTGTAAGTGGCTTAAACCCCTCCACATATATCAAGCTATGGGGAATCGATTAACGAAAGAGAATATGCAGAATAATACAAAATGTGTTAACGTTTCTGTGATTGTGGTACTTGAATTCACATTCTTCAGATATTTACTGATATTCTAGTCACGTGTTTGTTACCAACATACAAAAAATGTAAAAAAAAACTATATAAATCCCAACTTGTCGCAGATGCAAGAACGTCAAGGATACTATGTCGCACTTGATGTACAGAGTGTTCTAAAACGGCCTGTTTGAAACTCACGATTAAAAAGAAGCGGTCCGCTGGCACATACCATACAGAATGGCACCACAGTTCTTTTTGTCCCCATTTCACTCCCGTCCTTGACACGGAATGCTTTGATCCCCTAAGGCTCATCCCTATACCTTGTAGACAGAGGAATCGTTTTCCTCCGAAACGTCGATACTTATATACCAGACAACACGGCATCACATACCAGGAGACAGTAATTTTATTTGCAGAATTTTAAGCGTTGTGAATATTAGTGCTATGTTTTTTAAACAGTGACTTCATATTAGACCATTTTGTCGAAAAAGCCAGTGTTGAAGTAAGTCCAAAATGGTCTAACACAGAAACATGTACAGGGTGTGAAAAAGTCTTCCTTGAAATCGAATTCGAAGTAACGCGATCATAAATACCGACATATGTATTATACAGTTCAGGCTGGAAATGAATTCACAAATGAAACATAGGCCCCATGCATGCAGTTGTAACAGGATGACAAGATTACTCCAGCACGGGACTGTGACATTTTTAATCTCAGGTGCTTAAAACAAATGCTGCATTACAATGCACAGTATTACTTCAATATTAACACACATATAACATTAAATCAATCATACCAATGCATTCACACACACACACACACACACACATTGTTTAAAACTTTTTGAAACACGCTGTATTTTATAGCAATAATTACAGACGGCGCGATTGGTTGGCATCCACTTCCAGATGCTGAAGGAGTAAAAAGAACTGAAGTAGAAATTTAATTACCATAAACACCTAACCACGGCTTGTTCGCTCAACACGCGAGCTGCATGTGATACCGAACATCGGAGATCGTCCACACCCGTCGCGACCTTCTGGTGTTCCCCGTGAGAAGTACAACCAGAGTGAACTGGCTTCAGTCCTGTCAGTAGGTACTGTAGGAAAATTTTACGCCTGACAGTTTATTGCCCTGTGGCCCAACCAGCCTCCTGTTCAATGGGTGCAAGCAGCCGGGGCGTGACGTTGGCTACCCACCTCCATCCAGTGCCGAGGTTAAGAATGAGTGGAGCTATGCCTCTGCTCTGGCTATGTACCTTCATAATGCTGGACACAGTCAACTTTTTACTTTATTAATCCATTTTCTGTTGTGTATTTAGAAAGGGCAGAGCAACATTGCTATTTTCTAACACTAAATGCTCCTGTAGCGGGATATGTAGCAGATAATACGAGGCGTATGGAGGGCATATGGGATACTTAACCTTTTAAAGCCTAGCGGTAACTTTACATACCACCAGGTTTAACATTAAAAAATTCTACGTGGTGCCCACATTGCGTTTATGTGTTTTGTACGGATCTCAGAACAAACAGCAACTTTTGCCTTATAAAACATTAAGAGACTGGTTCTTATAACCGAAGGGGAGAGTGTTTACAGCGCGGTACGCACTGAGTCCTTATATAAAACAGATACGCTTCGTCTTTAAAGGGTCAGTTCTTCCTTACAGTACCTTAGGACCGTATTTCACGTGCACAGTGTCCAGACCGGCTCTGGAGCCCGGCCTCCAATCAAATAGGCACTGGGGGCTGCCTTCCCGGGCGTGTAAAGTGGCCGGGATGGGGGCTTACCACTGAGCTCCGTCTGCTGCCGAGGTTAATGAGTGCAGCTCCACTAACATTCCCCCACGTACCTTCACGGTGTGGTGTTTAATTAAACACAGGGAGAACTTTGCCTTCTACCAGTCTACTTACTGTATAACATTTCACCAGTATAGCCTTACTTTCACATTAGCAGTGGAGGATATGGATGTTAGTCTTGAAGAATGCTGCCTGCGTTGGTGGCACTCAGACATGGTAACTCCAGAGACATTTGTAATCTCAGACCTCAAACAATTTGTTTCTCAGAATGGCCCTTCTCAACCGTATCAGCTTCGAATAAATTTATGCGTTTGTATACTGGCACACCAATTCAGTTCTTTATCACGTAACACGGATTATTAAAAAGCGCGGTTACACAGTTCGTCCTTTGCTATTCTGCAAACGTCATTGGCCTTGACATTCGCTAATGACATAACAACTCTTTGCCACCTGCTTCAACGCTATAAAACTTAGCACCTTTTCTTCAGCACTCTTCGTCTGTGTGTTGCGTATGGTTCTCAGAACAAACATATGATTTGCTTATAGTCCACTGGCCTTTGTAATGGCGATGCAGTGTGATCACTGCGCGGAAGGAACTGAATTTCTACATAATATTTACGTGAATCTTCTTCTTCTTCTTCTTCTTCTTCTTCTTCTTCTTCTTCTTCTTCTTCTTCTTCTTCTTCTTCTTCTTCTTCTTCTTCTTCTTCTCCTCCAAGGTTTAAAGGGTTAACAGTTAACTGCCACCGTCGCGGTAAAGGCGTAATTTAAATACGGCTGACAACATGCCTGCGCAATTGGACATGATCCAGATCAGCTCCACCCATTTCCAGCGTTCACAACCTACTGTACATCCGTATGATCATCTTAACCTTTTAAAGCCTGGCGGTAACTTTACGTACCACCAGCTTTAACATTAAAACATTCTACGTGGTGCCCACATTGCGTTTATGTGTTTTGTACGGATCTCAGAACAAACAGCAACTTTTGCCTTATAAAACATTAAGAGATTGGTTTTTATAACCGAAGTGGAGAGTGTTTACTGCGCGGTACGCACTGAGTCCTTAAATATGCTTCGTCTTTAAAGGGTGAAATGTTTGGGCGCGTAATAGGGAGTTGCATGTAGTCTACATAGTTATATAAAACAGTCCAACTTCTATAGCCTTTACTGACCAGCAGAATTTCTCCTTTGTTTTATGCATATATCCTGTTTATAACATCCCCCGAGTTAATATAATGAGAATAAACAACTGTCAGATCCAATGCCTTCAGTTGGCCGCCTGTTCTGATTTCCTTTGACTTCCCTAAGGGCGTAGGCCAAATCAGAATAAAAAAAGCGTGCCAGTAAAGCAGTGCCTTAATTTAACTCCATGTGTGTTAAACAGCTGGGCTACGAAATTCGTCTAATTTTTTTTTCTTCAGCTTTTGCTTTGACCATCACACTTCGTCGTTAGAGATCTCACAACTAATTTCTGTTACCTGTATACCATTGCCGAATTTACAGTTTTTATATACCTCCATACTGCGTTGGTATTCTTTGTGTTCAGTGGCGTTTTGTTACTGTACACGCCAGCAACAATACAGCTGGAGTCAAATCGCGCGATACGTAACAATTTTGACAGAACGTATCCATTGTTTCCTTGTGCTCAAGACGAATTCTGTCAGATTATAAGGTTATTGTATGCCTCAAGTTTTAGAAAAAAAAAGGGTACGTTTTAAAGGTTCATTATTTTATAAACGAAGTGGTATTACCGTGACGCTTTGCAGACAGCAATTAACGGTATATTAAGAAGAAACAGCGGTTGACTCGTATTTCCACTCCACCCAATTGGCAAGTGATTCCTGACTGCTGCAGAAGTTTCATGTATAAAGGATACTGGCTTTGTCACATTAAACATGCAAAAGGCGCTAAACGTTTTGTACACGCCGGAAAAACACATGCATCGGTCTGCCAGGACAGTGGATTGTTGCTGCACAAAGTAACAGGCCATAGTACCTGCACTTAATGGACGTGACTTCCTACAAAGCTTCTAGTCAGAAAGGAATATTTCAAACCCTTTTTCTTCTTGAATTCCCGGGATTTTTTCGTCTTGCAAAACCACATCCGCTGATTTCCCATCAGTAATCGTTATTTCTACCTCTTTCTGGGACAACCTCTATTTTTTTTACCTGTGGGTTTCAACCAGGGTTGTGGAGTCGGGGTCGGAGTCGGTATAAATGTACCGACTCCGACTCTGACCTGAATTTAAAATCTTAACTAGATACTCCAAATTCAGAGCCCTGAGAGCTACATTAACCATTAGACTTATACTTAAATATATGTTGTAAGTCCAAAACGTAGCCCGACAATTCACGTGATGGTGATGAAATGTCTTATAGGTTTACCGTTATTATGCATATTGAACTTTTATGAAGGAGTCGGAGTCGGAGTTTTAAATGTTGAGGAGTCGGAGTCGGAAGTTTTGTGTACCGACTGCACAGCCCTGGTTTGAACACCGTTACGGGAAGGACGATCGGAAATTAGAATCCCGGAGGAGTAAGAGCTATTTCTCTTCTCCAAAATGTCTAGACTGGCTTTGGGGAGCACCCAGGCTCCTACTTAATGGTACGAGGCGCTCTTTTCTCGGGGTAAAAAGAGGCTGGAGGGTGAATTTTTTTCCTCTATCTAGCTTCGACACTAAGACTCAGTGGAGCCGTATTTCCACTCCCACTACATGCCTTCTTAGCGTGTACAGGGGCGATTTTACCTTTCTTACACATTTATATAGGCGTGAGAGACAGGTTATACGATATGCCAAGTGTTGGCCAATGAATCCATGGTGCCACATTTCAGTAATAGGAATTATTCTGAAGAAGGTCCATGAATTCAAGAAGAGGAGAATAAATACCGAAAAGCATTCTAATAGGATTATTTTACGTTTTAAACAATTAATTAATTAATTCAAGAGTCAGAAACTCGAGTTATTTCAACAAGCCCCCTGACAAGCACAAGGGTATGTACCACCTGATGTGACACTAAGGCACTCTGCATTTGGCCCACACTGTGTGTTCTCATGTCGTAGGATTATTAGAACAAACAACGATTATTTCTCTAATGAGCATGCCCTGTGTCGTCTTGTAGGGTACTAAGCCTGCATTGGGCGAAACCGCAACCCACGAAAGGCCACTGGAGTCAGAGTAGCTTGTTCGTCCCCTCACCCACACAAGGATAAGAATCTTTGACATCACAAGAGTCTCATCTACATAAACCAACACGTAAAACTACAGACTAGTTTTTGTATGTTTTAACCCTTTAAAGACGAAGCGTATCTGTTTTATATAAGGACTCAGTGCGTACCGCGCTGTAAACACTCTCCACTTCGGTTATACAAAACCATTCTCTTAATGTTTTATAAGGTAAAAGTTGCTGTTTGTTCTGAGATCCGTACAAAACACATAAACGCAATGTGTGCACCATTTAGAATTTTTAAGTGTTAAACCTGGTGGTACATAAAGTTACCGCTAGGCTTTAAAAGGATAATCTTTACGTTTTTATAGGTGTTGAAGAGGGGAGGCAAAAATATTACATTTTCTAACGTACTAAATACGTTTTGTATGCTGTTTCCAGTTAACATTAAAATGTAAGTTACACCTAGTAATAACTTAGAAGCTTCACTTGGATCACCTGCGAATAAAAAGACGTAGCTTGTGAAACGTAACAACAACTGGTCCAAATACGGCGGAATTCGCATTAAGACAACTATATAAATTTGTCTAAACGATCATGCACGGGCGAATGCGATTAGATGCGGAGTATAACGTGAAATAAACGGGTGTGATGTGTGATGCGTGGACCAAACCAAAATCGAAGAATTGCTGTCATGCTGAACGTTTCTGTCTTCTAGGATGTGACACCGTGTAGTCTGGTACATGTGTACCGACTTTTCAGATTATCCTGCTGCCTTCATCATCATGACTGATCTGTCACACACCCGTCTGGTACCCTGCTTCCTCATTTACCCTGTTAATGAAGGCAGAAGGATTCTCTGAGGAATCAGTGCGCTGATAACCAGACTACGCGACATGACGTTTCCGAACACAGCAGTCTTCAAAATCGGTGCCTTCAGAAAATCAGATTTCACAAATTATCGTCCCACTTTGTGTCACTGCATACATTTCAAGCGAATTTTTGCTTCTTTAACCTTTTAAAGCCTAGCGGTAACTTTACGTACCACCAGGTTTAACATTAAAAAATTCTACGCGGTGCCCACATTGCGTTTATGTGTTTTGTACGGATCTCAGAACAAACAGCAACTTTTGCCTTATAAAACATTAAGAGATTGGTTTTTATAACCGAAGTGGACAGTGTTTACAGCGCGGTACGCACTGAATCCTTATATAAAACAGATATGCTTCGTCTTTAAACGGTTAAACACAAATACACAGTGACACTGCGTTCACATTCATCCACCAAACTGAGGGTAAATGTTTGTACATATAATTCACTCCACTCATTGGATGCTTCATTCATGCTTGACGCTTGTAAATTTTTCATTCTCTCCTTACTACATTCTTCTCCGGTCACGGAAGCGTAATTTGTTACAACGCCCCCTCTCTTTGTGTTTTTAATTTATCGCTTCCTTGAATTTGCTGATTTCTACGCCCGCTTGTAATTTTACGGGCATTATCGACTTTCTCTGTCGTCCCTTTACCAACATCTACTAGCTTTTCTACGTAATGAGAGAGGTAACAGAGAACTGAGAAAGAATATTACAATGTAAAGTACTTATGTACTTTCTGACACACACACACACATATATTTGACAATTTATGTGTCGCAACAACCACACGCCTTTAGCTTTATTTAATTATTCGCAAGCCCATGTATCAAATGCCTTGCCTGTTTCTATAGCATATGGATACGTGTAGTTTTATCTTGGCGTATAACTGACCACATAATGAAAAATGTTACAATACCGAACGCACCCGAAAAAAAAAAGGCGACTCCTTTCCCACTTGCATATTTACAGAAAACAATTAGACAATATGGAAAATGCAATAAAAGCATTAATAAAGTTTCAGAGAGGCAGATATAAAACTAAAACAATACGCAGCCTATGGCCGGCCTGCTGAGAGAAAAAAGTCCAGCAGCATGTCGTCTTAGTCACTGTTTACTAGGAAGTGACGTGTCCCTGGGGAATGTCGTAAGGACTCGCTTATAAGGCGACTCATATCTTTCCGTGCGGCAGTTCCTTATGTACGATTACCATGATCGAATCACGGAATATGAGATATGGCAGAGCATTTAACACCCACGGGAAAGGAGAAAGTTTTACAGAATTCTATTCGACGACTGAAGATAACCTTAGCGTGGATGGGAGGACAATATTAAAGTGCATGTTAAAACGTAATATTGCCAGGGTGTGGGGTAGGGCAGGGATCATTGACAGACTAATATGAACACAGTAATGTACCCTGGGGGTAGATAAAATGCGGTCAATTTCTTGACTGGCCGAAATACTGTGAACTGCTATAAGAGGGTCTCCGCTGCGATTACAGTGTCATAATTCATACTGATTTACGTATTTTTACGTAGATACTGCGACACTGACCTAGATGGATTAAGAAACCCCGTCTGACAAGCCAATCCTTGTCCAAGATTCTAACGGGTACATCTCGTCTGCTGTGCTGAAGTGCTAGGTAATTCGTTTAAGTACGGTCGCATTTCAAGCGTGCTGCTTGGAGGTTGTCGGGGGTAGCTGGGAGGATAGTCCATGCGGCCGTCTGGATAAGTTCCTTCTCGTTCCTTAACCTTTTAAAGTCTAGCGGTAACTTTACGTACCACCAGGTTTAACATTAAAAAATTCTACGTGGTGCCCACATTGCGTTTATGTGTTTTGTACGGATCTCAGAACAAACAGCAACTTTTGCCTTATAAAACATTAAGAGACTGGTTTTGTATAACCGAGGTGGAGAATGTTTACAGCGCGGTACGCACTGAGTCCTTATATAAAACAGATACGCTTCGTGTTTAAAGGGTTAAATATTGCATTCCCGCCATGCACCTGCTACCCCGCTGACCTCCAAGCGTCTGCACCCTGAGACTGCCTGTAACTGCCACTAACTGGTTTCTGACCCCACAAAATAAACTACGAAGTCTGTGTTAGTAATGGATACGCCAACAAGAAACCAGTAAACTCCCTCCACTTTGCAATGATGAAATGACTACTGTGCGAGTGTTCGAAGTAGCAACACTGTAGTACCACGAAGATTACCGCTTGTGGGATGTTATGGCGTGTCGACAGGTAAATAGTCACTGACGCTTCGAATGATTCTAGAACGTTCATCTCCAGGGTCAACAGCACTACTTGGAGCACTTGATCCTGAAGATGAAGGCAGTACCTCCCTTCAAAACGTGAGAAATTATTCACCATTCCATACTCTGTAACATACCGGTAAAATTTAATATTGCACACAGACTCCATGGTGTCAGCCTTTCTTTAAGCATGTAAACCCTTGCTTATTCTGAATGCATGTAATATACGCACTCCCACCGCAGCCCTCTGGCGTCACTCGCTAAATAAAAATTTTCGACAATCGTAAACCGGGGTCAAATCCGACTGGCAACATTAAAACTGCGTCCCCATTAAAATCAATACGTAGTTCAATAACTTGCCGCGGCATGGTGCTACGATACAGGTTAGGAGCGCTGCCAAGCGGCGAAGAGCGCACTTGCAAAACACGTGAACTGTTGTGTAATGGCGGACTTTCCGAAGAGTTGAATGTACAAACAAGTTTTTTACAGGTGATAACAAAAATAAATAGAAGTGGTTAAACGCTTTAATAAAGTACGAGAATAAACGACTCATCGTGTCTTTTATGCTTGGTTTTACAGAATACGACACCGCCCAGACTTCGCAGAGGCGTGCATCCTGTAGGCAACGCATGACACTTCGGCAAGGTAGGTGCTATTCTGCATACATTGGGTTTGTAAACTAAGATACCGCCCTTCTCTCTGTGTGTGTGTATGTATGTACGTAATCTCAGCGTGAGGTAATTCTCTCGTTACAGACTTGCGTAGGCTCACAACTCCCATCTTTGTATAGTAATTACATTATTAACCAGTTGAAGCCTAAAGTCCATCTGCAGAGTGCCTAAGAGTTCAGTTTCTGCGTCACAGGAATCGCTGCCTCTCCATGACAAAGACCAACGGCTAATGAAACTGTTTTTTCTGAGAACAGTATAAGACACAAGAATACAATGTGAGCAAAATGCAGTATTTACTTATTTATTTATTTATTTATTATTTTAAAACAAGCGACACATACAGTAACTTTCCTGCTTTAAGATGATAAGGTAGTGTGGACATATTACCATTTTAGAATTCACGGTATTGATGAGGATTTTTTTCCTGCCGAGTACTGTGTCAGAAAATACATAACTTCCCGTGTGAATAGCACGTGTAATTCGATGCACTCTATTCATCCATTAAAATATGTTTAGGTTAGGTTAGAATTTTTGTATTTTAGTGAGTGCTAACTAAAGCTGTGGTAGTTAGAATATTTTGTAACTATGTGATTAGGGTCTATTAACACTCAGTCTTTACTAATATTTCTAGTCAGTATTATGGAAATGTGCCTCTCCTTATAGTGAGTAGGCGAAGCAAGATATGGACAACCGAGAAATTTGGAGTTCGACCCCCGAAAGGGGAGGAGATTTTTCTGTTCTTCACAGACGGATACTGAGGCTCACTCAGCTACCTTTAAAATGTTTTCCGACCGCTTTCCGCTAGAGGGTTAAAGCAGCCAGGTCGTGAAGCTGACAAATTATCTCTAGCTAATGCCATCGTTGAGAATGTGTGGAGCTATACACCCACTCTCCCACTGGTAATCATGGCGTGTTACTTAACCTTTTAAAGTCTAGCGGTAGCTTCACATACGACCAGGTTTAACATTAAAAAATTCTACGTGGTGCCCACATTGCGTTTATGTGTTTTGTACGGATCTCAGAACAAACAGCAACTTTTGCCTTATAAAACATTAAGAGATTGGTTTTTATAACCGAAGTGGAGAGTGTTTACAGCGCGGTACGCACTGAGTCCTTATATAAAACAGATAAGCTTCGTCTTTACAGGGTTAATTAGGCGCCGGGACATTTTTACTTGTACTTTACAGTATAAGCCTACAGTACTCTAGAACACTATGCGCTACACAGTATAAATCACATCACGTTTGCCAGAAAGACACAGATAACGAAAAATACGTTTCGCAGGAAGACACATGTCTGTTCCTATCTAATGTCTGATGTACATAGGTACTTCATCTCCCTTACAATTAATCTGGTCACACTGTACCCTTTGAAATCACCTCAGAATGCTTAAACCGCTTTTGCACCAAGCTCCTATACCGTGTATCTGTCAATCGAATATTTTCAATTCCTCAGCGTCTTTCAGATTTCTGACATCAATCGTTACTAAATTAAACGATTTATAAAAACTAGTCTAAGCTGTTTATGTACGACAGAAGTGATGCCTTCATTGAAAACTTGAATTGCGTTTATGTTTAGCTTGTCAAATACACACCAGATCAACCAAGGTCACCGACCTTAATAAATTGGTACAGGCACTGTCTTGTGTGTCTGAACATGCCCTCCCAACTGTCAACTGTAATTCAAGACCAGCGACATAACAGACCGTTGCAATGCCTACGGCAGTAACTTGCATACTGAGGAAATGACCTTGATACTTTACTGTCGTCGTCTGACAGTATTGTGATGATTGCGGGAACGGGACATAGCAGAGGAATCATGTAAAGTTAGTTATGAAAGCTTGAAGGGAAAAAGACTACTTGGAACAGCAATGCTTAGGTGGGAGGATAGTATTGAAATTGAAGGGAAGTTGTGGACTTCATTAACCTTTTAAGGCCTAGCGGGAACTTTACATACGACCAGGTTTAACATTAAAAAATTCTACATGGTGCCCACATTGCGTTTATGTGTTCTGTACGGATCTCAGAACAAACAGCAACTTTTGCCTTATAAAACATTAAGAGACGAGTTTTTATAACCGAAGTGGGGAGTGTTTACAGCGCGGTAAGCGCTGAGTCCTTACATAAAACAGATAGGCTTCGTCTTTAAAGCGTTAATTTGGCTCGAGACAGGGACCAGTGGCATGCCGTTTTTAAACACAGTACCGAAGATGCGGTTCCGTAAAGCGCGGAGCATTTTTCTTCAGAACTAAGCAAAAGTGACCCTGTATAGCCTAGTGGTTACTTTATGTAACAGCAGCTACAGAAAGTAACGTTGGAAGATGACACGTTCTGCCCACACAGTGTATTTATGTGTTCTGTACGGCTCTGCGAACAAACAGCGGTTATTTCCGTATACAGCATTAACTGATTGGTTTTTATAACCGAGACGGGGTGTGTTTACTGCGCGGTACGAATTAGGTATTTACATATAATTCGGATAAGTCACAGTCTTAAGCTGACAGACTAACCCGCTCGTCAGAGGGATGCGTAAAGACGGAAAGACAGTAAATTGAATGATGGACTAAAAATATGGTAGGGGCCTAGCCACCGAGACTGACTGACTGACTGACTGGCGAAATGGACAGCCGTAACGTGACTTTTCTATTCTTTAAATGATTAACTTCTGGCGGCGAACTGTAATCCGTGGAGTGATTTAGTTGTTTAAGCAACTGTGAACTAAGGTAATTTAGTAAGTCTGTCGCCGTTAATAAAGAGGTGCTACGTGGGAAATTCTGCATCAGTGTCTAACACAGTGGGTATAATTTTATACAACTTGCAATTTGCTTGGGTTATTTGAAGTATTTTTGTTACTAATGAAGTATGCCACGTCAGCATTGCTTTGTTTATTGTCAGTGTAACATTAAACCAAGTGCTGAGTAACAATACACCGTGCAACAAACTCAGCTACATAATTGTGACACCTTTCTACTGACATTCTTACTAATTTCCTGTTATTGCACATAATGAATTGTGATGTAACGCGCCAGGTTAGTATTTTTGAAGACTTCGTGAAAAACATGTGACATACGTCCCAAATCATCATTGCGCAGCCCAATTTTGTGTTTCATCATGCATGGGCCGCACTGTTTTTGCTACTAACCTCTTGTAGTGCCAAAAGACTTCAAGAAAACGATAAAAGAATTTTAGTAAGAATAACGGCTTGCAAACAGAGACCACCAGGGCTCCAGACCAGTGGCGTGGCTAGATTTTTTTGCACCCGGGGCGAGTAATCACAATGGCTGCCCCGACCAGGAATTACGAACTTTAAAAAAAGCACAATTATTTATTGAATTTCCTTGTGCGTATTCGATTCAATAATTTGGAATTCGTTGAGGGCAAAAAATAAAATTTTTCATTTAAAATATTCATATTGGTGCCCCATTTGCTGTTCCTTCTACTCTGCTGCCCGGGGCCCCAGCACCACTCGCCCCCCCCCCCCGCCACCGAGCTACGCCATTGTTCCAGGATATGACGTCATAACAGCAACTATAACAAATGCCTTTCTTATTTTATATAGACAGCCTTATAATGCCTGTGTGTGTGTGTGTGTGTGCGCGCGCGCGCGTGATACATTGATGTACTCACGGCGTTGTTAGTGACGATTTGTGGACTGATGTTACACCGTGCCGACTGGTAACTAGTAACCGGTGCTTAGGAGTGTACCGTTTAATTCCGGAAAATTGACACTAGGAAGGTATTTAAGGAATGCGGGTAGCACGGGGTGGGTATTCGCCTGGATAGTGTGTACGATTCAACGACTACCAGCTGTGTAAAAATATTTATCACTGAGACTGCAGTGACTGTGCCAGCTCAAAATGTTCTAGCAGCCGATGTATTTGGGACCGGTGAAAGTCGTGCACAAAAATGCAGCCATCAATTAAGATCAGGCCTAATGCAGAGTGTCCCCTTTGTCACGGTATGTCCCGGCAGATGCAGACTTTCTATGCGATAAAGCTGCCTTGCTCGGGGACACGATAAAAGGGACAGCCTTTAGACGAAATTTTTGTTACTTCCCGGAATTTTCTTAAAATAAGATATTAAAAGATAAAATAAATTTAAAATTTGTCCCTGTGCTTGACGTGTGGGGGAGTAGAGATCTATATCCACCAGTTCTTAACCTCGGAAGTATATGAAGGTGAGTGGCCGGCTTCATGCACTGGCCATTCAACGTTCGCGAAAGAAGACGGGAGTTCATCTGTCACTTTTCATTTTATGCTAAAAGACCAGGCGTGGATAAAACGTGAAGTAACAGGTAAACCGGTTGCCTTTCTAGCCGTGAAGTAAACAGGTCTCGTTAACCTGCAGATCTTACATATACAGTCCGCCAGCAGCGGAAACATTTCTACACAAAAAGCAAATGCGATGCCTTGAGAAGGAAAACATCCAGTCAGCGACAAAATGATATTAAATTACATTCTATAACAAGCTTCGCATATTAAATGTCTAGGATGTGACATCACGGACGGAAAGGTCCGCCTGATGGCTATCACAAACACGTCAATTGTATGATGGCCATTAATTCGAAACATTCTCGAGCCTAGAGCATGAGGATAAGAAGAGAAGGACGAAGAAGGCCACCGCCTATGACGACGACGACAGCAGCAGCAGCAGCAGCAACAGCAGCCCAACCGCGGCAAAATATGCAACACACGGAATTCCATGTGCGTCGTCTTCCTTTGTTCCAGTTTCTTTAATTTTTCTCAATCTCGTGTTTGCTGCTGTGATACGGTCACCGAGAAGCACACGTGCATACCGGTTGTAACCGGACCGTTGACTGTATCACCATACACCACTCCTGCCGCTACATTTTTAACCTACAACTAGGGAAAAGTGGCTTCGTGTTTCTGATGGTCACGGATTCCTAGGATACGTTGACATCATAACAGGAAATCGCGCTATACAGTTCCTTTGGTGTGTGTGTGTGTGTGTGTGTGTGTGTGTGTGTGGGTGTGAGGTGAGCGTCTTTATTTTATTTGAAAAACGAAATTTGGCAAATAAAATGAGGTCCTTATATCTAGATTACATATAATAAAAGAAGGCGACTGTGTCTGCGGCATCCATAACTCATCATAAAATAAGCACAGAAGCTCGAAGTTTGGCGGTACGTACAGGATGATTACGAGATATACCGTGCCAAATATAATTAAAATGCATCCACGTGATAGGGGTCGCAGAGTGGAATGGTGGGTTCAAATTTAAGTTAACCTTTTAAAACCTAGCGAGAACTTTACATATGACCAGGTTTAATATTAAAAAATTCTACGTGGTGCCCACTTTGCGTTTATGTGTTTTGTACGGATCTCAGAACAAACAGCAACTTTTGCCTTATAAAACATTAAGATACTGGTTTTTATAACCGAAGTGGAGAGTGTTTACAGCGCGGTACGCACTGAGTCCTTATATAAAACAGATACGCTTCGTCTTTAAAGGGTTAATCAAAGTGTACCTCATTTGAAATGTCTAAGTACGCATTTTAATCTCAGTTAGTCAGTGTTTTTACAAATTTTTGGTTTTATTTTGTTAAATATGCGAATAACGGGCCGGAAATTTAAATGAGATTCTTGTCCCACCTTGAATAAAAACGAATCCTGGTCACTCAGTGTCGACTAACCACACGAAATGTCTTAGCTGGCAAGTGCCAAAGTACATTAACAGTACTGTGTATGCGAAGAGACACGATCCGCGTGCAGAGAACGCATAAGCCGAGGTTAGCAGAGGGCAAACGTCTCGTGTCTTGGCACAAAGAGCTGGCTTTCGTACAGACAATCGTGAAATTCAACTTAACCAGTGAAAGCACAGTGGTTAATGCATTGCACCTCCTGCATTAATATTCCAAACCATCTGTCTGAATTACAGTATAATACCGTGTTTCGTGCGCTTCTCACAACAAACGGCACTATCTTACACAGCAGCAACCGACTGGTCGTCAAACAGTTATTAGCGTAGGCGTTCCATTTTCTCTTGGTCGACTCGCTGGTATCAGAAATATATTTATTAAATCCGACAAAACGAAGTGAAAGTTGTCAGTCAGCTTCAATAACTACCACGCCATAACGGCATAACTGAAAATGGAGGTATAGCTCCAATTATTCTTAACCTCGACACTAGATGGAGGTGAAAAGGGTCAGTTGCACATTCCATCCGCTTTACCAACAATAAAGAGCTCCAGGTTCCCCATATCTTTGGGGCGGGGGGGGGGGGGGGCACCACGGTAACCTCGGTTATCCAGCCTGTAGTCTACTTAATTGTAGTACTCCAATGTGGAATTACAAACAAAAATATGGCACGGAAGTGGGCAGAACACATGCATGGCTGGGCCTAAACAACAGAAGACGGTGCTCTAAGACAGTTCTTTTCTGCTTCGCGTGTTAGGTTATGAACTTCTCTTCTCATTTGAAGATAATCAGAAGATTCAAAATTCCTCATTTCCCATCTCATTGCGACATTCCTGTATCTATTATAGAAGGTACGCTGGGTAATTCAAGTATCGTATTTTGGCAACACTCAGTAGCATGTATCTTTGCAGGTTACATTTCCCCTTTACATATCCAACGTAACCCAACCAAAAAATGGGACCAGCGACTCACCTTCGTGAAACTCCAGGTCGGCGGTTGTTAACCTGTTCTTCAGTGACACTACAGTTCAGATTTATCTCTCAGTTTCCACGAAACATTCTCCTGAGGGTCCTCGCTGTCCAAACCCATCTTTATCGCCATATTTCATCAGTGGAACTATTCAATTCATAAGTATTTGGCCCATGTAATCTTCTTCGTTAGCCAACTACTGTTCTTTTCTACCCCCTTTAGCGCAACTAAACTGGAAGACGTTTCACCACATGAATAAAATTGCATGAAGATTTCTTCTTCGCCAAATGTTCTAATTAATAATTAAAGACACAGGTTTATAGGGCGCGATCATTCGTTACTGCGCGTACGTACAGGAAGGCTCATCCACCTTGCACAGCAGGTTAGTTACAGTACCCACTTTTAACACAATCATTCATCTATCCAGCTTACAATGCGTCAGTCCACTCATAATCAAAGCCACAGGTTTCGTCTATTTCAGTCCCACAATCTCAGAACACTTCAAGCACGAAACGTCACAAATTTTCGGGCTCCCGCTGACACTAAGAAGGCAGCAAGCACCAAACAAGCTGTTACAAAGTTCACTGAAAAATACACACCACGCATAACCCTTCTTGTCGAAGGAGAGGCAGAAATGAAATTAGATTTGGCTTGTTCCGTAGGCGTTTACGAGGAGTTCCGACCTACGCAAAACACTTGGGTGTCGATCTTGACACAGAAATTATGCAGTAAAAATGTGGTCAATACAGAAGAGGAAACTTGCTGAAATTTTAAGACTTCAAAATTAATCATATATGGTATTCATAACCGTGAATTTCGTCATCGCGTTTGCTGTAGTCCCTCGCCTGTGTTTAACGGGTTTCTTTCTTCACAGTAGCTACGAAAAGACAAACATCATCTTGTATTTTGGACTCTCGTTATGTCTCCACGCCGCAACACACGTGACAAGGACAGTATCACGCACAGCACACGAAATGTCTTTCTCCCTCAGCGGTTGTAACCTGACTGAAGGCGCACTCGACTCTGGAAGTGCTGAGTGTTGGAGGTGCATCTTCCCCCGGGGCGAACTCCCGCGTGTACACTCCTCCTTACAGATGCTGGACAGACCCTGCCACACTAAAAGCCCCGCTTGCCACAGTCTATTGGCTTTTGACGCCGATATCCAAGTTTCGCTTCACTTGGCACTGATAAAGTGAAACATCCCGCAACATTACTTTCCGAAACGTCTTTAGAAGGAAATGACATAATTTCGAAATATTTACACGTGCATATCTAGCCTGTCAAAGCAGACTCCTAACTAACTGACTCCATGGAGCAGAGGCCTTCTTGAGAAGCTAACAGTTTCTCAGCTAGTCAAGAAATTCCCCGCATTTTATGGAACCCGAAGGTTCATTACCGCATTCACAAGAGCCCGCCACCTGTCCCTATCCTGAGCCAGCTCAATCCAGTCCATGCCCCATCCCACTTCTTCAAAGTCCATTTTAATATTATCCTCCCATCTGCGTCTGGGTCTCCCAAGTGGACGCCTTCCCTCAGGTCTCCCCACCAAAATCCTGTATGCACCTCTCTTTTCCCCGATACATGCTACATGCCCCGCTCAAAGCAGACTAAGTAGTATATTGTTTGCCTGGCTGTTGTCAGATTGGTGTCCCTTTGTATGGAAATGAAAAGAAAAAATCACTGACACTAACACCACCACGTGCAAGTAATAACAGACAATGGAATGCGTGCTTCTGTTGGTATCATACTGTCGATCATTGCTGGAAGGAGTATTATTCTGGATCACATAACAACTCTATTCTAGCTTACTCCGTTTACACTGGATCAAGGGGGCCGTGATCAGTGTTCTAAGGACTTAGAGTACACTTAGACGATAAAGTAAAAAAATTCTCAGATTAAGGTATTTCTGTATCATTATTATTATTATCATCATCGTCATCATCATCATCGTCATCGTCATAATTATCTACAGCATTATTGTAAAACATATTTCCATAACTTTTCCAGGTTTCGAACTTTTCCATATTCAGTCAAATCGTAACAACAAAATGTCCTTCAAGGGCTGCAATATGTAAGGGCTGCAATGTGTAAGGGCTGCAATATGTAAGGGCTGCAATATGTAAGGGCTGCAATATGTAAGGGATGAACACTGGAAGGATTATTTGTGGAAAAGTCAGCGTGAGGTTTAAATTACAAAAATTATGCTTTGAAATTTTAAAGGATGTTCCATTAGAACTGTGTCCCTACTTCAGAAAATCTTGGAGTTGTGGAAAGTAAGACTTAGTTGAATACGAAAGAATACGTTTTGTAAGTAATGTTTCGTGGTATGGGACGAGTATGCTGCGAAACTGAAGCTGGGTCGTGAAGTGGCAAGCGTGAGTCAGCCTTTAGCTATAACCCGAATACGGATGGAGTCAGAAGTGTTCAATTTTGAACAATGAAAAACCTCAGACAGTCATTTTAGCCATAGGACATAAAATATGATTTATGGCGTGAAGATGCCAACCGCACTTTCCTTTTGCTGACCACAAAATTTCAGAATGCTGATAAATCCAGTTAGCTGTCATGCCTGAAGTCTGTAGTCTGTCTCATTTGTTATAGTGAATACACCAGGGGCTAGACAGCTGAGGACTTGTCTTCGAATACCAGCAGGGTCAAGATATCCTTCTCTTCTAAGCACCTAGACCGCCTCTGAGACTCACTCTACCTTATATTCAATTTGTACCATGTCCTCTTTACCGGGAGCAATGTGGCCGGGGAGTGAACCTTACCACTCATCACCATCTAGTGCGAAAATTCGGAATGCATGGAACTGTACATACACTCTGCTATATGATTTCATAGCATGCTCAGAGACCTCAAATTACACTAGGATTTATTGTCCCTTCTTATTAATTATTCCCTATTCGTTCCACATTTCGACACTGTATACCCCGAGCCACTCAGTCTGCCTTAAATAAACCACAAATAAATTCACCGGAAATATATGGAACCTTGTGATGTGCTGACAACTCTTAATTGCTTGTCGTCAGTGTCGTCACTGCTTTCGAAGGAGATAAAATCACACATTAAGGTGTCACTACAAGAAGTCCCGCAATTTTAAATGGAAATTCCATGTATTTTCAAGTGATCATAACTTCATACGTTTCTTTTAGGATATTTCTTGTGCATATCCAACAGGATACATTTTTGTTTGTATAACTCATAAAGTGAACTCGGTAGTAACAGTAGCCCCAGTAGGTGGCTCGCAATACCATATGTTGCAGTTGCGAAGTTGGCAAACACGCACCGGACATTGCGGTATGTGACTTTGAGATTACTGGTGGAATTCAGACGCCATGTGGTCGGTCTGTGGTTGTTGGATCACAACAGACTTAGTCTTGCCTATTTATGTCTGTTGTTTGGATAGTTCTAGGATTTATTATCTAACTTTGAATAATATTCAAGGACTTTGTATCAACAGTAGATGGTGTGAACATTCCACTTCGTCACTCTAACAGTATAATGTGCTCAGAAACAAACATTGGAAGAATCACTTCTGCAGTTCAAAATTATTACGCCGTCAGGTTTGTAGTGTTTTACTTTTCGAGGTTACCCTTTTATATTGTTGTCATTAAGGTTGACCATAATTTAATTATTCTGTCATTATAAGATAAATAGGAAATTTACAGCCTCTGAAATAGTTTCAGTTATCACCAACACATTTTAGGCAACTAAAGCTAAAGGTAAAGGTAAAGTTTGCTTTGGATAATAAAGTCCTGCCTCTTGTACTCTGCGGAGCCTTGTTTCCTCTCAAGAGGGGTTCAGGTCCATAAATTAGGTGTATTCATCACATCTCTGTTAACCCCTCCATTCTCCTGTTCACTGTTAAATCACTTTCTATTTAGATCATTATTTTGTTTTCAGAACAGGCTGCATTGTTTATGTGAAGGTTAGAACAAAGGGGAATATATTTATATACACGGTGTGGAGTAATATGTAATTGTAATAATATGTCTGGTCGGGTTACTTATTTTCTTCACCTCAAGTCAGTCTCTGTATTAAAAACAAGTAATCTCGCGCCACTTCATTTATCGCCTGTGTGAGCAGATCCTCTTATATATATACTGACAGTCATCTGATGATGTGTCTGTCTGAGGCTGTGATTATAGCTGGCTAATGAAACGCGACTCCTCTAATTTCACTTATTTTTAGAGCTGTGTTGGAGTAAACATCCAGTGTGTGGTCCGGGTGGTCACTAAGCAGCATTGTTTTAACTGCCGTATTGATAATGTTCCGACGAAAGCTATTTGTTTATTTATTTATTTATAATTATGCTCGTGTCCGTCACATGAGGGCCTGCTGTCGTATTCACGCGATACTTCGCAGCCTTTATCCTCAGCATTTCCTTATTCTAAGAATCACGTTTTAATATTATTTCTCAGATTGCTACCTCCTCATTGTATAATGTTATATTATACACTCCTTGATCAGCTGTTTCTTCAGCCTCAATTGTTCTTCACAAGAAGTAAACATCGCCGTCTGTACTACATGCTTTTAACGTAATACAGACCACAGTTAGGAAGGAAGGGGAAGAGGAATGATAAAACGTATAAGTAGAAGAGTGGGTAAAGGAACAGAAAAAACAGAAAAATATATGAAAGAAATAAAGAAAAGGAATAAAGGATGTGAGTGACGAAGATGAGACGTAAACGATTTCTCGTTGAAACTCCACAGGCTTTTCTTCTAGTATTGAATAATGTTGGATTTTATCATTTAATCAGCTATACACAAGGCACGTGTGGGAGAGGTAATAGGTCTTAATGAAAGTTAATTTGGAAACCTGAAGACAGCAGGCCATTTGGCGGACGTAGGTATAGATGGAAATAAATAGGCTACCCGGATGTGTATTACAGGATCAGGAGATGCGAGCTGTTTCAAACACAGGAATGAAACTTCGAGATTCATAAAAGGCGGAGAATTACTGGAATTTCTTGACGAACTGAACGATGTGTAGCGTCTCAATGTGTAGCGTCTCAACGTGTAGCGTCTCAATGTGTAGCGTCTCAATTAACGGCTCTGTTTCATGGAATTTGTTAGTCTTCATATGGTTTTGAAGTAACGAGATATTGAAGCCCTTGTCAATGTCGTAGCGCACCTGCACACAGTTCAATAGCGGTTGCAGCAGATCATTCAGCTTATATCTTCAGGTCATAATCATAAAACCTGTGACAATGAAATATTTCCCCCAGCTTGCCAAAGAAACAGAATACACGACATCATTATATCTGCCCTGAGCAGAACCACCATACCAACAAGACTAGCGCAATGAACGTCAGATTTAAAATAAGAGTTGGCAGACCAGACAGATGGGAAGCAAAACACCTTTCCTACTTGTTCTTAATGGCTTTAAATTCTTAGGCAGGTAATGGTACTACCTTATGGAGCAAGAGTTCATAAATATAAATTTTTGCTGTCTCAGAGCCTTTTTGTTACCTGCACCATAAAGACGCACTTCTCCACAAGGCTGCAATTTCAGTTTTGACGTAACTGCAGTCGTTAGCCTGTAGTTACGAAAAAAGTATAGCTGAAATTACTCTGCTTTTGTAAAGTTACTGTAGTCACATTTTGAGACCAGACGCGTAACTAATTCCATGCTATGGAGACCATTTTGAGAAGCCCTTAATACCTCAGCCAGTTCAAAGGGCTCCAGTCTTAAAAAAAAGCCAAAGGTTTATTACCAGGTTCACAGCGCCCAACTATTCGAACTTATTCTAGGCCAAATTTATTTTTCCCGCTTCCTCATATTCCACTTCTTGAAGTTATACTTTGATATTACACTTCCACCTACAACTGCATCTTCAAAATGGTCTTAATTCTTACGGTGTCAGAACTACAGTTTTGGATGCATTTCTACGCTCTCGCATGTCCGATATGTTTCCCTTGCATCTCATTCTTATGGATCCCCTGCTAATATTCGTTACGAGGATACAGGAGTGACCAGAGTGCTTGCTAGCTGAACTCTCTGGCACTTTGCTTCAATCGACACGGCGTGGTGGCTGCTAGGCTCAAATGAAACCTGCCAGGCAGCCTTGTACCTTTCTCACAGAGTTTAACCTTTTAAAGCCTAGCGGTAACTTTACGTACCATCAGGAGTAACATTCAAAAATTCTAGGTAGTGCTCATGCTGCATTTATGTGTTTTGTACGGATGTCGGAACAAACAGCGCCTTTTGCCTTATACAGCATTAAAAGACTGGTTTTGTATAACCGAGGTGGAGAGTGTTTACAGCGCGGTACGCACTAAGTCAAGCTTCGTCTTTAAAGGATTAAATTTCATGGGAGTATATGCATAACTTCAGTCACTGTGGAGTTTTCTGAGACTGTTAGAAAACGTTTGACGAACGTTGTCAGTACATAACGCAAGCTGGATGTAACGTTACCTTTGTATTTAATTAGTTAACATACTTACGGGGAAGTGGAAGTATGAATTCATACATTCCTAACCTCAGCATTATGAGGTTATCTTCATGCTCTGTCTGTCCTCATCCCCCCCACCTTCCCCATATTACTGGATACGAGGCTGTGTGGGTCCAGACCCTTTGCCAGATCGCGAATCTCGGTCATATGTTCCGACTTCACCTGAAAATGAATAGTGATACAATAGTGTAAACTTTATGCATACCCAAGGATAGTTTATGTTCGTAGAATTACAAACTGCAGACAAATAGGGAAAAATGTTACGCTAAAAATCGCCTTTCATCTCGATTATAAATTGCGTGTTATATCTGAATAGTATTCAGGTCCGTGGTATTTATTATAACATATTTATATACACATAATTAATTCCACTTCATAGAAAGAGAAATTGCTCACTTTGGCTTGTGTGTCGAAAAGCATGGCGAACGCAATAAACGGAGCAGCCAACGCCTCTTGCTTCATATGGTTGTGTAACGAGCAGCAATACTTGTTCCTGCAGATGTAAGAGGCAAAGTCGGTTATTAAATCCAGCTCGTAAAGGGCTGTATATTTTATAACGCTATTAATTCTGCTGCTGTGCCATTCTGCATATGCATTAATGAAACCAATGAATCGTTAAAGACCTCTACATGCACACGTGTTTGTTACACTAAGAGCAGGGTTCTGAAAGATTTGCAGAGAAATGCTGACAGTAAAATTCGTATAAATTCCTGCGATTTGTTTCTGAAATTATTCACAGAAAGGAAAGGAACGTTATAAGCCTTGTGTTCGTTTTTGTGTTTATGTATATAAGCCTACCCTATTTACTAGAATTAGTGATCTTTCAAGCGTCGTGTGTAAATTATCGGAACGTAATCCAAATCAGGACGCTTCACACCATGGGCGTCGCAATTTTTATGGCAGAAAAAATCATACCCGTTATTTTGGGCCGGCCCGCTGGCCACACGTGGAAAAATAACAGTAAGCGGTATACCTGACCGCCAACTTATTGTGTCGTTTTTATAGTACATACATAATTTACTAGCGGGCCGCGGGTTGGAGACTCATGTTTACACAGTTAACTAGCTAGCACTAGATGAACCATGGTTTCATCCCCAGCAGAATATTCCCTTCTCCAAAGCATCCAGACTGGTTCTGAGCCCACTCAGCCTCCTGTTCCACGTTTACCGGGTGCCGTTTCCGCGGAAGTCAATCGGCGGGGCCGGAGCACTCACGGCAGATCGGAATAGCGGCGAGCACTTCACTGCCTGCCGTCAATAGAAACAGTCTGAATGGGGAGTAATGCGAGTCTTTTTTTTTTAAGTTCGCGTTCAACACAGTGCAAACTCCCAGAAGACCACAAATTAAACAACACCCACCCTGAAGACCTGACAACATATAAGTGGTTATTTTGTAATGCAGTAGGATTTAATAATGGTGCATTTGAGACATGTTACGCTTCCTAACAGTCTGATGTTCGGTAGGATGGCTATTGACCGCATATCCGTGACTTACGTTTGACTGAATTGGTATCCAAGTCACGTGCATGTAGATGAGCTGCGGCTTCCTGTTGCAGCAAATGAAAGTTGAGTACTCTGGGAGGTAAAGAGATTGCAGCGACACATAGCAGACACTGTGTGTCAGAAACTGTGGTGCAAAGTGCGCTTTGTCAGTTGTAACAGGTTACAATATGCAACAACGGTTTAAAGCCCGGTGGTAACTATATGCACCACCTGCTGGAACATTTAAAACTCCGCATTCTTTACCCTTATCGTGTGTCTGTGTGTTTCGTGTGATTTTCACTGTCAGCCACAGGGTGTTTCCGTAACGGGTAGACTGTCCTGGAACGACGACTCCTTCGTGCTAAATTTCGTGTATATTGCTCTTGATTCCATGGTTACTGGTAGGCGTGAGACGGAAAGAACGCCTGTACCACTAAGAGATACGGCAAGACAGATACCTTGTGCCTGTGAAGAGGAGGATAGCTAAATAAAAAATCCCAGAATTTTCTCCAGCAAAGTATATTAATTATCTTCATAAATTGTACTTTGATAATGATTTTTAATTTTCCTCTAGAATGATGTTAGACTAAAAAAGTGTGCTGTCGTAACGTAATAAGTGTGCGTTGCCTCATATTTATTTCATTGCAAGTGGCTGTAATTGATGTTAATATCATGTCATTATCAAAATAAGTTTTAGTGGTCCTTATGCCTCTAATGACAAGTGTTCGCAGCGTCGGCAGACATTCACTCACGCAGTACGCCTCTGACTTCATAAGTACAGCACGCGCTTCTTTGTGACGTCCCACACTGGCCCCTCGTACACTGAATGGTGCCACAAGGCTCATGTTCTGCGCCCCGCATTCGGCTACTGGAGATATTCTGTGATGATTCAAATTCTCGACCAGGAGACGACCTTAGATTTGTTTTGTTCTTTCTTTTCAGTCTGTCCAGGCAAGTGAGGCAGCAATCACTTCTAAATCATTACACAGTAATCATTCAAACACGGGGCGCTAGATACAGTGAGATGTTGAAATCGTCATCAAAGAAACTAAGGATGGATTTTTTTTTCCAATGGCGCAATAGCCCCTAGTGGGCCGTGGCCTCCTCCTTGTCCAGGCTTCGTGATCACACTCAGTAGGACTCCTCTGGACGAGGCATCAGCCCGACGCAGAAACCTCCACCTGACAACACACAACACTCGCAAGAGACAGACATCCATGCCCCCGGCGGGATTCAAACCCACAATCATAGCAAGCGAACGGTCACAGACCCACGCCTTAGACCGCGCGGCCACTGGGATCGGCAAACTAAGGCTGGATATGAGGGCAGATATAGGCCACTTTGAGTGAGCAGGTCCACGTACTGCAGAATTTGATCTGATAAACTTAAAACAAGCTATGCTTTTGCGCGGGTGTGGTGCTGACGTCCTCACCTGGTAAAAACTCAAACATTATCGAAGCCGAGGCAACGGGGAAGCCATGGCTCGAAAACGAGACAAACCGCCGTGGAAAATGTAGAAAAAAATGTTACAGCCACTCAGTTCAACTGTATTTCGGCCTGACGAATATCCCGTCCTGAAAATGCCGGCGGTAGATACGAGGAAGAACTGCATTGCCCGACATAGTGTGAGGAGTCTGTCAGTCACAGGAACCTGACTTGTATCATCATTCACATGCTGATGTTTCCACTGCAGCGCTTTCTCTTCTTTCGTAACTGATCTATCGCTGTAATGCTACCGCCATGTTTCCCAGGAAACAGTCCCATGAAGCAGGTTCTTGCTGAGTGGCTGCTTTCGTAAATCTACCCCTGTGACTTCTGCTCTGGTTACGTCATCCAGATCTTGAATGAAGCTGCTTCCGTTATGAATTGCTCTGTTCAACTTAACAAAGGAGCGAATGTATATACAAGTTCTGTAAACCACATCAGTAGAGACAATTTCGCCTTTGCTTGTAGCTCGCTTCCCGCGTGTCTCAATGTGTTAGCGCTCCCATGCCTTCTACACGCCTTACTTATCTCGTTGTTTGGTTGTATCTGATAAAGAGTACAAATTGTGAAGCTGTTGAGTAGGCATTTTTCTCTTCTTCTTACCTGCGTTTCCTTAGACTCAATTATTCACAACATTCTTTATTAAAGTACTCTCGTTATTTCTTAACAATCTATCAGGGCAACAAATGTTCCAAGGCAGGAATATTTGCTTTTCAGGTTGTTCTCCAGACGTGACAGAAACACACAAAATTCTTCAAAATGAGAAAAGTCTTAGTCTAAGAGCTTTATTTATAATAAATTACAACAATCTTATATAATTTGAACATGCATTAAGCCAATATTTTAATCCGTTAAAACAATGCATTGCTCTTGCCTTAACGTTCAAAATTGTGCAACTTTCCCACACATTGTATTTATGTATTTTTTGTGTAATTCCGAAACAAAAGAGCCATTATTTCCCTAAACGAAATTTTTAAGGAGTCAACCGATGTTTAGGAAACTTCGTATAGACGTTTTGCCACTGGATAACATCCCAACCTGTTACTTTTTTATTTAGTACAGTCTCTGAAAAAAACCAGGTCGAAAGGTTCGGAAGGCTGCGCACTGTTACTTTCCACATGCGTCTTAGCTTGCTTAATTTTACTTACATTCTTTACCATTTCCAAGCTGTCTAAATTACACGTCTCTGAAAGGTAAATTGATTACTTTATGCCATTTCTCTCTCTGTAATTAAGTGGCTGCATTTTGAGTTGCGAGTCCTTCTGTTAAAGTGTGTTGGTACAAAATATCCCCGTCTCAAGAAAGTGAAAATGTATAACAAAAAAGAGACATGATAATTAAGTGGATGATAAAGCCCTATACCTGTATCTTTTTGTTACCTTTATTATTTATAAAAAACGGGAGTCATAAGTGGACTGAAGAAAAAGGAACAGAAACAAAAGACGAAGAACAGGAGAAAGTAATGAAAAACAAAACACGAGCATTACAAAAAGCAGGAAGGGAATTTGGATTAACTGTTGCCACACACACACTGTGGTTATTCACTGGAGGGGGAAGAGAAACTGTAAACAACAAAGTAACTATAGACAGTGATAAATATTGCCATAGAACCAGAAAGAAAGGGCGGAACAGAAGCATTATACTGTCTATGAAGTATGTAAATTGAGACAGGAATATTAAGATCTTGAACTCGGTTTGCCAGAGTACTATCTTTCACTGTCTATTCATTTACAATGACGTGTAAGCCATAGTACTGCCCCAAGGCTACTCCCACCTTATCTACCAGACTGTTTTCATTATCTGACGCTGCCAGATGACGGCATAAGCGCTGAACTAGTGCGGACCGTCTCGCTTTATCGGGCATGTTCGCGGCGTCATAGTTTGGCATCACTTCAGTATAGGAATTAAAGCACTGAGAAAGAGTTCAGGTGAAATTTGTACTCAACTTACTTCCCTATTATTCAGCCTTCTGCCCTGTAGCTTTGTGTGTAAGCTAAAGTGTAATTTGTATTTAGCTGTGTAAGAGAGTATCCACTTTCATAGAACCAAAGTGCTGTGTGGCATTTTCACAAGGGTCCTCCGCTGGATCCTGTCCCGAATCTCCTTCCACCATGTGTCCCAAGATCTGTTTAGTGTTATCCTCTTCGTCCATTGCCATTTGGTTTCTTGCTTTTAGATTGTTTACTAAAATTTTGTACACATTTTTCAAACTTCCGATGCTGCAACTTTGCTCCGTCACTTTCATGCGTCTTGATGGTATAGTCGTAATATCTGGCGAAGCGTGTGGATTATGAATCTATTTATACGCAGTTCCTTCAGCCTCCTGCCACGTCCCCTTCCTTTATTTCGTATATTCTTTGCAGCACCCAGTTTTCAAGCACACTCGATCTACTACTTTTTCCTGTGGGGGAGAGGACAAGATTCAAATCAATATAAAACAGCGGGTAAAATTAATTTAGCGATTAAGTAGTCTTCTGCACACCCAGCGAGCTTTATTATCTACTGCCAGTGCAGTACCGTCATGTAATTTGCGACATGTTCAACGTCAGAGGGCCATCTTCGGTGCTTATGTTTGGGAATTAGATCTCTGGTATAAACAGAGATGTAATTACTAAAATGGTTGACAATATATGTCGGCCATAAAAATAACATATTTCAACACCTGACATATTCGCTACGCCTTTCGGTATAAATGGGCCATATGCAGGCGACCATTCTTCACACAATAGCGTAGGTGCGATGTAGAGCGTTTGTGAAAAATATCCACCTGAAGGTGGTATATCAACCACGTAAAGCGTAAGGGGTTAGTTTAGGTAGTGCCAGGCTTAACCTTTTAAAGCCTAGCGGTAACTTTACGTACTACCCGGATTAACATTAAAAATTCTACGTGGTGCCCACATTGCATTTATGTGTTTTGTACGGATCTCAGAACAAACAGCAACTTTTGCCTTATAAAACATAAGAGACTGGTTTTTATAACCGAAGTGGAGAGTGTTTACAGCGCGGTACGGACTGAGTCCTTATATAAAACAGATACCTTCCGTCTTTAAAGGGTCAACAATGAAACCAACTTTCTCCGCATATTTCATTCAAGTGTTTGGTATGATTCGTACAGTACAAGGCCATTGCCTCCCCACACACATTTCATTTATTGGTCTTTGTAATGGAAATGCGCTGTTTCCTGTGAGGTTCGAGTTGAGTGTTTATATGTAATGTAGAATAAGTTTAGTCTTCAATGGCCGTGCTGTGGCTCAGACGGCTAGACGCCGGCCTCTCGCCGCGAAAGGACAATTTCCATTCCGGGCCTGCCCATGTGGGGTTTGTGGTGGATAAAGTGACACTGCGACATGATTTTGTCCGAGTCACTCTATTTTCCCTGTCAGTGTCTTTGTACACGTGCTCCATAATCATCTTCATGTGCATGTTGCTTTTACGGGAAAGACGAAGGGCGAAACGCAATGCTCCTCCGGAAAACAAGGAGCATTGCATAGAAAAGTACTTCCAGGTTTTTAATCTCCAAAGTGTTATTACCTATGCGGCAGACTGATTTAAAGTCATCAATTGCTTATTCGTCTGTAGCTCATATAGGCATGGTTACTGGTGGTATTATAACTATAGGGTACTGGGGGGTATGTAGATCTTTTGCTTCGATGATTGCTCATGGTTTATATTCCTCTGGCCTTTTTTGTCTTTCTAATATTTCTTATGAGCGGTTTGGTAGTCGTAGATTGTTGGTTAATAGGGGTTTAATAAATCTTATACCTAGCATGACTATGTGATGGTTTTTGTTGAGTGCTTGTAATATAGCTGCTCCCCCCTCTTAACCTTCTTGGTGAAGGTTCTGAACTGTGAAAAAATATTTACGAAGTGTTCTATTAACCCTGTAAATACGAAGCGCATCTGTTTTATATAAGGACTCAGTGCGTACCGCGCTGTAAACACTCTCCACTTCGGTTATAAAAACCAGTCTCGTAATGTTTTATAAGGCAAAAGTTGCTGTTTGTTCTGAGATCCGTACAAAACACATAAACGCAATGTGGGCACCACGTAGAATTTTTTAATGTTAAACCTGGTGGTATGTAAAGTTACCGCTAGGCTTTAAAAGGTTAAAGTTGACATAAAAATATAGTAATTTACTGAATGTTTGTGACTTTCAAAAATCTTCGTAAACGGATAAAGCCAGGTTCAAATATAACTAGATCACGGTCGTGACTCAAGTGTCCAAAATTTGGCCACAGGACGCACCCATCCTCTTCATGAAGTCATTAGCCAGCTACAGAAAGCATTCCATTATGATGTAAGCCAAATGAACTATAGTTCCGACATCAGGTTCTGATGTAACATAAGAACTAAGAAGAGGATGTGTTTATACAGACAGAAAGCAACAAAAAATAGGGAAGGAACAGGAGGAGAAATATCGACGCTTGTACCAGAAAAACCCCAGTACTTAGAAACAAGGGTGAATATTCTGGACCACTTAACGCTGTGATAACAAACTTGCTGCTGTCAGCGATAGACGATTTGTCGTTATCAGTGTTACTTAACCAGTCAGCGCACATATTGAAAGACAGGATGGAAAGATAACATTAAGATCGATCCTAAAGCTACAGGTGGCAGTATGTTCTGGATTCGTCAGATTCAGGATAGGGAGCAATAATGGGCTCCTTTGAACCTTGCAATGAAATTTCGTTTTCCATACGAGGCAGACAAATTTTTAACTAGCTGATATATTATCAGTTACTTAGATAATTGACGGATGTAATTATTCATCAAAAAATAATTTTTTTATGTATCCGTTGTTCTGAGATATGACGCCGTGTCACTAAGTAACTGGTTCCTGACATTTAGGGACAAAATATTTGTCTGACGTTTAATTATTCAGAACGACATTAAATTCTCAAACACAGCTGTGCTTTTATTTAAAGCTACATGTTTCGGTCTAGATATCTACCATCATCAGGCTGAAAAACACAGGCATTAAAAGGCAGGTACAAGAGCAGTATACAAAACATCATCATCTTTTTGTGTGGGATCCCAGAGTTTTACAATATTCCGTTTTACAACAAAATTGTAAAATTTTGTCCTGTCGACGTTAGCTGAACAGTAATACTAGAAATATAATAATAATATTCCTTTTTATTAAATCCTAAAAACAAATGGGCGAAAGTCTGATGATTAATGGTAGACATATTAAAAAAATACGTGTAAGAACTGAAAAAATGCGAGGTCAAATCTGATGTATGCTGTAGTATGATAAGAAATCGTTTCAGTAACGTCAGTTACCGCGTGCTGTCCACATCTTCCTACATCCTCAATAATAGAATAAATATGGAGACCTTTAAAAAAACAGCGGCTGTAGGCATGTCGGGTACAGTGAAATGAATAACCGGTTAGCCGTTTAAAGCCTAGCGGTAGCTTTACATACTACCAGGTTTAACATTAAAAAATTGTACGTGGTGCCCACATTGCGTTTATGTGTTTTGTACGGATCTCAGAACAAACAGCAACTTTTGCCTTATAAAACATTAAGAGATTGGTTCTTGTAACCGAAGTGGAGCGTGTTTACAGCGCGGTACGCACTGAGTCCTTATATAAAACAGATAAGCTTCGTCTTTAAAGGGTTAAAGAGAGGTGGTGTATTTGAGGGAACGTCATGGTCACGTACACTGATGAACGCATTTGAAATGGCTGAGGATAGGACAGAGTAGGCACGATACTGTAGCATTCTGATTTTATTTCTAAGTATGGTTTATCACTTCCTATTGGCTCGCTTGTCGTATTAAGGTAACTCACAGGCGCGGCGGGAAGTGACATACAGCCTTTATCAGTTCAAATAAGGGCCCTGTATATGTTGCATTCTTGTAATGAACCTTGGGGGCTCCAAAACAGGCGGGGAAATCCTTGAATAACTGAGCAACTAGCACGCATCTTCCCAAGAAGGACTCTGTTCTGTGTGTCGTTACTTCCACGTGGCCTACACGCTTCCATAACACGTGTTTAGGCTCAGGAACAGGTTTTTAATGAGTCCAGTCGCTCGTTAATTCCCGCACTCATCTTGGCGTCTCGTAAACACAGTGCTTAGTGGTCGTACGATGGTCGTATATCGTATTCCATATAAAGAAATGAGTCTCAACCTACCTGGCTGCCCACCAACCCCCCAGCTATTAACAGAGATTCCGGCATCCACTCTGACGTCGTCTCTCTGCTTCTTATAATCTGCTCTTCGGTTCATTATAAATCACTCCTGCTCCATGTTCGAAGACAAAGTTAAATCGTACAACCTTCCCTTCCTCTAATACACAGTCCTGGGTCTTTTAAAACTAAAATGCTTTTCTTGGTGTACCTTTTCAAATGGAATAAACTGCGTTTTTGTATAAAATGCATAGGCTTATTTCAGAATCAGGATTCACTACATGATGACGGATAACATACCGTTGCTGGCCAAGAAAGCAGGGAGGCTTCTCAGAAATCTACTGTCCTCCTAGCCATTTATTGCACTAATTTCTTTGTCGTTGATTTATTGAAGGTATATGAGACATGCGCGTGGGAAATGAACACTCTTCGAAGATTCATTAAATTGAACCAAAAAATGAAAGCGTGAATTCGTAAAACAGAACAAGTTAATGGAAAATAAAATTATTTCTGTAATGATGGACATTAGGGAACGAATCTTCAGGCACAAGCATTGCTGTGAATAATACGCCGCGTATCCGTGACTTCAGGCTTCCGCCGCGATGCTGATGAGAACAGCGCTCTTCTGGGGTATAACGCAGCGTCGAGTGGTAATCCTTTACTGACGTTTCGGGACAAAGTATCGGTCCCATCTTCAAGGGTCAAGAAGTCCAAGGAGGGTAGCAGCTACTCTTCTTGGACTTTTTGACCCTTGAAGATAGGGCCGATATGTTGTCCCGAAACGCCGGTAAAGGATTACCACTCGACGCTGCTTTATAGCCCAGAAGAGCGCAATTCTCAGGCCGTATTTCGTTTAAAAGAGGGTGCGGTAACGTAGTCAGTATAGCGACTGGCTAGGCCTGGACTGTTCGGGGTTTGAACCTCATTGAGGAAAATTTTTCTTCTCTCCTCACCCATTCAGACCGGTTCTGGGTCATATCCAGCCTCTCTTCAATCGGTATTGGAACTTTTTCCCAGGGGTAAAGCGGCCGGGGCGTGGCATAGAACATCCACACGTTCTAGCACCGAGGTCAAGCATGGATAGAGTTATACACCTACTCTCGTGTCTGCACCTCCTTTGCCTTTACACCAGGGGTGACCAAGTTTTCCAAATATACGGGGGCCACCTTAAAATTCTGGGAGCCAGAGATTTGTCATGGAGCAGGGTCTATACTGAGAATCCAAAAACGTTAGGACCACAGTAAAAATATTAACCGTCAGGGCGACCCGGCACCCGATATTTGTGCATCCCTGCTTTCCAGTATTTAAAACATCTGAATTTAATCCCGTCTGTCCTGAGGAAGTGGACGGTATCCAGCATACAGGTAGTTCTCTGATGGATCAATCGTTGTCATAAGTGCCTTTTTAAAGCGTTGGGTTGTGGCGCTGTCAGTATGTAGACTGCTTGGCTTTGGTGGTAGATGAATGAATACGAACATGGAACACGGATGGCATGAAGACTGGATTCTTCTGGGATGTTATGCAATGTTCATACACTAGAATAGAAATAAACAGAGAAAAGTTGCAGCCACAACTTACACACAATAAATCAAAATTACGTATATCTTTACACTGAATTTTCATTATAAGACGCTGCGTTAAGTCCGGCGTCGGCGCTGAACTGGCGTAAGCCGGATCACTATTATCAGGCATCATCACTTTACAAGCATCATAGTTTGAAAATCCTGTATAAGTTTACTGCAGGTTCTGGACACACTTTGTAGTCCTGTTGGAGATAAGATTTAACCTTTTAAAGCCTAGCGGGTACTTTACGTAGCACCTGTTTTAATATTAAAAAATTCTACATTGTAGTGACATTGCGTTTCTGTGTTTGGTATGAATCTCAGAACAAACAGCAACGTTTACCTTATATATCATTAAGTGAGTGGTTTTTATAACAGAGGTGGAGAGTGTTTACAGCGCGGTATGCACGGAGTCGTTATATAAAATAGATTACCATTAGTAATTAACATTTCAAAGCCTAGCGGTAACTTTACATACCACCAGGTTTAACATTAAAAAATTCTACATGGTGCCCACATTGCGTTTATGTGTTTTGTACGGATCTCAGAACAAACAGCAACTTTTGCCTTATAAAACATTAAGAGACTGGTTTTTATAACCGAAGTGGAGAGTGTTTACAGCGCGGTACGCACTGAGTCCTTATATAAAACAGATACGCTTCGTCTTTAAAGGGTTAAAAAATTCTACGTGGTGCCCACATTGCGTTTATGTGTTTTGTACAGATCTCAGAATAAACAGCAACGTTTACCTTATAAAACATTAAGAGATTGGTTTTTATAACAGAGGTGGAGAGCGTTTACAGCGCGGTACGACCTGAGTCCTTATATAAAACAGATTACCATTAGTGTTTAAAGGGTTAATCACGCCAGTAAGGTTGCAGAGCCAGCTGGTGCAGCCTCCGGAAGCAGAACAAATTCCCTTGCACTGTGGCTGATGGCCTTGACTCATTGCTGGATCCTCCCAGTTAACGTGGGCGAACATGTTCTGTGTCCGTGCTTCCACAGTTCTCTGTTTTTCATTCTCGTAAAAATCCGTTGCATTCTTCGAAGTGGGACCTAATGAAGTTTGATGCATCAGGTGCTTCAGGAACTGAAGATAAAGCGTACATCCGCGTCTGTCTCTGTGAAAGCTTTTGTTAGAACATTCTGCACTGCACTTGCCCTTCTCCATTTCAGTATTCTCTTTTAATGAAGACACTTTATTCTGTACCAAGATAAATAGAGGAGAATAACAATAAAATTAATGGAAGAGTAAAATCCACGACTAAGCGGGATTCGAAGTCATAGCCCCGTGAATCAGCTTTTGTTAATTCCGTCGTGATCCAGCAACATCAGTCAGTGAGGGATCCTGCTGTTTTCGTTCTGCTAAGTAGATTAGAATTTGCACTCACGAACTGCTATAATGAACGTTGTGATTCGGGTAAGTAAGAGAACCAAGGTAATTTATTTTATAATAAATTTTGTACTGCAAGTAGTAGTTTGTTCTGCGTATTACACTGTCGCTGCAATTTCATCAGAACTCTTTGTCTGTTCTATGCAACTACACATACGTAGCTGCACTTGTATTGTCCAGGAAACTACATTTCGTTGCTCTGTAATGTAATAATGACGGGTCTGCACGTTGACTTTCCTCTTTTTGCTGCATGCAGTACAATGGATACATAATTACCACTTTTCAAATCACAGACATAATAATAATAATAATAATCGTTGCATTTCATTCATATCTGATAGCGAACCCAGTACATGACTGGGATCATATTCTGTCCGTCAGAATTGCCACTGTGCTGTCAGGACTGTACGCAAGGTACGTATGCCAGATCACGAGAGAAGCTGTAACCTTGGCAGTGATGGCGCATGGGAAGTCAGACCGTTATAATTCTATAAGTCTAATGCAATTGCGTTTTGTGCATGCGAGTTAATATCATAATTTTGTGTTGTGTTCTATCTGGTTAGAGCTCTGAATAAATTTCACTTAAGGTTTGTTACAAACTGAACACCGAACAATTCCCGACAAGTGGGAAGTGATAGATGCAGTGATTAGAGACGTTTTGGAGTGGACCTGCTGCAAGATGCGATAAACGCTGGTTTTAGGGACATAATTCTGACGGTAACATGGCCTTACACGCATCTGTGGAGATTGTGCGCAGATCTGTAGCTCTGTCGCGACGCTTCAATTATTATTTGGAACTGCGAAGTCTTCCAATCGGCAGTTCGTGAAAATTTGCGCTGTTCCGTCAGTCTCAAACTTACCACGTGACATTGTAGTTGTTACCAGTGCCGGCGGTGGCGTTCCACTTTTGTTTCTGCCATGTCCCTCTATATCATTCACATTCTGCGTTTTCCAATACAACCTAAATTTCCACTTACGTTACTCAAAGGGTCAGTGCAATGACTGCAGTCTTTTTACACTGGATACTGCTGGAGAAGAACAGTACTACCTGCAACGCACAGTTGTCATCTAAGAAGATTCTCATACAGCACAGCAAATTCCTGTCACTCTTTGCATATTTCTATATGCGTTACTTGCATCTAAATTGTGTACACAGTTTTGGAACTTACTGTATTTTCTCACACATCACTATTTCCTCTCCCAGTACTTCCAATCAGAGTCGGGGTAAAGTTAATACTGAAGTCGCTCACGTTCACAAGGATGCGATGTTTCTGAATGTCACAGGCTAAGGGGGAACGATTTTTCTGTTGCGCAGTTCAGCCTGTTCCACTGGATACTCTGAGAAAGCTGTGTCCAGCGTGGTCGGTGTCATTGTTCGACACAGGTGTCTAGTGGAGATGTCCTTGAAAGACGCGAGAGATGCAACGAATTTGCGCCGGATGAACGCGGACGCAAGGCACTCAGTGCTACCGTCACGCAGAAGATGGCAATCGGTGGCAGCGTCTCTTGTTGAAACCTTATGAATTGACCTGTCTCTATTGGATTGCGAAGTAAACAGGTTAATAGCTTCCAGCGAAGTTTCCCGCGACTTTCGCAAGGTCAGCGTGCAAGTACATTTCGAAATCGGTCTATGAACTACATTATTCGGGTTTCGATTCTCGAAGTAGTACTGGGGATTTTTCTGCTTACTTTCGAATCTAGAATGGCTCTGGAACAGATCGGCTACTTCATATCAATCGGGTACCGGGGCAGTGCGTCAGGAATGATGACAGGCCGATATTTCTGTAGTGCCGAGGTTAGAAATAAATAAATGAAAAGCTAATGGGACCGCGGTGGTGCAGTTGGTTTAGGCACCGCGCTACAAACCGGCAGGTCGCGGGTTCGATTCCCCATGATGTCAGTGGGTTTTTTCATTGGCATAATCCTGTCGGTCGCACTATGGTCGACTCAGCCTCTAACAGAAATGAGTACCAGGAATATTTCCTGGGGGGGGGGGGGGGGGCAAACGCGGCCGGTGCGTATCGCTGACAACGTTACCACCTTCATGTGCTGATTGTCTAGAAATCTGGGAACCTCGACCTCCTGGAACCCTTTGGGCCCGTCCAGACCTGTAATGGGACTGCTTAAAATAAAAAGATAAGTTGGTGGATGGATGGGGTTTTGCGCCTAAGGATTCTTTTCGTTTTTCTTCGTGGCGTGAGTCAAAGAAATCTAATTCTAATTCCCAAACCTGTTGCGACCGTGGGCCTGGATAGCGACTTGCTATGGGCTGGACGGTCCAGGGATGGAATCCCGTTGGGGAGAGATTTATAAAAACCAGAGACTATGACTTTGTGGCTTATAAACAACCCGCGATTATGATTTTGCGATCAATAAAGCGTTAAAATGCTTGTCATAAGGAGCTGAGAATTCCCGCGGGAGGGGAATATTTTTGTCAGTGACGCAACAAAAGAGTGGGCACGCAGCACCTGTACCCGCCCAAATATATATCGCTCTCTCTCTCTGTCTGTCTCTCCCCTTCTCTATGGCCCCAGTACGAATGTCCAAACAAGTTTGTTCAAGACAGTGTTATGACTACGTGTGCACGAATTGCGAGTTGAAGAATCTACTGCCCGCTCCTTTCACCAAATGCCCAGGACTGGCTCAGCTGGATCCGCATCTCTGACTTATTCCTTCTTAGACTGTATAAAATTCACCCTTTAATACGCAGCGCTTCGTAGCACTGAATGAAGAGAGTAGCACTGAGTTATGAATGGACAAGAATCTGGTAAGAAGCGGCCGTAGCCTATTTGGAAATACCGTTTTTCATGTGATACTGATTTTTAGGCTTGTTTCGTGAAAGAACAGCTGTTTTACGGGGGGATGAGAAGCGTCTTTATTTTTCTTCTTCTTAAATTATAGTTATAATTTTCTTCACTCCAAAATTTTTAGTGTAAGAGAAATGTATATCTCCTTGTACCTTAATGCCTGATGTTTAATTTGCTTCTCATTGTGGTTCCTTTATCTCGTTAACTTCAACAGAAAAGCCATAAATCTTGTCACACTGTGAATATAATGGAATGGAAAGATGCGTTAATGAAAATCATTTTTACTTCTGCTTGTTTTCAGCACCTCCGGCTACTTGCGTCTTCTCGTTGCCTATAAATCACTCTGTGGCTCATAGCACTGAAGAAAACTTACAGGATAAATATTTCTACAACACTAGATTTTAAAGATTTCATTTTGCTACCGTTTCGAAACTTTTTTAAATCTGTTCAAGGAAATTAGGCTAACTCTTATTTATAAAATTTTTTAACCCTTTAAAGCACGGTGATAAATAACGATATGTAACACCAGCTTTAACATTAAAAACTCCCAATTTTTCCACACGATGTATTTATGCGCTTCATATTATTTTCAGAATAAATAATGTTTCTTTTATAAAGGACATTAACCATTTAAAGACGAAGCGTGTGTTTTATGTAAGCACTCAGTGCGTACCGCGCAGTAAACACACTCCACTTCTGTTATAAAAAACAATCTCTTAATGTTTTATAAGGCAAAAATTGCTGTTTGTTCTGAGATCCGTACAAAACACATAAACGCAATGTGGGCACCACGTAGAATTTTTTAATGTTAAACCTGGTGGTATGTAAAGTTACCGCTAGGCTTTAAAGGGTTAACAAGTCTGTCCTTCTAATACGGATGCAGTGTTCTGTCTGTAAAGCGGGAGTCGATACTTTAAATGTTATTTAGCTGAACTTCGTGCAGGAAAGGTTTACGGCATTCTTTGTTCCCAGTTACTAAGTAAAGTAGAGGAAAGCAATATTCTTCAGACCTCTTCAAATTCTTTTTGTGTTGCTCGAATTCGTTTCTTAATGGTGGCAGGGGGATGACGAATCACTTCAGACTGGAGGTTGTAAAACGTAGTTACTTATAAGATGAAAAGATTGCACAGGTGGAATGAACAAGACGGCAGAGAAATTGCTGCTGCCCCCAGTTCTTTGTCAGGAAGCCAGATCGATTGAAATATGTACTTGCACGAATCAAGCGTTGTACAGGTAACAGAAAAGTGTCTGAGTTTGATTAGAAAACATCATGGCAAGATTATCTTAAGTGTCCTGAAGGGAAATACAATGACAAGTCCATGAAACTTGGGAATGGCGAAGATGTGGATCGCAAATTCCACAGCTCCACCCACCGCTATCTTGCCACCTGCAGACCTCTGTCAGTTCGCAGGACATGTGTGACAAAGAAACCTGAAAAGGTGGTAGTAGTAGCGGACTGGAAAAATTACACAATGAGGGGCTTCATTATTTGTACAGTCGTACACCCATCAAGCGCCTGCCAAGTACACTGGCATTTGGCGTTTGACGGCGCTAGCAGTAACTCGGGATTTTATAGCGTCGAATTATGTGATGAATGAATGAATGAATTGGAAAGATGTGGATGGAAGCGGTTTCGGGCTAATTTTAGGTACAATCCTGAATTTACGTGGAGGGACTAAGGAAACGAAAAACACACCAGGGTAGATGGGGCACCCGTTTGAAATCGGGACACTTTGATGACGTAGCAGGAGTGGGCGTAGATTAAGCAAGTAGCAGTTTACGTAATAGTTGTTTTGTAAAAACCCAGAAGCTTCGTATTGGTGTCTTAATGCGGCTTTTTCCCAGCACTTTAGATAAAGCGCATTTTCTTGTCACGTGAGCGACGGAAGACCTTTCGTGTCTGCAACAACGTCGTGCAGGTTACCACTTGCACTTCACATTGGCCCAAACACTCGCTCCGGAACAGCAACCAGATTCCTGCCACTCATTCTCTTTTAGAAATTCCAGCATTTGTACCATTTTCAGGTTCTTCTCCCTCCCCCCACCCCCCTTCCACTCGCCTTGTACCCTGCAGATGTAGAAGGCCTTTGTCACTTCTTTTCTCCGACTTCCACCAACGCAGTGGTACTACCTGATGCAAATACATAGACCTGACTTTATGCATCCTGTTGTGATAATAAGCAGTGACAGAGTAGCAGACTGCCAATCATAACCACTCCCAGTTCCGTACCTTGCATTGTGACTACATCACTATACAGCCCTCTTAAAGTTACACCTTGATCGTAAAATGAGGTCTTATTTGGAGTCAAAACGCTTACGTTTGCTTTAACCCTTATGAGTATTTTTGGTATTCTGTATTATCTGACGACGGCCCATTCCGGCCGAAACATGTTGTAACCCAATTATGTGTATATACATATATATATATATAATATTTTGTTTGTGATTTGATAGTCTTCTGCTCTACCACTGCAAATGTATAGGCGTCTTCCTTTTTTACATTTCACTAATAAACTATGGAACAGTATTTAACCTTTTAAAGCCTAGCCGTAACTTTACGTACCACCAGGTTTAACATTAAAAAATTCTACGTGGTGCCCACATTGTGTTTATGTGTTTTGTACGGATCTCAGAACAAACAGCAACTTTTGCCTTATAAAACATTAAGAGATTGGTTTTTATAACCGAAGTGGAGAGTGTTTACAGCGCGGTACGCACTGAGTCCTTATATAAAACAGATACGCTTCGTCTTTAAAGGGTTAATGTGCTCCATATCCGTGCACTATATCACATAAAAGTAATAATCACCAACAAATGCACAATTTGTATATTATATTCACTATGAAAACCTCCTACATGTTTCAACCCCGCTGGGTCATCTTCAGGAACAGTACTTTTTGAGAAGTTATGGTAAAGAACGTGCACATTTCATCTCAGACTTGAGATTTCTACAGCCGTGACTATGAAGATTTATCTTTTGTGGAGTGTGACGCCGTATAGTCTGGTACAGAGGTGCACATTTTGCCAGACTAAAAAAGCGAAACATCCCAAAAGACAACAAATGTGTCAGTGTAAATTGGTCGACGTTTCTACAAAACTACATAATTTCGTAACTGTTAGGGACAACCGGGTAGCTCAGTTGGTATAGACCCTATGTTACAGCTGGGCTGAACACCGATCTTCCTTCAATTCCAGGCAGGGGGTTGAATATCATGTGCTCCCGGGAGTAAAGAGACACGGGCACAAAGCTGACAAAGTCACTTCCGTCCCGTGCCAAGGTCAAGAATGCGTGGCGGTACATGTCAGCTCCGTGTTCCGTGTGCTTCAGTGGCCTGGTGCTCTACGAGAAACAGGGACAATTTTATCTTTCAGAAGGTTACAACTTTTTTTTTCTAAGCAGCAATAAACGAGAGCAGGTCACTGCTGGAAGTTGAGTTCTGTCCAATTACTGACAGACCTAAGCTTTCTGGTCACGCCGGGGTTTGCGAGAGGTTCATGTCGCTCTCTTTGTCATATGGGGCGGAAGTTTTTGGTTGAATGACGGCAGGTACTGCGCGTGAGACTAATGGGGGGGGGGGGGGGGACGTCAACTCATACCACTCACGCATTATTTCTGGCGGTCAACATTCAAACAGTCGGCGGTGTCCTCATAGAGAACTCTGGTTTAACTGATTAATACTTATTTTTCCAAGACGTGACGCCAGACAGGGAAGGTATTTTACGTTTCTGTGGCATTTTGTAAGATCAGTTATATCCTTGCTTTTTCGCCCTCTGACGCAAGGGCCTCCAACCATTTTTGGTAAAGGGCCACAACGGTTATTGCGGGCTGGTTCGCTGGGCGCAAGTATAAAAATCACAATAAATGGTATACCTACCCACACAAATTATTGCGTAATTTTTTACTGTATGTGTACACATATATCTATTATTTTTTCCAGTGGCGCCACAGCCCTTAGTGGGCCAGGGCATCCTCATTGTCGAGGCTTCACGATCACACTCAGACACACCACACTCGGTAGGGCTCCTCTTGGCGAGTGATCAGCCCGTCGCAGGGACATATACCTGACAGCACACAACACTCACAAGAGACAGACATCCATGGCCGCGGCGGGATTCGAACCCACAATACCAGCAAGCGAACGGCTGCAGACCCAGGCCACTGGGATCGGCTCTACACACACACACACACACACACACACATACACACACAATTTATGAATATGGCCGCGGGCGGCGGGTTGGACATCCCATACCGTGTCACTTTTCTTACAGACATTCGCAGGAGTCCACTTGCATGTACGGTGCGTCTAGTCTGCTGCACATGTTTCTAGGCCTAAGCACAACGCCACGAAAACCTACAGACAGAGCGTCAGTAAAACTATAGGCATTGTTACCTTCAAAATTAGATCTCAAGTGAGTTGACAGCGTTACTCTCCGGCTGCTTTACGCCCTCTTAAAGAAACCAACGAGATACTTTAGAAAAGAGGCTTTGTTGGTCTCAGAGTGTGTCTGTACGTGGATAGGGTATGTAGATCATTACTGAAGGCAGAACGTTCTTCTGCGACGTCGGTACGCTACTACCAGACTATACGGTTTCACAACTCAGAAGACAACAATTATGATAGTCACCGTCACGAGCACTTCAGATCACACATCGAAAGTGTGTTAAAATTTTGTGATTTTTAAACTGACTTTCCTAGAAATGTGCATTTATTTCTGAGTTCGGAAACCCCAGGGACTTTTAACCCTTTAAAGACGGAATGTATCTGTTTTATGTAAGGACTCAGTGCGTACCGCGCTGTAAACGCTCTCCACTTCGGTTATAAAAACCAGTCTCTTAATGTTTTATAAGGTAAAAGTTGCTGTTTGTTCTGAGATCCGTACAAAACACATAAACGCAATGTGGGCACCACGCAGAATTTTTTAATGTTAAACCTGGTCGTATGTGACGTCACCGCTAGTTTTTAAAAGGTTGTTTAAAAAGTCGGTTTAAGACGTAAACGTATGAAAAATGTTACTGGTGGAAGACCAAATTTTATATTTTATTCATCATAAAATCAGGTACATTGCGTATTGTTGATGTAGCCAATGTAGTGCGCCACTCCTCTTAACCACCAGTGCAAATTAACGACGAGCCATCCATGGACGTTATCGCCGTAAAATTCGTGTGCCTTTTCATTTCGCCACGTCGTTAGCGCAGTGAAAATTGCGGTCTATAGATGGCGTTAACATGTTGCGCGGCTGATTTCGCTGTCTAGTAGCGAAGATGGGAACTAGCTATCGCAGTTGCGAGTAGTACGCAGACTTGTCGGTAGATGGAAGGGGTATGTGACGATAATAATGCAGACGTAAAAAAATTGGGATGCACGTTCCCCTTGGCTTTCGTCAGCCCTTGCAGGCAAGTACAGGGATCATACATCCACTAGGCCACGATTGCTTCCTTGCACATTATATCTCATTTATTTAGATTACTAGATATGTCTTCAGGTGTTCCGCATATTCAGGTCGAAGTTGGATGAATGTGGGAATTTGGTACTTTATAAAACTCTAGAATCTGTATCTGTACAACAAATTATGCCAAAGTATTCTGATTTATTAATTTTACTTAGGTTTTTACACACAGATGCCATAATTTACAGCTTTGCTCTTCTCCGAAACGTCCAAACAAGTTCAACAGCCCACCAACCCCCCTTTACACTGGGTACCGGGTGTCCTTCACGGGGCAAAGCGACCGAAACATGATGTTGATCACTGACCTGCACCTAGCGCAGAGGTTAAGAATGAGGGGAGCTACACTGCTATTCCTCTATATGCCTTCATGGCGTAGGCAAGGACAATATTAACCCTTTAAGGAAGAAGCGTATCTCTTGCATATAAGATCTCAGTACGTACCACGCAGTAAACACTCTCTACTTCGGCTATAAAAACCAGTGTCTTAATGTTTTATAAGGCAAAAGTTGCTGTTTGTTCTGAGATCCGTACAAAACACATAAACGCAATGTGGGCACCACGTAGAATTTTTTAATGTTAAACCTGGTCTATGTAAAGTTACCGCTATGCTTTAAAAGGTTAAATGTTACAAACCTTAACAAGAGAGTGCACTATTAGAATAAGATTTGTTTCTTGATATATGTATATATATATATATTTACACATATGTAAACAAAAAATAAGGACGAAGCAGTTCCAGACCATTTACAGCAGCATGGCAGTGATGAACAACATCGACTAAGTGTGTTTTATTGAAAACATGTATCAATCCTCAAAGGTTTCTTTCTTTTGGACCATAATACATTTCTAATTTTCCTCGATTTGTCGTTATTATTTGAATGTATTCATCATTTACCTTTTGATAACTTGTGTTGAATTAAAATTCAGAATTTCGTATCATTCTGTGATAAGCACGGTCATGAATTATGAGTTTTAATTGAATTGCAAACACGGTGAATTTTAAATAGGTTAAGAAAATTACGCAAATTACCAACAGCAAATCGTTGAGACCATGCAGGGGTTGCAAACGTTGGATCCTTATTGTAGACGTGCATAGACGCCCCTTATGCTGTCAGGTACTGCGAGTACAATCTGAACTCCCTGCCCCCTCGAAACACACTTAATACGAATTTCGCCTCCTAAAACAAGTTTAGCGACGCCATTATCGCATGAAATTGCCATTTTTTTCCCTTCTTTGAGCCTTAAAAACCACGTCCTTATGGTTTTCGAGATTGCTTCATATTCTGAAACTATAACTCGGGGAACAGACGCTTGGTTATTACGTCATTATTACTTTTACTGCTTCTCCCTTTAGGACCCTTTGCTGCAGGCTTTTCACTTTACTTTCTTTTTTTCAGGGACTTTTAAAGATGTCTGTGTGCAAGTATCTTGAAAAGTGTTATTTAAGAAATTAAGGTCTGCCACCACCGGAACTTTATTCATAAAAATGTAAACGAGACAGCTCGCTGCTCGTTCCAACTCACAGCTTGCTCCGACTGTTCAACATAGACCACTGTTGCGCTGTCACGTTCTTGCTGGCTGTTCTTCCTCTCAAGTAAGTGCACCAAGTAAACGCCTTCTTCAGAACGTAATACTCACTCAGCTGGTCAAGAAATTGCTTGCCAGTTACGCAACATTATTCGGGCTTCGAACTCGGGTAGGGGCTAGACATTTTCTGTTGCTTCAAACGTCCAGACCAGCTCTGGGGCCCACCCAGCCTTCGGCGCGATGGGTGCCGTGGTTCTTCCCCGGAGTTAAAGCAGCCAATTGGCCTTGATCAGTCACCTCCAAGTGCCGAGTTTAAGAATGAGTGGAGCTATACCCATACTTCCCCCTTTGTGATTTCATGATATGTTACGGAAAGACCTCTGCCTTCTGGAGCACAAAGTTCGTTACCGTGTGGGGTGGGCAAACTGAGACTGGGACGGGCTTTTCTTTCGAGTACGCCGGTTTCACCTGTCGGTGGTAATTCACCAATACCTTGCACTCATATTTTATTCATCTAACAAAGGCGTTATATAATCTTAGCAGTTGAGAGGATCATTAGATAAGGCGTCTCTTTCTCTCTCTCTCTCGCCTAATGGCACGGAAGGCAATGCGGGTGATTACTTACTACAGCTGTGGTTAGCTCGATGGAAATGTGTCTGCCATAACTACATTGCACAGGGTCATTATTGTCTCCTGACACTTTGCTTCAGATTTCAGTGGGGCTACATTTTACTTCATTCATCACTGTAGCAGAAAATTTTCCCCTCCTTGATATTTTTAGGAAACAAAGGATGCTAAATTTGAGATTCTTCGTGTAATGTGGGCGTTATGTTATATCTACTGGGGATAAAGTTATTTTTGAGGACGGATGGACAGACACGACCTTAGAGTTGCACGTTGATTTTATCTATTTTGCAGGCAAAAAGACCCGTTACGTTCTTTTATTTTCATAAACTTAATTACAATAATGATTGCATAAATTGGTGTTAATTGCGTGATCGATTATTCGTAAAATTGAACCATTTGATTCCGAATAAACTTTCTAATTATCCAAACATTTTGTGCCTTTAAAACTGATCCATTTTCTCTTCATGCTATGTGATGTTACGTGTGTAAATATTTTTTTTGTCATTGTTTATTAACATGTATTTTGGACACGAATTGTTTTTGTAGGTTATAGTGAGCGCGACGCCAGGTGTATTACACGTGGCTTTCGTTCGTTTTGACTGGGTGGCGATGGGTGTGGTTGGGGTTTTGGCGGGTTGTGAGGGCATTACACACATGTCAAACAAATGCGGCGCCCACACATAATGCATGGAATTAACAACAGATCTGCCTAATGCAACGCTAGTCAAAACCAATAGCTTATTTTTCAATATTGGATTAAAAAAGAGCAGTGCTGTTGATAAGCTGGTTTGCTGAGTCTAGTGCAGGGGGAGAAGTGTAGGTTTTGAAAGGGATAGATTAGAGAGAGATAGAGGTAAATTTTCATCAGCGTTGGAATTTCAAATTGAGAATTAGCAAGTGTTTGAAGCCACACGGATAACAAACGTAATTATTTTTGAACTAATTTTGGATAAAACGTAACGTTCGCTGACAACAGAAGCTAAAGGGACCGGGGGGGGGGGCGGGGAAACTTCCAAAAAATTATTATACCTGCGGGGTTGAGGGGAATGATGGCTAGGAGCAACTTGATTACACTTGTCCAGTTAGGTCAGATTTGTAGTGTGAGGTAGAGACGGTGTGCAGAGTTCTCACGTCAATCAGCAATTTCTTAGTGTTTGAGGCTACGTGGGGCTTTCAGAGTCCTCTGGAAGAGGATTGCAGCCTTTTAAGATATGTCGTCTTCTTAGTGGTTGTCCGTTACCAAGGACGGAGTTGCCTTTGCTTTGTCCGTCTTGGGATGGAGGGGACTCCTCAATCGGCAACGATTCTGCCTTGTAAACAGGAGGTTTTCTTTTGGGATACCGACCGGGGAGCGTGTTATCCTGATTGAGGCCTTCCGTGGTTTCCTCCTTCTCGCCAGGCAACTGATTCTAATGTATTCCAAACTATACTATCATCGCTTCCTTCCAAATTCTTACCAAATCATTATTCACTAATGGTTATGCTGTTTGACGCTTTGTAGACTAAGCTAGATAATAAGCACACGTAAATAAACAAGTCAATAACATGAATCGTATCTGTTTTATATAAGGACTCAGTGCGTACCGCGCTGTAAACACTCTCCACTTCGGTTATAAAAACCAGTCTCTTAATGTTTTATACGGCAAAAGTTGCTGTTTGTTCTGAGATCCGTACAAAACACATAAACGCAATGTGGGCACCACGTAGAAATTTTTAACCCTTTAAAGATGAAGCGTGTCTGTTTTATATAAGGACTCAGTGCGTACCGCGCTGTAAACACTCTCCACTTCGGTTACAAAAAGCAGTCTCTTAATGTTTTATACGGCAAAAGTTGCTGTTTGTTCTGAGATCCGTACAAAACACATAAACGCAATGTGGACACCACGTAGAAATTTTTAACCCTTTAAAGATGAAGCGTGTCTGTTTTATATAAGGACTCAGTGCGTACCGCGCTGTAAACACTCTCCACTTCGGTTACAAAAACCAGTCTCTTAATGTTTTATAAGGCAAAAGTTGCTGTTTGTTCTGAGATCCGTACAAAACACATAAACACAATGTGGGCACCATGCAGAATTTTTTAATGTTAAACCTGATCGTATGTAAAGTTACCGCTAGGCTTTAAAAGGCTAATTTTACTGTACACTGTTCCGTACGCTTATTATTCCTTTATCTTATCGACCACGTGACTTTACCCATTATATTCACTTCCCGTATTCTTCTCGTCCTTTTTGTCCTTCCATCGATGCACCGTTAACGCTGCCGTATTCAAAGAACATCAGATATTTGAGCGGTTTGAATTTTCCACCGCGGTGTCGCTGGTGATTCAGGACGTCCGACGCTTCAAATCAAAAGTGCTTCACCCTGTCAGACTGCATGAAGCCTGAAAGTGAAGACAATGTTTTCCTTCGAAAAGTTGGAAACCAGTCACCCAACGACACAGCGTCACATCCCAGAAGATCGGAATCCTGTTACAGACTTGATCAGTATTTTGTGTATTCTAAGATAGGCATGTCAGTACCGGGTAGTACCTAGGTAGGGTGTCAGCGAGTAGTTTTGGTTGTACGGACAGTAAAAATATTCACCTTTTTAAAATCATCTTTTGTCGTTTGGTCTTATTTATGCTCCTCTTCTGTTTGCCCGAAATAGACACGCCGGCCTCTTCTGTTTCAGGATTAATTAAATTCTAAAATGAATGATGTTTTGCAGGTGTCTGTTTCCAGTTGTTTCTCCAACAGTAAAAATCTCTATCAAAGTAAAATTTCTCATGAATTTACTATTATCCTAGATAACAGACAATCTTAGTAACAAAATGAACATGTTATGGCGTGAGCATGATTAATGCCTATGCTCTCCACATGCAGTAAATCTAGCTGCCTTTGTCATTTATGTTTCTAGTTTTCAGGAAGTGAAGTTAAAGGATGAAATAAAGCCCAAACATAATGCGATTTTTACCCTTCTGGAAGCAGACGGGGGGCGGCTGAGAGGAATTAATTTTCTTCTAGAGTTACTGTAGGGGGCATGAATCAATTCTGTCACAGACACGAAGATCACTTCCTACTTCTATTATTTTCCTTCCTCGAGAAGTCTGCTGTTTCCTTCGGGCCTGTACATTTGCACAGGGACGTCGCACCTTGATGCCAAACTCGGCAGATTAACCCTTTAAAGACGGAGCCTATATCTTTTATATAAGGACTCAGCGCGTACCGCGCTGTAAACACTCTCCACTTCGGTTATAAAATCCAGTCTCTTAATGTTTTATAAGGCAAAAGTTGCTGTTTGTTCTGAGATCCGTACAAAACACATAAACGCAATGTGGGCACCACATAGAATTTTTTAATGTTAAACCTTTTGGTACGTAAAGTGACCGCTAGGCTTTAACACTGTAGCGAACATTACTGAGTACTGGTGTTTCCGTGTTAGCGTAAACCTACAAACGTATTTCTAAAAGTATGTGCATATAAATATAACCTGTCGTGGGTTTATAGGAGCTTCCCACAATTTGAGATATCGCAATTCGGAATAGAAAGTCTTAAGGCTGTAAATCGAAAGTATAATTTACGCAGACCAATAACCTCTTGGTGTATGTTCACCATCGTTATTACAACATTGGTTCCTTTGAGGCAAATCAACGTTTAATATTCAAATTACACCAGGCCCTTCCAAACCCTTGCCTTTTCATCAGTCACTATTTGTGACTGACGGCGTCGTTCACTACACCCTAAATAGTATGCTACAACGTTGCTGTGTTCGGTCCACTTCCCGTGCCCTGTGCTTTCAAAAGAGGCTTAAGAATTTAAACAAATAAATTGTGGAAGTTTAAACACGCAAGCCAAGGTGTGAGATCCCTGTTTTATTCCGCTGCTGTTTATGTGCGTATTTCACGCCAGAGTTGTCTTGATGATTTAGGAAGGCTCCCAGGCGGAAAGTGCGGGACCAGTGCATAATCAGACAGCACGTCGTATATATCTGAAGTTCATGTATAGGAGAACGGAAAGGAAAGGAAGTTTTGGTTGTGAAAATACACAGTAATCTAAAATTTTCTAACCTTTGTGCATATATCTTTGAGAGCCGTATCATGTATTGTTACAGATGCATATATTTGATGCTGAAAAAAGTTTAAGCAAACTTTAAAATGAAACGCGAATATTTTTGGAATAAAAAAGACAGGCAATATACGTACGTCTTAACCCTTTAAAGAAGAAGCGTATGTTTTATATAAGGACTCAGTGCTTACCGCGCTGTAAACACTCTCCACATCTGTTATAAAAACCAATCTGTTAATGTTCTGTAAGGCAAAAGTTGCTGTTTGTTCTGAGATCCGTACAAAACACATAAAAGCAATGTGGGCACCACGTAGAATTCTTTAATGTTAAACCTGGTGGTACGTAAAGTTACTGCTAGGCTTTAAAAGGTTAATCTGCAGGTGCGTTCGCGTAACAATTTTTACCGTGGAAGAACACTGAGTACCACATATTCTGAATGTGTGTCAGTAGCCTTAGTTATGCAACATGCAAAGCGCACGCGCCGTATTTTATTGTCATATGTGGCCTGTGTGGCTGTACAGTATTTTTCCACATTATTTTCTATAAGGCACGATTTTCGGAAAACATTTAGTGAACTAAAATTTTTGGTTTTTATCGACAACTTCTATCTGAAATATTTCTCTTTCTACGAACACGTGACAGAGACATAACATGACAAATGCACGTACAGCTTCACGTAAAGTAACCCTTATTCTTTACAGATTTTAATCAGACTTGAATTTTCTCGACAGATTTTAGAAAAATACCCAAATATCAAATTTCGTGAAAGTCTATCCAGTGGGAACCGAGTTATTCCGTGCGGACGGACAGACAGACAGACTGATAGACATGACGAAGACACTTGTCGCTTTTTGCAATTTTTAGAGCGTTCCTAAAAGGAAGTATGCACTCTCCTTTGACCTCTTGACCCTTGAAGATGGGACCGATACGTTGTCCCGAAACGTCGCTAAAGGATTACCACTCGACGCTGCGTAACACCCCAGAAGATCGCAGATCTCACCAGCATCGCGGCGGAAGCCTGAAATCAAATATGCATTAAGTATTTCTAAAGGGTTCTGATGATGATATCTTCCACGTCAGGATTGCTTGATTTCTGAACTACGTCCGTAGTGTTATAATTAAAAAGCAAACAACTTTTCGCAAACTATATTTTGCCGTCTTCAGGGAGAAGGGTGGAGAGGTACCTACTGAGTTGTGTCTGACAGAAAGGACACCGACAACATGTCAGCTAACCTGCTTCTTTGCGTGGTCCTACAGACAGTTTTTGCCTGCTGGAGATAAAATAAGTAACGTCGCAGCGAGATGCGTAGGCGCCTCCCCACGTACTGGTGCCGGCAACGTCGTGTCTGTTTCTGGAACAGTAGAAGTTGGACACAGAGCAGCAACCACGCACAGACCCTCCCAGGCTTACGCAATTTCAACATACGCCATTACAGTGTTAGGCAGTTTTTTTCTAAAGGTAGAATAATTGAAGTAAATTTTTTTAAAAACGCGCCAAATTTTTCCTTGCGGTAATGAAAGTTCCATGAGACGACGGCGGCGGGGGAAGAGTACTGCTGGGCGATAACACAGGCCTTCATTCTGTGGCCGATCGGGCGTTCTAGTGTGTTGTAGTTTGGATTTAAACTAGATTCCCTTTTATGTGCACGCACATTTCACCATATGTGTAATGAATTCCCACTTGCGCAAAATTCAACTGGCGACGGAAATTTTGCAACGTCAGTACTGTGTAAGTTGGGGAGTGTCAGGTGACCACTGGGCTGTGTTGAAGATTACTGTCTTCTGGAATGTGACAGTATGCAGTTGGATAGATAGGCGCTAAAGTTTCAGAGTAAGGTTTGTACCCCCTCGACCAGACTACACGGCGTCATATCCCAGAATGCAGCCATCTTCATAGTCTGTGATTTCAGGCTTCCGCCGCGACGTTGATGAGATCTGCGCTCTTGTGGGGTGTTACGCAACGTCGGGTGGTAATCCTTTACCGACGTTTCGGGACAACATATCGGTCCCATCTTCAAGGATCAGGAAGTCCAACGAAGCAGTCATTGGACTTCTTGATTCTAGAAGATGGGACCGATACGTTTTCCCGAAGCGTCCGTAAAGGATTACCAGTCGACGCTGCGTAACGCCCCAGAAGAGGGCAGATCTCGTCTTCATAGTCTCCTGCGTGCGAACCCTAAGTCTGACATTTGGTCTTAATCACGAAGTGACGCACTTTGTAGTGGTTTGTACTCATTACAAGTGGGCAAAAAGGATACATTTAGCAGGGAAACAGACGGAGCGCTTCCAGACGTCGTTTTGTATTAGTAGTGGACTTCAGAAATCTTGCGTGCCGGCCGACAGTTATCGCCGCGAACCACAAGATAGAGCTAGAGTGAATAAGGTCCGCAAGCCCCAGGCTTCGTCAAAAATTCAATTAAAATCCCCTAGCCGGCTGAAAATCATAGCCCCTTGGGTGTTGGGCCCAGTTCAGCTCTTCTGCCCCCTATATCCCTCCGCCCCCTTAATCCCGTGGGCGCACTGCATTATTGCAGCTACAGGCGCCGGGACAGCTGATGGAAATAGGAAAATTTAACGCTGTTGTGTATTTGAGTTGGAAAGACACAGATCGAGTTGGGACACAGCGGGGCTGTATCACTGGGATTAGGTATAGAAAATAAGGCAAAATAGTGACAATGATAGGATGTTGTTGGGTGTATTTAGGGTACTGTTGAAGCTTAACAAGATGGCTATGCGGCCTATGTTATCTATACGGGCGGGGTTTGTCATCCCCTGTGCGATGAGTACCATGTGATCAGATGTGATGTGGAATATGGTAAAAATTTAGCTTCCCTGAATGCATGGCGTCATATAAAAAATGACTGTTATTTGAATATACCCGTATGTGTGAAAATTGCAGAAACAGTTCAGGATACCTCTCCTGTATGGTCATTTGACAGATTCACTTTCTTTATACGTACTCAGTAGGTTTACTACTACTACTACTACTACTACTACTACTACCACCACCACCACCACCACCACTACTACTGTCAGTAAAGTTCGGTTATCGGGAAATTGTTAATTTTTTGCATTTTATTTCGGGGAGATAAGACTCTGTGGAAGTATACCTCCACTTTCCCATACATCTTCATGGTTTGGGACACGTTTTCCGATGTTATGATGAGCTCTGTACTTTTCATTCTGTAGGGTTTTTGTAATAACATTTAAAAATACGAAACTAAACAGAACGTTTAGATGCAGACCTAAAATTTTGTGCTCGGTTTTGTATTTTTAAACGCTGGACGGTGGACAAAGCTTAAGAGCTGGGTGGTTCTAAGCATATACTTTTAATTTACAAAAATAGACCCTAATGACACACAGAACTGTTGCATTTATTCTAATGCATAACAAGATTAAAGTGCTTCAAGGAGACGCATTATTAAAGGCCGCACTTTTTACATCTCTGTTATTCTGGGTCTGTTGCTCAGGGTTGTGCCGTTAGTTCTGCGACCACAACGACTGAATTTGCCTTCCTGCGACTCCTCCCACTTCCAGCAAAACGCTTTAATTCTTGCAGGCATTCCTTGCTGCTGGTGAGCCCCGTTGTTATGGCTACTCGCGTTTTCAACTCAAGTACCGCGTCTCATTTTGGGATCTAGGGAGAGAATGTTAGCATTCTGATGACTGCGATTATCCCAAACCATTTCTGTGTTTGTGTACACTCATACCCAAAACATAAAAAGAGGTACACATGGTTCACCAGACTCATGATATTCTACTTCTGTGTGTGGAGTTTTCGCTTAATCGTTTATTTCTGTATAAGAAAAAGAACCAAAGACTTTTTCGTTATCATGTGTTGATGTGCCGGGTGCCGGGTGCCGGGATGTGTTAGTTTGAACAGTAACTGGCCCTCAAGTTGGATGACCGAGAAACTGTCTTTCGATTTCCGGTAGGAACAACAATTTTTCTCTTCTCCAAAATGTGAAGACCGGCTGTGGGGCCCACCCAGCCTCCTGTTCACTGGGTATCGGGGTTATTTGCTGCAGGGTAATGCGGCAGGGAAATGAAGCTGACCATTCTCCTTCATTTAGTGCCAAGGTTAAGATTGTGCGGAGCCACACCTGTACGCACCCATACGCTTCCACGGCGTGCACACGGGCGGCTTTAGCTTCGCATTACCATAAACATGTGATTACGTGATATGCAACGGAAGGAATTTATCTTTTGTATAATGAAATTTTTATGCATTATCTGGAAACTCTTCCTTTTAACGAGACTAGGCGCTTCCTTGAGAAGTTTCATTGCTTATTACTTATTAATTATTGCCTGGACATTTGAAGCACTGATATTCCTATACAGTATTAAATAATATTTTTAATTGAGATGGATTGTGTTTACTCAGCGGTACGAAATGGGTTTTTAAATAAAGTAGATTACCTTTCGTCCTTAAATATTTAATGAATACATTATTATCTTTCAAGTCTTCATTTCTAGTGTTATATTCAGTTAGTGAAGAGACTGTACCTGAAATGTAAGGAAAAAGGGGTAGCTGAGAACACATTTAGTTCACAACAGACCCCAGGAAATTCAACAATTCCTCTCCAACCTCTCTGTTTCTTGTGTTAGAGTTATAATTTTTGCTTCTTTTATAGTACTTTGTTGCTTCAACGTTTCCCTTCTGTTCTGGACCCTTATCTTTCATTTGTTTTTAATAACGCAATTTGCAGAACAACTTTCTCGCCGTTCTACACATGAAGAGTTTAGCACTGTTTGCTATGATGCAGTCCCCACCTTGCTGCCATATGTAAATTTATGCCGTAAAAATGTGTGATGATTTTCAGAATTAAAGCAGTACGTAATTGGTCTGTACAGCCCCTTGTTGTCTGTGTTGTGATAACGTACACTGAGAGAAGAAATTTAACCTGTAGCCTTGCTAACCAACTCCATGGAGCAAGGTTCGGTTTGAGCAGCTAATAATTTCTCAGTGAGTCAAGAAATTCGTCACATTTCATGAAACTAGGAGAGTCATTACTGTTTTGACAAGAGCCCACCACTTTCCCCCGTTCTGAGCCGGGCGATTCCAGCCCACGCTTTACCATACCGTTGCTATGTGTTCCATTTTAATACACTTCCCTTTCCCTCGGACTTTCCGGTCAAAATATTCTTTGCGTTTCCCTTCTCCTCTGTAGGTGTCTCATGCCATCTTATCTCACAGTCAGTGAATGAATTACCGTCACCACCACTGTATAGTGTCATTTGATTATAATACAGGCTACATAAAACATTAATCACCAACAAATGCACAAAGAGATTTTTCATCAATTGTAACACACTCCTACATGTTTCGACCCTGCTGGGTCATCTTCAGGGAGAACTTTCTGTTGTCGTTACACTAAGGTTGCACTATACAGTTGAGCTCAACTGTATAGTGCAACCTTAGTGTAACGACAACAGAAAGTTCTCCCTGAAGATGACCCAGCAGGGTCGAAACATGTAGGAGTGTGTTACAATTGATGAAAAA
>BLKM01007791.1:0-10947 GCA_013340265.1 Coptotermes formosanus | reverse complement strand
ATTAATCAACAACAAAAGCACAAACAGTTTTTTCATCAATTGTAACACACTCCTACATGTTTCGACCCTGCTGGGTCATCTTCAGGGAGAACTTTCTGTTGTCGTTACACTAAGGTTGCACTATACAGTTGAGCTCAACTGTATAGTGCAACCTTAGTGTAACGACAACAGAAAGTTCTCCCTGAAGATGACCCAGCAGGGTCGAAACATGTAGGAGTGTGTTACAATTGATGAAAAAACTGTTTGTGCTTTTGTTGTTGATTAATGTTTTTTGTATAGTATAGTGCACGGACATGGAGCACATTAAACAGGCTACATGTTTCGACTGCTTTTTACAGTAATTATCAGGCCTTTCATAGACAAAATGTAAAAGGCAAAATTCTTAGTAACTGAGATCTTAATTTTACATAAGTTAAAAAAAGTTTTTGGAATAAAATGAAACTGCAATTAGTTATAAGATGATTTAAAATATATGGGGCTTCGTGGTTTGTTGATCTGTTCCAGTGTGATGATTGGTGAGTGTAGATTTGTTGTATCTGTGAAGATCCACTGTAATTAATTAGACAGTAGGTCTTGAAATTTTCCACAATATAATAGTAACGCATTGTACAACTACTTACTATGTATAAGATCGTGACTGTGACAGCCAGTATAGTAGCAACGTCACAGTCACGACCTTCTGTTATAAACCATATGGACGTCCGGTGTTCTTAACAATGAGTGTCCTCTGATGATGGCGACATTAGACGCCGAAACGTATGTCGGGAAGGAATAATTGTTAATAAAAGTGCATTAGTTTGTGATTTTGTTCATATACTGAAAATGCACGGTGAAATCAATATAAAATTTTATGCAACTCTTCCTCTTACATTACTGATTCTAAAATAATATCTACGAATTTCGGTACCTCAGTTTTTTCGTAGTACCTCTAGAAATAGAATCTCTTGAGTTGCTGTATAAACGTACAATCTTTTCTCTTATACATTTCTTCTGCCTTAGATTCCACATAGAGCATTTCATATTCTGAAACCTTCCGGTCAGAATAATCCGGTTATCATAGATAGACAGTCAGAAGAGCCATAAAACAATGGCGGGTACAAAATGAAGTCAAATCGAAGGGTTGTCTTGGTCTGTGATTGGCAGACAAGTTATTCCAAGAGAGCACACGACATTGTATTAGGTGGTGGGGTTGCGAAACGACCCTCGGCCACATAACAGGAAGCAAGAGCAGGCGCGCGTGGGCAGAACGGCGCATCATTTCAATATGCGGCCGATATGGTGGGAAGGTTGGGGGGGGGGGGGGAGGAGGAGTTTGCGGTGGATGAGGTTCTTTCATTTTATACATGCGGAGCAATTTAAATTTTATTCCAGCGTAGAATTTCCGATTCTATTCTCTTCTCTTTCATCCCTCCTTTAAACTTCATCTCGATTACTAACCAAAGAAAAAATTGCGGCCTTCAACTCTTTAAAGCAGAGTGGTAAAACGTAAATGCCACGTACTTTAACAGTAAACAAGTCTTCATTTTCCGCGCACGATGTTTTTAGAGCCTTCTTCTGGTTCTCAGAATAAAAAGCTATTTTTTCCTTGTAATGGAAACTGTTTACTGTGCGCAGAAACTAAGTTTTATGTACTGTTTGGATGAAACCTACACTTCAAAGGCAGTACCATGGCTCAGACAATTCAGCACCTTCGTCTCTATGCCAAGACCCGAGTTCGAGCCCTGGCCAGTTTATGTGAAATTTGTGGTGAAGAGAGTGTCCCTGGGAGAGGTTTTTCTCCGAGTACTTATTTTTTACTTTGTCAGTATCATTTCACCAATGCTCCAAAATCACCTGATTTTAGTATTACCAATCAGAAGGGCAAGTGGGCGCAACGTGGGAACCTTCAAACATAGCAATGCTTTTTCAGGTATCAGACGGCACTAGACATAAATAGGCATCCATATTTTTTTATACTTCAAAGAGTTAAGGCGGATCAACAGGGTAGCGTTTCATACCCACCGACATGAATTTGCTGACTCAAATTGAATAGTGATAGCGCAAAATGTTCAAAAAGTGAAGAGCAGTTTTTTTTGCAATTTACGTAAGAAATTATTTTCCTATATTTTTTACAGTAGCATTATGTTCTTCTACCTAACACGTGGACGTTGATCGAAGTCCTGACTGCAGCTTTCATGCCACTAATTACATTACTGTCAACACATTCTTGCAGATTGATACATTTTCGGAAAATCATCATCATCGTAATCATCATCATCAAGTGTACTAATGAACTGTTTAAGAAAATGTGTTTTTCTGTTTGCGTTTGTTTCGTATGTGTCCCCTTTACTCTTCTTTGTTTGTGTTTCTTCGTTTTGCTGTTTCTCTAACGGGCCACTAGGCTGTTGACCTGTCAGATTAAAAAATAAGAATTGAATTGAGTTATTGTCATGGCTATTGTTATAAAAATTCAAATAACTGAAAGGTGATACTGCTGTCACTCATATTTCATGAACACTTTTATTGCGATGCCATCACTTACTTTCAAAGTAACTTACACGCTTTATACGAGTAAAGACTCTATGCTTTTCGAACGACGGTAAAATCCCTTTTATCGTCAGGCGGAAGACGTTGATACCTCTTGCATACGAAATGAATTGAATGAACTCAGTCAGGGTAAGGAAGAGGAAAATGCGAGAGGCCAGAACGATTTCAATCAGACTCCGAGGTGGTCGGAATGGTTTCTCATCTCTTTACCTGCGAACAACACTTGATATATGGAGTTGCCTAAGGGGGCAGTGCGTGTCTGCAGGCGCGTGAAGCTCGTTCTTTGTTTGCGGACGAAGACAGGCGCTATGATATTCTGCGCATTTTGGATTAGAGGGTCTTACTGTTATCACAATAAGTATCGCTGTGTTCTGTCTAGTTATTTAAATACTTTACATAGCTGCGTCTATATTTCGTGCTATATCTGTTAGGTGTACAACTTGAACACATTTTAACCTTTTAAAGCCTAGCGGTAACTCTACGTACCACCAGGTTTAACATTAAAAAATTCTACGTGGTGCCCACATTGCGTTTATGTGTTTTGTATGGATCTCAGAACAAACAGCAAATTTTTGCCTTATAAAACATTAAGAGACTGGTTTTTATAACTGAAGTGGAGAGCGTTTACAGCGCGGTACGCTCTGAGTCCTTATATAAAACAGATAAGCTTCGTCTTTAAAGGGTTAATTTGAAACTATATAGGTGAAGGTAAAAATATCCCATTACAGGCCTGGACAGGCCCTTAGGGCTCCAGGAGGTTGAAACTCCCAGAATTTCTAGACAATCGCCACATGAAGGTGGCAAGTTTGTCAGCCTTACGCACCGGCCGCCTTTACCTCCCAGGATCATAATGCGGCCGGAAGGATGAAGTCAATGCAAAATCCTAGTGACTCCATCTGGAATCAACACCGCAACCTTCCGGCTTCCAGAGCAGTGCCCCAACCAACTGCGCCACCTTCTATGCAAGCTGTATAGGAGACGTAGTAATATCTTTGTACATTTTAGATAGTGTAATTTTGGTTTGTCCGCCCTTATTTTGATATGTCGTAATTGTTTTTTTGTGACACCTTTGACCAGTGGGAATCCAAAATTTTGTGTGGGGGTTAGAAAGTCAGCCTCCTTCAATAAAGAACCGTATATCCTTACACATAGGAGTATGTGTGTGGTTTATTTTGTGAATATTAAAAACCTATTAGCTAAAATTGTAAGGAAGGATAATAATTAAGTTATGAAGTGAAGCTGAAAAAGGTTGGGGTTGAGAAATAGAATGACATGCGAAAACTGGACCGCAATGCTTTCATACCATTTTAACTGAGAGCGCTACCGTACATATTGGTAAGAAGAGTACGGGGTAACTTCAGTAGCGTCTTCCTGTGTGCTGTGTTGGGTGTGTGTTTGTAAATAAGCAACACGAATGTTGCACTTCTGTGTACTTGATATTGGAGAACGGACCGGGATAGCTCTCGGTGTATTTTACACATTACGGGCTGGACGGCTGAGGAATAATATTACGGACAAAGGATTTGTTCCTCTCCATAGCCCTCCAGATGGAAATACACATAGCGGTACCTTTATTTGACAGGTTATTTCGGATTCTTTCTGTGGTAGCAGTACTTATATAGCCTTCACGGTCTCGCTTTTGACGTTTGACGTTTTACCTTAACACGTCATGTTTTCTGTACAAGGATGTATACAAGGGGAAGTGGGCTGCTGGGCTACAGCCTCCAAAAGACCCCAAAAACGAAATTTAAAGAAACACAGATTTTGTAAACAGGAAGATACAAAAAGCTTTACGTGATTTTCCCTTCAGCCGAAAAAGCCACTGAAATCGGCTGATGATTAGTACATGAGAATTTTGAAAGACAAATTAATAAAATTAGAAAAAGGAAGCGGATTGAAAACTGTGATTGAGTCATGGAACGTGTAGTTATATTTGTATGTATATATGTATATGCAGTTGCAGACAGCGTTATGATTCGTTTACACTTAGACATTATTTTTATTAAAACCAAACATAAATTATATATAGTCTCAGGGTCAGCCCCCCCCCCGCCCCCCCGCCCAAATGAAAACTTTTAGGTGCGCACCTCTTTGTGCAGCCATTAATATTTCGTTTCGTGTTGTGAGCTTCACGTGAGATGAAAGCGAAATTCAAACTGGAGGATAAATAAACCATTGCCCTTGTTATCGCGTATTTTACTTTAGCTCTACAGTGTTTAGCAGTGTGAAGGGTGCATGAGGTAGGTTCTACCAGTTCAGTCAATAAGGGCTGATGAGGAGGTAGGGGGTTCAGCTGTAGGAGGCTTCAAAGTGAAAACAAGAACCACTGTGCCTAACGTATTTTAATCTGTCGGTCTGTTTAAGGGTATCTCATTGAATGAGATGGTACTACTGGGACGTTTATACCCTGTTCCCTCTCTCTACCGCTGTATTCCAATCTGCCAAGCGGCAGGGTGTGGGCTTAGAGATAGGGAAGGACATTGAACGTTCCTGTGAATTGAGATAGCAGGTAAAATATGCAGTTAGTGTGAGTTTGGTTGGAAGAGAAGTCGAAATAAAAAAGCGGGCACAGTACCTTTAAATGGAGATAAGGATAGAAATAGAAAAAGCTGGGAACTGAATGCGTTGAATCCACTTTGCAGTAGATTTTTTTTTTTTACCCCAACAGTTAGTAAGAAAAACCCACCTACGTAAACCGCCAGTATAGTCAATTCACATCCTTTGCTGGATGGGAACCACCTCTCCCCCCAATTCTGCATTATTCACAGCTTCTCATTTCCGCCCTGATCGAGTTCTCTTCTCTTGTCTCCTCTCCCCTTATCCTATTTACCACATAAGATCTATCTGTTAAACTCCTTTGCCTTACGAGAGTTATGCAAAAGAAAACGGGTGTGTGGAGAGACGAGATAGGAATTGGTAACAAAATGGTAGAAATTTGACACAGACAAACCTGGGCAAAGGAAAGAAAAGCAACATTTTATTGTAATGATTAATAACTTTAAATTTGTGACCTAAATTGCGTTGAGGATTCTGAGATGGGCCCCTTTTAGTGGTATTGTATGTATTAACAAAGAATGTAATCTTCTGGGGACACATGCAGTCTGGCACAAATATACAGATGTTTCGGAATAATTAGCTGGACTCCATCTTCATGGCAGCTGAGAGAGATGCACAACAAAAGTAAGTGGTGTATCCTGTGTGCTTACTACGCATATGAATGATACATACTAGACACGGACACGTACGATTACAAGGTCACAATATCCACGTGCTAACCCACACTATATGCTGCGATGTCAGTTTTCGTCCGCAATCTCTCGGGACGGCTTCAAAATCTTATCTGTTTTCTTCCGCGAGAATAGCAGGTAGCTCTCAAGCCAGCAGAAGGTTACATCCCTTGTCATCCACAGCTATTGTTCACATTTTTACCTTCCACGACGGTGGCGATCCCAGTGGCCGCGCGGTCTAAGGCGTGTGTCTGCGGCAGTTCACTTGCTGGGATTGAGGGTTCGAATCCCACCTGTGTCATTGCTGTCTGTGTCTTGTGAGTACTGTGTGTGTTGGCAGGTAGAGGTCTCTGCGACGGGCTGGTCACTCGTCCAGGAGAACCTAGCCCTAGCGGGCCAGGGCGTCCTCCATAATGAGGACGCCCTTGCCCACTAGGGCTCATGTCGGGTAATTTGTAATTATTTCACAGTTATCACGTAACGAGCGAACACCGGGGGCGAGAGCCAGGGATTTCTGCCCCGTGCAGTTGGAAATGATCACGAAACAGACGTGTGGAAACAGAGTTATATTTTAGACTACGTATTTTTTACACTTAAATTAAGTTTATATATCAATATACAGATTCTATCATATGTGAAGTATATGAAAATCGGTGATTACGGCTGTAATATATGTACATTTTACCATTCAGTGACACGCTGCACGCTGCTTATGTCGATAGATGAGGCCGTTATGACGGCTGAGTAGTTCAGCCGAAACATGTAGCAGCACGTGTAAATATTCTGCAGTGGCTGGTAACAAATAAAACTTGTATATACAAGTAATAACATCACGTACCTCAACACGCATTGTTCTGCCGCCTGACAAGCCCCTGATTTTACGCAATTTGAAGGTCTGTCACAGCGTTCAGATCAGCTCAACACTCGTCCCTACCTTGAGCCGGATGAATGCAACATGCTTACTCATTCCATGCCTTTAAAATCCTTTTTAATATTATCCTCCCATGTGCACTTAGGCCTTCCAAGTGGTCTCCTTCCTTCATGCTTCCCAACTAAAATCGAGTATGCATTTCCTTTTCCCCCATACGTGCAACATGTTCCGCCCATCTCATTCTCCTTGATTTGAGCACGCGCATAGTATCTTGTGTGCAGTAAAAATTATGACGCTCCTGATTATGCAGTCTTCTCCAGTCCCAGGTTACCTCATCCCACTTAGGCCTAAATGTCTTCCTCAGCACGCTCTTCCTGAACATCCTCGGGTCTATCTTATGCTCTGAATGTGAAATACCAAGAGGCCCGCATGTTGTGTTGTGTAAATTGTTATTATCAATATTTGTGTTGTCAGATGGCAGTTAAGAGTGTTTCAATATGACTTGTTAGCCCGTCCGCATGCGGCACAGTGCCAGTTTACAGCCTCAGTGAAGCCAAATGGCTCGTCCAGTTTCGGTTCTGGTGTAGGTAAATTTTCCTTCGCTTGTCAAGTTTCCCGCATTTTATGGAAACAGAAAGTTCATTATCGTGTTGACAGCAGTTGGACAGTGGCCCTTATTGACAGCCAGATAATGTATCCCACAATTTCCAATATTACCACACTGAAATTCACTTTAATATTATGCTACTATGTACGCCTAGTTCTCCCACGTAGTCTCTGTCCTTCAGGCTTCCCCACCAAAACTTTGTCTGCACGTCTGTTTTCCCTCATAAGGCCACATACCCCGCCCATTTCATCATCACAACTGTCTGCTGCCCCTCAGCATTTGGCGTAATGTTGCCATTCACACGGCACAGTAACCACTTCAATTTTCGGCCCGGCAGCACAATTTCTAGGCGCGCTAACCTAGACACTGAACTACTATTCATATTAAAACCCCACGTTTAAGGAGAGATTTGAGTTTCGCACAGCGGTGCTGCTGAAAATTCCATTTTTCTGGGGTGTAAAGCTGCATCGCTGGACGAGTAATTGCGGACGTTTCGAAGGAAGATAGTGCCGTCGTTTCCAAGGAGAAAGCAGTCCAAATATTTTCTTCTTGGAGATGCTTCACCTTGAAGATGAAGTCACTACGTTCCTTCGAAACGACGGCTAGCACTCAACCAATGACGGAGCGTCGCATCCCAAGAGAATGGAATCCTCAATTACACCGACGTGAAAACGTCAGAACTCACATCCAGTTTAATATCACCATGACATCCATCCTGATCTTCTTAGTCCTTATTAATTTCACCTTCTAAGGGAAACTTCAAAAAGAATGACGCTGAATCATCTTGTGTTAGATCATTCTGAATAGGTAACGTATCAGACAAATATCTGTATATTCGGCTTTGCTATAATTACATTTCGCTACAACTCTCTTTAATTCAGATAACTACTTACCTTGGCACACCAGCTCAGTGAGAGCATTATGTGGGTCCCTCCATAAAATCAATTTTGTGGTAATATGATTTATGTTCTAGGTGGAGGGTTTTGCGGAAGTTAAGCGTTCCTTTATTTTTGTTTAATACTTATTCTATATAATGTTGCGTAAGGTAAATGTAAACAGGAGTTGTTAAACCCCTCGCTGTGCTGCAGTTTTGCAGACCTCCGATCACTGACGCTGTAAGGGAAGTGAGGCCCCAGCTATACATGCCGACACGAACAGTGGCTTAATGTAGTTGGCATGACAACCTTTGCCGATCCCAGTGGCCGCGCGGTCTAAGGCGTAGGTCTGCGGCCGTTCACTTCCTGGGATTGAGGGTTCGAATCCCACCGGTGTCATTGCTGTCTGTGTCTTGTGAGTACTGTGTGTGTTGACAGGTAGAGGTCTCTGCGACGGGCCGGTCACTCGTCCAGAAGAACCTAGCCCTAGCGGGCCAGGGCGTCCTCCATAATAAGAACGCTCTGGCCCACTAGGGCTGTTAAAAAACTGGGGGGAACAGGGCTGGGGGTATGGGGCAAACACGATAACCATTATTTGTTACCCTAACTTTGCCTGATGCATGACGGGTTATTGTACTTATGCGGAACATGTTGCAATAAAGTTATAACACAAAACGGTTTGAACCATTTACTCTGTATCTTCACCACAACAGGATGTCTCTCCTAAGGATAACAGCTGATGCACTGTCCCATTGTATTTCGATTTTCCCAAGTACAGTACTTGATGAGCGCAGAGTGATCGCTTCTTGCCGCATTACGTCGAAACATGCAGCGATGTCGATGCCGGAACAGTTCTTGTAAATATGAAGCTAATATTGGCACAAGAATTTTGGATAAAGTTTTGTGTGTACGTCATAACAGTGACATGTTAGTGCAGGCTGTTTTATCGCCTCCTTATATATAGTTACAGTGACAGTTACAGTTACACTGACAGTTACAGTTACAGTTACAGTTACACTGACAGTTACAGTTACACTGACAATTACAGTTACAGTTACAACGACAGTTACAGTTACACTGACAGTTACAGTTACAGTTACAACGACAGTTACAGTTACACTGACAGTTACAGTTACACGACGGTTACAGTTACACTGACGGACCCCTTCCATTGTTGAGGCCGGTCTTCCTTATTCCAAATACAATTAACAATTTATCATTACACAATTTTCGTGCAGTTGTTTTGTATATACAAGTTTTATTTGTCACCAACCACTGCACAATATTTATACATGCTGCTACATGTTTCGGCTGAACTATGCAGCCATCATCACGGAATTATCCGCTATAGACAGAAGCAGCGTGCAGCGTGTCACTGAATGGGAAAATGTACAAATATTGCAGCTGTAGTCGTTGATTTTATAGTTTAAATTGTGCATGATAAAATCCAGAATGTTATTACATGAATGTTTAAGGTATAAAATATATGAAACAGTCCGTTTCCAAACATCTGTCCCGTAACCACTTGCAGTTTTGTGGAGTTGAGACCCCTGGGTGTGGTACCCACAAGACCGGAAGTTTTTACGGGACAGATGTTTGGAAACAGAATACTTTATATATATATATATGCGTATTTTATACCCCAAAGAATTTATTAATGACGTATTGGATTTTATCATACATAATTTAAACTACAAACTCAATGACTACGGCTGCAGTATATCTACATTTTCCAATTCAGTGACACGCTGCACGCTGCTTGTGTCTGTAGCGGACGACTCCCTGATAATGGCTGAGTAGTTAAGCCGAAACATGTAGCAGCATGTGTAACTGTTGTGCAGTGGTTGGTAATAACTTATATATGTATATGTATATTGTGGATTCGGATCCCGCCCGGGGCATGGATGTCTGTCTCTTGTGAGTGTTTGTGTTGTCAGGTAGAGGTCTCTGCGTCGGGCTGATCACTCGTCCAGAGTAGTCCTACCGAGTGTGGTGTGTCTGAGTGTGATCGTGAAGCTTCAATAATGAGGAGGCCCTGGCCCCCACTATGGGTTGATGAGCCATGGAAACAGAAAACTTCCCTGTTAGGTGACGAATGCATTGTTATGACGCTCGACAATTGGGTGTCAGAATTATTGATAAACACGTACTCTAGAAACTTAACGTGTTCCATGTCCGTGCACTATATTATACAAAAAACTTTAAACATCAACAAATGCACAAAGAGTTTTTTCTCGTCAATTATAGCACACTCCTACATGTTTCGACCCTGCTGGGTCATCTTCAGGGAGAAACCTTCCGTTGTCGTTACACTATGTTGCACTATACAGTTTAGCAACTGTGCTGCACAGTCAACAGCACATTCTCGCTAAACTGTATAGTGCAACATAGTGTAACGACAACGGAAGGTTTCTCCCTGAAGATGACCCAGTAGGGTCGAAACATGTAGGAGTGAGTTATAATTGACGAGAATAAACTCTTTGTGCATTTGTTGGTGTTTAAAGTTTTTTGTTTTGTATAATATAGTACACGGACATGGAACACATTAAATTTGGTTAAAAATAGTATATTCATCATCCAACTGTTTGTGTTACAGATATGTTCGCATCATATTGGGTGTTTGTATGTATTTACCTCCTTGTATTTCTGCCGTTGCAGTTTGGTATATATGGCAATGAGATGCAGCTAGTCAGTGTCTGAAGTACAGGCTTGTATAATATTCCGCATGATTGCAGCCCTTTGTTTTTTCATTTTATGAAGACAGATTTACATGGCAAAATTTTTGGATTTTCGTGAAATTTGTTACGAACGTGTTGCTACAGAAGGCTTCTCTTTTTTTTT
>BLKM01007784.1:0-26828 GCA_013340265.1 Coptotermes formosanus | reverse complement strand
AGTTAGTTAGTTAGTTAGTTAGTTAGTTAGTTAGTTAGTTAGTTAGTGCAATTGATAGTACAAGTATTCCCACAAAAACTTGCTCCAACATTCCTGCCCTTACAGAAAGAATCACCATAAAATATTGGAATGCGTAATTTCACTGAAGAAGGTTGAGTGTCATTTCTATAGTTTCATGTAGATCAAGTGAGGAAACAAATGTTAATGTTACGTATTTTTTCTTCCGCAGATTTCTTGCAATCTGGTGGCCTCTGAAGTGCCAGATCACGAAGCGGCGGGCCCGCTTTATGATCTTCGTCATCTGGGTGATAGCCCTAACGACGACCATCCCCTGGGCCTTGTTCTTCGACCTCGTGATCATCTTCAACGATGCGCCGGACGTTCTGTTGTGTGTCGAGGTGTGGCCGGACGCCCTGGACGGCACACTCTACTTCCTCATAGCCAACTTGTTATTCTGCTACATCCTGCCTATGATCCTCATATCTCTCTGTTACATTCTAATATGGGTCAAAGTCTGGAAACGCACAATTCCTACAGATACGAAGGATGCGCAGATGGAGAGGATGCAGCAGAAATCCAAGGTTAAAGTCGTCAAGATGTTGGTAGCTGTGGTTATCCTGTTCGTGTTGTCCTGGTTGCCACTCTATGTGATATTCGCAAGGATCAAGCTTGGCGGGGCAATTGAGATTTGGGAAGATGATATCCTGCTGGTAGCAACGCCTATTGCACAATGGCTTGGCGCATCCAATTCCTGCATAAATCCAATTCTGTATGCGTTTTTCAACAAGAAGTACCGCAAAGGTTTCATCGCCATTTTGAAGAGCAGGCGCTGCTGTGGACGTCTCAGGTACTACGAGTCCGTTGCCATGTCCTCCTCTGCAAGCATGCGCAAATCGTCTTACTATGTAAATAATAACAACTCGTCAACACGACGCCCTCCTGGTCAAGACACATCAGTGTCATACATTTTCAACAATACTGGAGTCTAGGAACGAATTTGGCTTATGATTTGGATTAGCCGAAATTTGTATTCCCACCATACCCAGGGAAACAATGATTAAGAGGGATAGCCCTTTGTAATGGCGAAGATCTGCCAATATTTTGCAGTTGTCAGGCCCTAGTTAGTTTCAGGGTGAAAGATTTATGATTGATCGAGCCCGTGGGTATCCTTGCTCGGTGTTGCAAATTCTTTGCATGGCGGAGAGAAGGGGTTAGCTATCTGGTCCCCGAGCTCAGGTGGAGGAATTGAGCGTTAGGGTTTGTTCGGTATCATTGGAAATGGTCCTGAGTTTTAAGCTTAACAGAGAAACATAATAAATACTAACATTAAAGTAACAGGGTAAGTTTTGTTGTTAGTTTCATAACACACTTCTACAACGGGTGCTTTTACATATTGTTACAGTCATTTTTCTGTTGGAACTTATTCTACACATTTTCCGGTTAACATTCTTTCAGATTGTTGTCACAGAGCATCGGAAATAGGTACATCATTTAGCACCAGCATTTTAAAAAAATATTTTTTTCTATGTGTGTTATGGCAAATTGTTACAAAGAAGCACTCGTTTGGTACCGGACTCCATCTTATACCTGTTGTGAGTAACAGTTAATATTTGTGTAAGCCTGTTATGCTTCCTGTCTAACAGAATTTCTAAACTTCAATTTAGTTACCAGTTAGTAAGTAAGTACTACATATAATGATTATTAACATAAATAGAACTAAATATGTTAAGGGATTATTGAATACGATCGAGACTCTAGTGGTTGGAAGCCATCAGTCTGGATCAAGAACTCTGCTTATTTTGTTATGTACCATGTTATGTCCACACAATGTTGCTTCACTATATAAACACGTAAATAAATATAATGTAAATAAAATCACATTGTGACGTTCAGGTCGGACAGTGACACGTGCTTTGTTTTGTTGTTGGGCGATTCGGCAGAGAGAGACCTTTGTTCACACTTTTGCAGACGTTCCATATTTCTTGTTGCAAGTTTTAATATTAATAACACACACAGTTTTTATATTAAAATATAGGAAACCTGATGGAACTAAGCTGCATGTAAATCTCATCATCTCTGGTTGTTTAGCATTTTAGATTCTTGATCCACCGACGCCACGTCACTGTGATCTCAACAAACGTAATCTTATGGTCATGTGACAGCACAACTGCGCCTGCGCGTTAGTACATCATTGGCGCTCCACAAGCCCCATATTCAGCCACTCGATGACACTTGCGAAATACCTTGTTGATTGTAAAGAACGAAAACTGTGAGTGGGCTCATCTTAGTGATTACAAAACACACAAAATTTGTCATAAGGCACAAAGGTACAAAGTAGCCTTATTACGAACAATAACTTGTATGTGATTCCTTCTGGAATTGAGTAAATTTTTCCTAAGTCCACAAGATATATGTCTTATATGTGTTGATGTTTTCTTGCATTTTTACATAAATTAAGGTTTATTGTATTGTCTTAAATTATATTACCAAATGTAATTCGAAAGCTTCATTTTACTAAACTTAGGTTAACTCTACAAAACTGGAGTTCGAACAGAGTCATCATTTGAGATTATATCTTGGACCTCTCACATCCAAAATCAAGCCCCAACTTTTTCCTTAATTTTCACAAGGGTTCTATCAAATATTATCCCTTTGAAATAGGTAAAGTATTGTCGAAATCTACAGAATCCGTTGCAGACTTATAGAAAGAAAGGTGATCAATATTTAAAGTGGCTTTTTTATCACCAGACTTAGCGTAGTCTCCCTGGTAACCATCGTTGGATAGTATGAGCACCCTTTTTATCCAGGATTTTTTAAATTAATTGATTCGTAGAATTTCGCAAAATGACGAATTCCGTGTGAGTGGACTTTAAACTCTACGGCAGAGCAGATAGCAAGTAACTTTATTCTGAATTAATTATAATGTCATTCAGGAATAAGAACCTCTATGATGAAATACGAATTTCCTGGTAAGAGGGAAGTGAAGGTCAGTTTTAGGCCCAAGGGGAACCAAATAAGAGTACTTTCCATTGCAGACGGGGATTTGGTTATTCAGTAACTCACGGAGAATTTTCGTATCTTGCTGTACAGAATTAGGCGCGTCGTAAGTCATGCAATATTTCAGACAGGCAGGCATAGCATTCCCTTTTGCAGAAAATGAAACTCCACACAATTGTAGAAATGTTTCGGTTTGCCTTAAATTTTATGTGTCTTTAATGGCTGTTATATCGCTATGAATTTATCTAACACGCATTCCCTTGAATGAAGAATGCAGTGTAAAATATGCTTCACAGTTCACGATACAAATAATTTTTTGTAGCTCTGAAAACTTGTTACATTATTGGACTGGTGAGTAAGGAGTGTAATGAGAGTGTGCAGATGGGGCATAGACACTAACAATTGTGACTTACTCTGAGTGTAAGTTCAGTTGAATGCAGAAGGAAAGACTTTTCAGCTATACAGAGTGTGACTGAAGCTTGTTCAATTTTTTGCTTTCGTCTCGAGGGCAATTCTAAGATAAACTCTAAGCGAAATTTACAAGTAAATTCAGCTTCCTTAGAGGGTTGTTATTATTCCATGTAACAAAACTGATTTAATAGAAAGCTTGTGTCTGTATTACTGGATTTATCACATGAAGGTAAAATGTCTGACTTTGTTACTTGTATATCTCATTGTCTGTTCGTAATACACGTACGTTTCCTTTGAACAAAACCGACGGTTTCCGAGTGTGACCTGTCGACACTGCCAGCAATCACAATAGGATCCAGAATGTGGGTATTAACATCACATGACACAAATATGAAATGCTTTCTTTTCTTTCTCTTACATAAAATCAGTGAATCGGAAGAATCGTCACATGTTAACTGTCGCTCTTCTTGTATAGTTAAGTGGCCGCGAGACATTCTGCTCAAACAGAATTGTGTAAATCTTTGAAATGTTGCATTTAGATAAATTTGTGTTGGATGCAGTAGTACTGTTGCTTCAATTCAATGATCACAAACTCATTAGCACAGAGAAATTCTTTAGAATCAGATTCGTCACCGATAATTCTAGGGTAAGAATGATATTGTAACAGTATAGACGAAAGCTGGTGATAAAATACGTGTTTGGTTGTGTCAGCTATGGAAACTTAGTTTATCGTGACCGAATCTTAATCATGTTTTTGATTTCGAATTATTCGAAATCCGAGGCAGTATAATGGACTACGCACGGTTGATTGTACGTCATATGTAATGCATATACTTTAATTTATCACTTAAACTTGAGTACTGTATATGTGAAGTAATGTCACCGTGAAGTGTACAGTAGATGCCTGAATATATCAGGTCTGCCTTATTGATTTTATATACCTTTATACAAAATTTTGTCTGTGTAAAACAAAGACCACTGTGTCAGTAATATTTATGTAAAAAAACAAAGTTACCTGTCAGGATGTAATTACTGTATCCTGCGTACTGATGTTTACAAACTGTAACGTAAGTGAAAAGTAAAGTACAATAAATGTAAGGTGATTTCATTGTTTCTCACGAATAACATACAAGCTGTTAATGTGATAAATGTGAGACAAAATCTCTATGTAATAAATGCATCTCTTGTATGCCGCAAAACTGGCATCCTTTTGTGTAGTGGATAGAAGGAACAATGACACTTGCTTCGAATTGCGTTATACTTAGCGCAGTGACATCACAGTGCTCGGACATGTAATCTTCAAGATTTCACTCTAAGAAATTAAGACTTATGGCCTTGCCTTCTAGAGTCCAAACCCGACAAACTTTTCTTTCGTGTAGCACACGATTATCATCCCAGACATAAGCCGTGTGCGGATTGTGAAATTTTACCTGCTTATGAACGACCCGCGTATCATAAAGAATGTATTTTGTGTGATGGAGCGTCATAACTTAATTAGCTGAACTGGGGATAATTACATGAGTCTATGTGTAGTGAGTTTTTGGAGCACGGACTCGGCCGAAAGGGTCCGACACTCCACCAGTTAATTCGGCCAGGCGCATAACGCACAATTAATTACTGAGTCACTTCAGAGGCTGCAGCTCAAAGTCCCTCGTTGTCACGTTTTAGGGAATGAGCTGCTTAGTCTTAGAACTATGGGTGATGAAATCATGCATTTGTTTGTCGTTAATGGTTAGGTACGTTATGTTAATTTTTACAGCTATTACCCTATGTGAATTTATGGAGACGACATTTGACAAGTAGTTTTTTGTGATTTATGTCAATTTGAGCAACAGACAGTCTCACGCTGATGTAACGTCCATCTGTGCTTATAAATTACAAATTCTTCACTCTGAGGGAATTAATACAATAGTGGTCTGAATTTATGTGCTGAAACTTGCCAAGTGAAACTTTATTGTAACTTACGCATGTGACAATGTGTATTTGTAGTCTGTAATGCCGACGTTTTGGAGATTTCTGCTGTCCAAATTATTAAAGCCATTGGATATTTACTTCGTCTGATGTACAACATCTCCGAAACATCGGCAATAAAGTCTGCGTATAAGAAGTTACCATTATCCAAAAGCAGAAGGCACAGTGAAACCGAATCGCAGTGAAAGGTTGAAATATCCTTTAAGGCATTAACGCTTTTGCATCTGCCGTTGGCTTGATAAGTCCGATGTGAAGCATGGAATTAGTTTACTCGGCACGTGTCTCTAGCAGTGCGGAAGACGGGCCTGAACCCGCTTTAATATGCTATACGGAAAAAGCACGCCTTAACATCGCCAGTGAGGTGCGTGGCTGGATGATCAGGTTTTGTTTTAAGATGTCTAATTAGTGCAGCAAGTACTTTGTCTTTCTGCTTCACTGGGTCATCTCTGTTTTGATGGCGTCCAGAATATTTGAAATTAGCGATGTTTGTTACTTCTCATGAAATGTGTTATCTCATGAAATGTGTTATCTCATGAAATGTGTTATCTCTGCCTCCTTGGTGCGGTTATTTTTTAATCCCAATTTCTGTCTGACATCAAAGATATGTCTGGAAATAGGATCGAAGCTTCTCAAACATATTTAACCTAATATTACCACTGATTCTGTCAAGTGATGTTACAAGTGATGGGCCGAATAAAAGATTGCTGGAAATTATGCAATTATTCTTTTCTGCTTTTTATGATACCGTTACATCCGTGCAGAAAATGTCTTATTTTACTGAATAATGGATGTGGTGTGCATCTGCGGGGAAGAATGACGGTTTGTATTATCTTCTGCAAGCGAATGTGAAAATCACTTTGTTCATAAAGCTGGATTCGTGTGTTGAAGTTAGTGAATCTGGACACAAAACGCTTGCGATGTTCTAAGCAAGTAACGTTACCTTATGATGATTGATACTTCTTGCGGTTTTCTCTTTTACGGACGGAAAAATTTTAGTTTTCGTTTTTGTGTATATACACATATATATGTGTGTGTTAGCCTCAATATCACACGCGCGCGAATCAAATTAACACACAAGGACCTTACAGAATTAAGCAGTCCTGGTCTTAGTGGCATTTAGTGCCCTTATTTTCTGGTATAAAGTTATTTCTAGCTTAAAATATGGATATTATAAAGAGACTGAGGGTTTATCTACAATATGTCATATCTATTGGAAATGATAGAGCTACATAAGCATAGGACATAAGTTTTCATTCAATACATCCCAGCATTATTTATGTTAATTTTCAGTCTCGTATTATTCTTACTAATAATGTATTGGCAGCAGCGGAGCCTTTTTAAAATACAGCATGCTTAAAACTGAACACAATTCATAAGTTGTGTTCTGCAAATATTTAAGCCTGAATACAATTTACAAGTTGTGTTCTGTATAATATTTTACTTATATAAAAATATAATCCCCCCCCCCCGTTCCACGTGTTCCCTTGACGGCTGTTACATAAACACAGTGATTGTATTTGGTACATTGTGCATCTAGATAATGATGTCGGTAGAAAATCTGCGATGTCTAGGTTTATAGACACTGCCTAGTTCGGAAACCTAGTAGTACTTAGTGCAATTACAATCTTCAGAAACCTTTGGAAATTAACTCTTTTTAAGTTATCATTGTTCATTTAAATGAGGATTATACATTTCAAATATGAATACAGGATAACATCTGCAGAATTTTACTTTAGGGAATCTGCATCATGTTTCGGCATTAGCTCTACTAAGCACATGGGTGCCTTGAAACGCTCCGACATTACTTGTGGCCGTATCGGTGTGGACACTTTAGCCCAGTTACAGAGTGGTGCTGCTGTTTGTACAGTTAGTGGAGTGTTAGTGATGGATCAGAAAGCACACAGCTTACTACAAATATGTTACACAGATCTCAGCATTTTCTGACAGCGACCACATTTTTAGCTTACTTTCATTTGTTAACGGGAAAAGAGGGCAGTCTTACAAAATAACATCACTGTTATGTGTTTGCGTCTTTCAGAATTTAAACTTGTGACCCAGTGGACCGATTTTCGTGAAACCTGGTCTGGACGTTATGAAATTGGAGGCCATCCGAACCCTTTTCTCTTTCGTACAGTCACTGACAACACGCAAGATGTACGAAAGTTTCAGGTCCAGACTGTACTGGAGGCACTTACTGTAGGGTCCAGAAGTAATATCCGTCAATAGAGCCTGGAAAATTTACTCTTGTTGAGGTAATATTTTTTATATTAAAGTAACGAGTTGATTTTCGCACGGAACATTCATTTACCTCTTGATTTCTTTGTGACAACTGGAGGTAGACATGTGAAATTTGGTATGGGAATAGAGTGAAGCGTGCCTACAGATATATATAACATGTTTTATAAGTAAACAATCACAAACGTGACGACGATGCAATTATCTGATATTTAACACCTAGTATGTGTAATATTAATTTAAGTGAGAAGTTGTTCACGAAAAAATAATGTGACAATAAGAACAGAGCAACGTATCTGTAGAATTAGGAATCTTTACAGCATGAATCATGTAGGATATACGAGTTCTGTCAGAAGTCAATGGAATTCATGACTGCAGATAAAAATGTCAACTTCTTGAAGGTGGTTTTTGAAATTGTATAATATCCAAATAGAAAATACGTAATAATAGGCATACCGTCGGTCTCAACTGAAATCTTTATTGCTAGTTGTCACTAAGTACAACATGTATCGACCTTAATAACGGCCGTCGCCCGGTATTAAGATCTGAAAAGACTTTTAGAAACATCAGGTCGAAAGTAAAATGAGATCTCATTCTTTACAAACAACATTCAAAATAAAACGCAGATTTTCCAAAACGATTCATGTTGTAAAGCAGCCAAAAATTGTATAAAATATTTTGCTACAAATATATTGCTAAACAAAAGAACAGCTCTCCTTCCTATAAGCTGCACACTTTCAAATGTTTTTAAATTTAATAAAATTTGATCATCTGTTTTGCGCATAGAACTGTTATGTATTTTCTACGAAGCGGTTCCCTTATATGGATTTATGTGTTTCTGTTTAATTTTGATGGGCATGTTTGGGTTTTTTTGTGTATATTCGCCTCAACATGCATTTTTTTTATAAGTATCAGGATGCATATTTGGAGGATGTAATATATCAAGGTACTGTTGACTAAGCCCAGACCAGCATTTTAAAGTATGCAGCTTATAGGCAGGAGTACTGGCCATATTTTTGGCACTACATTTTTAGAAAAACATTTTGTACTATTTTTACTACCTTGCAACATTGTTTTGGAAGATACGCATTTTAATTTGGAAGTTATTTGTAAGAATGATTTCTCGTTTTATTCCCGACCTGATGTTTGTACACCAGTATTTTCCCTCAAGGTGTTTTTAAATTGTAATATCTGATGATAACCGTCATTAAAGCCGAAACATGTTGTACTACGTGACAGTTAATTATAAATGTTTGATTTGCGAAAGGCGTTCTGTGTTACTTTTTTTTTCATTGTATTAATTAGCAGCAAGATGTATAAACTAAAGGATATATGTTTTTTCCAAGAATTACGAAGACAGTGAAAACGTACAGAAATTGCATCTATATCCATTTATTCACGAAAAAGTATTAGTAGGAAAATATCCCATGTTTTGTTTTCCCATGCACGTAGGCTTATTTTCCAAAAGGCACAAAAGTAGTACAAACGTCTGAAAAGAATAAACCCTTAATTTGTTTTTTCTTGGAACTACACATGTAGTGAGAGTTTTGCGCGATGTTTTGTTTCTGTTAGATTCGTTGGAATTGTTACAGTAATTCGTAACGAAATTAATGTCCACAGTGAGTCTATTTCTTGCAGCAGTTTCTATGAACCTGCCTCACACTGACAGGTTTGCTGCGTGTGAATGGCACAGGGATTTACAAAAACATGTTTGCAGTGTTCGATACTTAAAAATCCTGCGAATTCAAATTTTTGTTCCATATGGGGCAGAAAGTTTCGATGTTATTTGTCGCTCAGACAAATTATTCTTCAGGTTATATCTTCAAATTAAAATTTGAGTGATGTTTTGACTTCTCTTTACAACTTCGCTGTCAAGCTAAACAAATAGTCTTAAATTCTCAGCGTGAATATTCACTCAAAAACAAAGCAGTTTCATTCGTTACAGTGAGTGGAAACTACATAAATCCATAAACTGAATTCAATTTCGCCTGTTTTAATTGTATCTTGTAACCCTATGTACTTGCGCATAGAAACATTCAACTTCACAGACTAACATAAGCCATCTGATCAAGTTTCGCATTTTTTATGAATACAGCCTGAAATTAGTTACATTTTTTAACTCTGGTGGCAGTAATTCTTATAAAAAACATGAGAGAAAATAAACTTTTCAGTTATTTCACCGACACCGATAAGCTGGCACTTGTTAAAAATGGTTTGCTATCGCTGTTTTTTAAATATACGTCAGGTGTAGCCGGCTGCTGACACTGGCAAGTAAGAACGGCGTTTTTCTCATATCGGTTCGTGCGTGAAAATGTATCCTGCACTTTTTTGTGCATCCGATATTATCAGAGTGAGTGATAGCTCCCTAATGTAATATTTTTCTTTGTAGCTCTTTCAGCAAGAAAAGCTGCGTTTTGTTGACGCCTGGAACGTAGGATATTATGTTGCATTTCTGCTCGCTTTTCGTTCTCAATATGACATTTGCGCATAAATCCTCAGCCTGCGTTTGAAAAAATTAAGCGTAAATCATAATCAGTACAGTACAAATGCTTTATATCCGTCACTTGTTGCTTCAAGACACATTTTCCTTCCATTGTATTGGGATTGGAAAAAACTAACATGATATTTGTTACACTTGTAACTATGTGATAAAACATTTCTTTCTAACAGGTAGATTTAAATTCTTTTACCAAATTAATTGTTGAACAAATACTGACGCTATACGGTAATGTGAAGCTTTAATGAGTAACACTAATTGGCTTTTAGATGTTGCTGTAGTGCGTAATTTAACGTCACATTAGCCACAAATTAGGCATTTCAACCATGTATCATTGAAGAGACCAAAAAAAAAAGCTTCATGTGTTTGGCAGTCTCAGATTAGACCATATTTTGAAATTGTACTTCATGAGTCTTGTAAGATAAATGTATGTCGTGTAATAATCAATATGAGAACGTATTATGTGTTTTTGTACCTCATATGTAGGCCTAATTCGCAACATGTGTTGCATAGTATTCGCCTGTTATTGGATAGTGCTAGATATAAATTGAAGCATATCGTATTAGGAGTTATGATACGTTGTAAGCCTGATCTGTTACAGTTTGGTGACTGTATGAAAGTAATAAAATAATTTAGTTTTATAAATATAAATACATGCCTTGAGCTACGTCCACACGAAAGAATAATGTGTGTACCAAAGTGTATTACTTTTAACCTATAAGTAATAATGTTCTTACATGTAGTAATATTGTAATAAGACGGAGGAATCAATTGAAACTACTTATGTACGCGTAAATTATTGTGCTTTGTTAACAAAGACGATAGGATTGAGAATCTGACAGACGCTCATTCGAATTCCATTCCTTTCTCAGTAGTCTTTGTTACAAATTGGTTCTTCAGCAAAGATAAGAGTATTATATGAAGCATGAAACAGGACAGTAAGAGCTAATCAACATGTTGACCTCATTAATGAGAGCTATACAGACGTTTTTATTCCATAACTTTTCCTTCCTTTAACATTGCGTTAGAAACGGGCATTAACCTAAGAAATGGAATCACTAGCAGTGACAAAGTTCATTAAACTGTTTCGAATTGAAAAATAATTGAATTTTCATAACGCAGGGATTCCTGATTTCTATACGCATTAATTAGGATGCTTCTACGAGTAATATCTGAGCGAAGTGTTATGTTTTTTTTCTTTTTACTTTTTAAGAGATCTTATGTTTCTCTTAAAAATTAGGTGCAGACCAAGGTCTGCTTTGTTTTAATCCGTAGAGTTATAGAATCGTCAGAGATATTCAGCTAGTCTAGGTACTTTTCCGAAATCTGAGGGTCCGTCTGTTCATTACCGTGTTTACAAAGTAATTCTTTCACGACTTTATGTGTCAGTTAAATCAAGTTCGCAACTTTGTACCTTATTTTAAAATCATCTTATCCTCCAGCCTCGGTGTGGCGAAGCATTTTTCTGCTTTGTTCCAAATTTTATGTTGTCCATACCGAGCACGTAGTCACTAAAATTATACACAAACACACCAACACGTGCACACGTTTGATAAAAACTTAGTAAATAGTGTTTACTTACAGACCCGCCATGTTTCGGTGCTCTGCGGCACCATCATCAGGGGTAACACTGGAAATATAAAACACTGATCGTTGAACCACTAGAGGGTCCGACGCGTGCCTGGTCGAAGTATTATTACTTCAAAGCAGGGCTGTGGAGTCGGTACACAAAAGCTCCGTCTCCGACTCCAACTCCGGCTCCTCAATATTTAAAACTTCCAACTCCGACTCCTCGATTTTTAAAAGTCCGACTCCGACTCCGACTCCTTCATAAAAGCTCAATATGCATTAATAACGGTAAACCTATAAGACATTTCATCGCCTCCACGTTAATCATCAGGCTACTTTTTCGGCTTATAACCTATATTTAAGTATAAGTCTAATGGTTACTGTAGCTATCAGGGCTCTGGATTTGGAATATCTAGTTAAGATTTTAGACTGAGGTCGGAGTCGGAGTCGGAGTTGGTACATTTTTACCGACTCTGACTCCACCTAAAATTCCTTCCCACTCCGACTCCACAGCCCTGCTTTGAAGTAATAATACTTCGACCAGGCACGCGTCGCACCCTCTAGTTGTTCAACGATCAGTGTTTTATATTTCCGGTGTTACCCCTGCTGAGCGTGCCGCAGAGCACCGAAACATGGCGGGTCTGTAAGTAAATATTTTTTACTAAGTTTTTGTCAAACGTATGCACGTGTTGGTGTGTTTGCACATAATTTTGGTTGCCAACTTTTACCAATATTTACTTGGTGTCAGGCAGTGGTGATGCTTCCAGCAGTCAATTTGTACTCTGATGGACTTGAGATGCTTGCCAGCTTGTATTTTGCACAGCTGCCCGATTCTTAGCTGATGTGTCATTGCTTTTAAAGCAACACAGTCCGCACTGTTTCCATGTGTAAAGCGTTTCGGTCCTAGTTTAATATACGGCTTTGTTCGGAATAATTGTTCACATGAACATGTTGATGCAAGGACTGGCAACAATGTTAAGGCCAGTTTGCTATTGCCTGAAAACAATTTGACAATGACTTCCACGCATTTAAATTTATGTTTTCAGAACTTGTATTGTTTATGATTTTGGCATGTGATCCAACCTTTCCGGTTTTTTTCCCTGCTCAATGAATGTAGACTTTCAAAAGAAACTCTCTTGAAACTCCGTCAGGTTCATTTCCAAATCATTCATCGACAACAAAGAAACCTGCAGGAATTCCGATATTTCGTATTCCATTTTGTCGGAATTTGCTGTAAATCTGAAAGTTTGATCCACTTTTCGAAACTTAGTGCCACGAAATTCTGCTATTAAAAGAGCACTTATATTTGAAAATTATCGCATTGTTACATTTCATTCAACATCGTTTTCGGATTTGCTACCGTCGAAGCGTTTTTTTTTTATTAGATGGAAATGTCTGTGTGTGTGTGTGTGTGTGTGTGTGTGTGTGTGTGTGTGTGTGTGTGTGTGTGTGAAATAAGGTAATGTTTCAGACCTCAAGTTTTCTTCAAAGGAATTTAAAGTATCTAGCACGGTGTTCACAGTCATTCCACGCCACTTAGCTCTATGATGAATTCATTAAATTGGGCATTGAAATAAGCAAGTAACAGTAAGGCTCTCAACCATTTCAGGTGATGCAGTTCGAAGTCTTTCTGCATCTTAACTGCCATTCTACCTACACGTGACCCGGTTAAGCCACGTAAAATTTCGTTGCATTGTTAGTCCACAAGACTGAGATATTTTTCCATACCGAAACATGTTGAACTGTTGATTGTTGAGTGACAGAGGAACAATTAAATTAACAACTTTGTTACTATCTCCATCTGTTGCTACAAAGTTGCTACAAAGACTGTCTTTTTCCCAAAGTGCCTGCTGGTGTAAGATACAGTGGAAAGGGAGAGTTGGATATCCGACAGCTTTTGGAAATCTAATAAGAAACCCTGCATTTTATCCAACGACGCTTAACGTACCGTCCGTTGTAATTGACCTAGTTGTAAATGGGAAAATGATTCTATTATTAAAATGAATCTTAGGGAATGGAAGAGTATGGATTGCATCCATATGGCTCAGAGCATTGATTAATACGTACTTTGTCTATACGGCAATAGAACTTCGGTTTGCATGAAAGAAGCGGCATTTCCTATGGAGCCCCGCTCCATGAAAATTTGAAGAACATTGTCATAGATCAACTAATATTTCAATCCATTCCTCCGCCTTTTGTTGAAGACTTTATATTGACTGTTTGATGTTGTATGTATAAAACACGCACACTTCGTGCACATAGATATAGTGCCGTACGTCTGTTCTCTATTATACTATAAATTTGAGCATGAAGGTGTATTACATGTAACAAGATTATCCCTGCCGCATCTGTGTTCAGGGACCACAGAACCAGTCTCATACGAAATTTAAATTTGAAGTTATAAATTAAGTGACTGATTTAAAAGCGTACAGACCTGCGAGTTTGACGCATTAGTTACAACTTCAGATATGGAAGACCTTCTGGCTGTCACACACAACACTTTAGCGGTATTCTTCATAAAAAGCAAAGCAATCCCATTACAGGCCGTGAGGGCTGCAGGAGTTTAAGGCTCCCAGATTTCAAGGCAATCGGCACGTGAAGGTGGTAGTGTTGTCAGCCCTACGCACCGGCCGCCTTTACCCCCCAGGAAATGAGGCTGAGTCAACCCACGCCCATAATGCGGCCGGAAGGATTATGTCAATGAAAAATTCCAGTGACACCATCGAGAATCGAACCTGCGGTATTCTACAGACCCAGAATTTAATAAAGCCGGTCTAGTCTCACATAACATGTTCATCTGCAACTTAACCAGACTAACGTGTAGAAAGACATCGTAATTTTTCCCCATATTAACGTTATTGCCCGCGTTTAATGGTTACTTGTCAGAAAATAAGTACAGACTTAAATATTGGAAGAAACACATAAGAAAATTTATATTTCAGCGAAAAAATAGTTTTGGCACGTACACTTAATTCGTTCCGGCTTTCACAAGAGTGTTATTTCATTCGCTGGCGTGCCACAGTTTGGTGACTCGTAGGTCTGCCAGTAGAGAGGTAAGGTGAATGTGAACCCTGTGATTGATTTGGACTCTGTTAATATTTCCGATGTATAATGCTCCACTTTTCGAAAACCTTTGTATTTCATTGCACGTGTTAACATCGACGGACAGCAGGACAGTTCTTTGAGCTGTGGCAAAGAAGACGTTAGTATTTTGTGTTTGTTGAAAATCGCCAATTACAGTTGTTCTTCAGTAAAAGAGTATTAGCCATTTTGGTATGCACTTTTTTTTTATTGGTGAAGGGCCCCGCAGGAGACGCTACGGACGCACTGCAGCCTTGAAGCTTATTGTGCAACCCTGTGATGAAGGTGACGATGATGATTATTATTTGTTGTCCTTTTTCTAGTAATGGAGCACCGGTGTAATGAAATTGACAGGGGAAAACCGAAGTACTCGGGGAAAAACCTGTCCCAGTGCCACTTCGTCCGCCTACTTGCCCAGTATTTGTCCCCCTAACCTCACTTTTCTTTGCCTTTTCATTATCGTAGATGTAATTTACCAGTTTATATGCCAGACACAAACGAATGGTGGCAAAGACGAGGCAAAGCCAGCTAGAAACAAGGTGCACTTTACCAAACCAGTGCGGTTCAAGTGGACCCTTCAGTTGTTCGACAAATTTCAGCTTAGTTTCCAAACAGCTGGGGACACGCAATGGCGAAGTTGGTTGAGGTATTGCACTAGAAGCCGACAAGTCGCGGGTTCGATTCCCGATGTCACTGGAATTTTTCATTGACATAATCCATCCGGCCGCACCATGGCGCTGGGGTCGACTCAGCCTCTAATAAAAATGAGGGGTAAAGGCGGCCGGTTGTTAGGACTGACAACCTACCACCTTCATATGTCGATTGTCTTGAAATCTTTGAGCATCAACCTCCTGGTGCCCTAAGGCCTTGTCGAGGCCTGTAATGGGACTGCTTTGCTTGCTTTCCAAACAACTGGGTGTTGTGATCAATTACCGCACTAGCAAGATGGCTGGCGTAAGAAACGTTCAAATTACGGCAATTAAAACCTAACAATTTTCAAAGCACATAATTTATGCAAATTTTACAGAACAGGAATCCACATATACCCACGTTCCTCTATTTATTTGAGCATGTATTTTACTTTGAAAATTAATACGTGTCAACAACCATTCCCACTCATCAAATCTGCTTTTTCCAGAGAATGTTAATGTTAAATGTGTATTTCTTCTATTGGAAAGAATTTTGGAGTAACTGACAAATAACTGTGTCCTCGTCAAAGCCCTAAAAACCGGCTCTGATATCAGACTTAAAGACAGGCACTTTAGCTTTTAAAAAAAACACACTGTATGTCACCGCATTACTATCTACAGGTATAATGCGTGAATCCCGTGGTCCTTGGACACTTACATAGTTTTCGGCTCAAGCGTCGTATCTACTATCTGTATTGTCAAGTTGCTTAACTGCTAACGGCACTTTGGAATTGACATCTGATATTAGCATTAAACTATTTACTTATCACTTGCAAATCGACTAATCACTTTGTAAATTTATCCATTTTTTGAAGCTTAAACAACTGATTTATGATTATTTATTCAAGCGTAATTAAAACATATGTGACAGAACCGTTACATTAGATTAAATACTATTATTTGTGACAGTAATATCGGGGTCAGTTACATGTTTGTCCTGCATCATATGTTTGCTTCAACTCCTCCCCTTAACAAGCATATAATTTATAAGTTATAAGTATGCTTAAATGGTGATTGTACTTCTTATGAAATGTTTTATTTTCAAATTAAGTTTACCCAGTATACCGAAGTGACTGCAAGATAACAATTACATTAAAACTTTTCCAAATGTTTTCTTCACTCTACTGCGATTTGATTTATCCATACAGAAGTTAATTTCTAATTTGCTTTGAGTATTGATGCAATATTGTTTGTACAAATTCCCTTGACTTTTATTTCATAATGCAAATTTATCATTTACGTGTCATCGCTTTTAAATATGCTGTTCCACAATTACTGTTAGATTTATACAGGTAGTGTAAACGTTCAGGAAGTATGAAATTTTACTGAATCATGAAAACTTTCAGAAAGTATTACAGGCTTAATAGTTGTGCAATTAATGTATATATCATCGTAACCGTTTTAATATATTAGTCAGAAAGCTTTAAACTAAAACATGAACCTTAATGTTGGTCGATCGAAACGCGGGGCGCCAGCTGTTATGTCAAAGTAGTGCTTCCTGATATAATGGTGAATCAGTAGTTGTACCAGATATAACAACACTGTTTTACGTTCATGTTAAAACTGTCCAACAGTAGCCTGCAAATGTTATCGTCTTATTAGACTTGTGTTTGTAGACACAGAAAACAGTAGTTGCTGGAAGTCATGTCATGAAGGAATGCAATGGCAGGATTTACAGTACACACAGATATATTCTGCCTCTTTTTATGGCGATGAGCGCGCGTGCAGGAGCAGAGTTTTGGGATGCCTAATCAAACGATGAATCTACCGGATACCATGGTCAGGCGCTAAGACATCTGTGGCGCATAAGCTTCGAAAATTGTTTAGATTATTCCAAGCAAAACCTTATTGCTTTGGAAATTTTTGGTTTCCACTGCCATATACATACACAATCGCGGACTTTTTGATATGGGACTTTGGTAGATTGGCTCCTCTGTAACGTTGGTACGTGTCAACCAAACTGCACGGCGTCACGTTTCGGAATACATAATACTAAAACAGCTTTTAATGAATGGAGAACAGAAAAATGCTTCTATATTGCTCTAGTTTTAGCGGACTTGCGGTGCAATATTGAGACACTGATATATGTAATCCTGTCTCTTGTAGCCCGATAAACCCCTTCATTTGTAGGCACACTCTAGCTACTGTATAAAATGTAACAAATATTGATGTCGATATAAAGTAACTGAGAAGCCATAGCAAGTACTGCTACAAGTCTTAAGTAACACGAAAGTTCAGTCAAGCGGGTCAGATTGTTTCTCTGACCGTGACACACTTGCTATGACTAAGACTGCAGTGCTCAAAAAATAAATTAGCTCAAACATCCCTTTGTTGTGAAAGAGATGTTGGTCTTATTTCACAATTTGTGGGTTATCTAATTAAAACCGAAGAGGTATCTGAGGAAAATAATGGTTAGTTGTGTGTATATGTATGTAATTGTAAGATTTATGTGTATTATTGACATAATGTTATGTTACCATGTTTAAGAGTGCTATTTTAGTTACAGGTCATTGGAAACATTTGTGTAAACTGCATTAATATATATATATGTGTGTGTGGAAAAGCTCTGGCAATAAAGACATTGATACCGCCAAATGATGTTATCTGTTACAGCAGTACAAATTGTAATTTTTCTCTGTCTAAACCACCTTTCTCTTACTTCGATTTAAGAAAACCAAAAATCGTAGAATCTTCAAAGTCACCATGATAACCAACAATAATAATGATGATAGAAACGCCGACAGGCGCCAACTCAAAACAGTCTGAAAGGTGTGACGTTTAAAAGCACGATGTCACTGTCAGTGATTGGTGAGACGGATTTTAACATCTGGGAGGGGACAGTATAAGGCTTACTCGGTAAAAGCCTCAATTTTACATGTCAGAACAGAAATACAATGGACGTATCGACACTGTCTTGGTTACATCAGTTCATCCTGAAAAGGTGTCAGCTGGGGAAGACTTCAGATTCATTTTGATTTGGGCTCGTACAACAGAGTGTTATTCCAAATTTTTCAAAAGGTACTTCCTTTAAATTTAACATTCGCAGATTTACCTGAACCCCTCCTGTTTAAAAAGACGCTAGTAGTTCTTGTTTCAGGAACAACCTTTACTCAAAACATGGATGACTCTAAGCGATCTATCCGACCAAGGTCAAGCAAGTTTCAGTTGCAACCGTATGGGCATTTCAGAAGCTTCGTCCTTACATTGAGGGTCATCGCTTAACTGAAGTAATAGATCAACGGACTCCGGTGAATCAATAGTTTAAAGAAGTACCTCAGGTAGGTCAACACGCCGCCCTTTGCAACCGTAGCTTTACCTTGATTTACCGGAAGGGTGTCCCACAGGAACTGGAGGACATAGAACAGCTGGAAGCTATGATTTGTAGTTCTCACCAAATATTATCTAGATGATTAAATCAGGAGGGTTTGTAGGTCTTGGAGAGGAGGGGAGAGGAGAGGAGAGGAGAGGTGCTTGCAGGGTTCTAGTGGGGAAACCGGACACAAATGACTATGTGGAAAACCTAGGGGCATGTCTATGTCAAGGGGATGGAAAGGTGAGACCTGGTGTTGCCATCTGCTTTCTGCCTACAGGAGTTGCGAGAGGACGGTGACATTCGGTCAGTTGCATGCACACTCGGCTAATGTCAAAGTATGCCAGAGTCCAGGAGTTTGTTCCAGAACCCATCTAAGCATTCATTACTTTTGTGGGGATCCTGTACGTAAATGCCGTCACCCTGTTTGTTTGTCACACACGATAAAACAAAGGCGGATCCAAATTGTTATACTGCATAAAATCTCCGTGTTTCCTGCGCAACTGAAATTTTGGAGGCCTCAGAGAACAGAATTGCTTTGCACGCAGCACTAATATGATTGATATAAAAAGGTTGGTTTAAAAATCAGGATGTAATAAATGCACAAACACGAAATGGAATCCGACAATATTCAGAAGGCAGGAGAGAGGCACGTTTCGTCGTTAAGTACAGTCTACTGTATTCTTTGGGGCCGGGATAGCGTAGTCGGTATAGCGGCTTGCTACGGGCTGGACGGCCCGAGTTCGAGGTATAGTGTTACCCATACTCGATCCCGGTTCTGGAAAGGGGTGATGGCCAGAGCCACGTCCCGACCGCTTTACTCCCGGGAAAGAGGCGTGTTACCCAGTGTAGAGGAAGGTGCATGGGCCACACGCACCACAAAATAAGACTCTGGTCTTACGGTTATTTCAAGACTTTTTCTTAACGTTTCAAAAAATTTTCATGCCATCACAGCTTATTTATGAAGGCAGGAACAGATGAAAGCATAACATGCTTATCAAATAATTCGCAATGTCCTGCCACATTCTGGCTGAAAGACGAACTCGCCACAAGAACCACAAAGATGAAACACCGTTTTACAAGGCACCGTAACCTACATTTTCTACTAAAGTAAAATGTCGAATTTTCTGCAGGAAGGCTCCCATTATAACCTTCACACACACACACACACACACACACACACACACACACAGCATGATGTTCTTTTTAGTTGGCAAAACTGTGGCATCCTGATGCTTTTAGTACCTTTATCACACTGGAACCCTGAATCCAGAAGTAGTAATATTTAACTTCGTAATTGAATGAATTGTGAAGAATTTTAGTGTTTCTATTTCCTTTCATATCGCAATATTTATACTTTTTAGAAGCAGCAATTATTGTTATTATTATTACCAAATTTTTAATTATGATTTGCATGCCATATCTACAGCCCCGTCACCTGGTGCGACCAGTAGTTTGGCTACCCCTACAACTGGCCCTGTTGCACTGACAGATGAGGCCCATTGGGGAGGATCTGCACCACATAGTTAATGGTTCACTATTGTGACGAAAGCGTGCGTGATTTTTCCTTCACTTTATGTATTTGAATGTTACACAAGACAGCAGGAGCTAAAACATTTCATCTTGCAAAAAGTGTTCTTCTCCCTTGGTATTCATTTAGAGTGCTTTTAGTGTAGAATGAACTGAGAATATGTCATGAGTTAGAATTTAAAAAGCAACACTTGTGATGTGGTGAGTTCCATGCTAGTGACGTAACAGGCACATTTAGAAAAAGTAGGCCTACTCTATTAAAGTCAGTGAAAGATACATGGAAAATATTTCGTCCTTTACCGTATATTGTGCAGTTTTTATATATGTTATTTAAACGCTGTCAGTTTGTGAGAGTACATACTTTGTGAGACAGATAAATGAATATGGAGGGAGCATTGTTCGAATTTTACTGAAAGGTAAAAGGTAAAGCAGTCCCATTACAGGCCTGGGGAGGCCCTTAGGTTTCCAGGTGTTTAAGGCTCCCAGATTTGCAGACAATCGGCACACGACGGCGGTAAGGTTGTCAGTCCTACGCACCGGCCGCCTTTACCCGCCAGCAAGTATTCTTCGTACTCATTTCTGTTAGAGTCTATGTCAACCCCAGGGCCGTAGTGCGACCGGAAGGATTACGTCAATGAAAAATTCCAATGACATCATCGGGAATCGAACCCGCAGCCTTCCGGTTTGTAGCGCAGTGCCCCAACAAACTGCGCCACCGCGTGCCAATTTTACTGAGAGGGATAGGCAGAAATAATAAAAATAATTACTATATCATCATAACATCACCAGCCTCTATGACTTCTTCTGCTTGTGTCTCTCTCTCATTTCCTAATTATGTTCTTTAAATTTAATGCTGGCCGATCCCAGTGGCCGCGCGGCCTAAGGCCGTGGCTACATTGGAGCCAGAACCGACACAACACAACAGTCTGGACAGACTGCAGATAAGGAAGTAGAAATTGGCTACTGTATTGCTTACTGCAGCGTCTGCACTGAACCCGAAGTGCATGGCGTGTTACTTCCCAACAAATTCCGAGCAGAAATGGGCTACTGCATTGCTTATCGCAGCGGCTACACTGAACGCGATCCGACTGGCGTGTTTCCCCCGGCAACTGCCGACTGTCTGCTCGAGCCGACAGTCTGGCCAGACACCTGCTGCAGTAAGCACATGATTCGGAGTGCAATGGACAAAACTTATCTGATAGAACTTGTGAGAAATATGCCGCCTCTTTGGGACCAAAGAAACAAAAATTATCACAACAGAGATCTCAAGCCGAAGTCGATATGTTCATTCTGTAGCACTCTCTGCACTTATCAGGAAATTCGCTCAGTATCTTGCACAGTTTAAAATATTCTCCCTCAGTTCTTGATTCCCAAAGCTGATGAATCCACCGTCTTCTGCTTTTCGTGAACTTCAAGCAAAGGGTACTATCCGTCAGCCAAAGTTCTTCCCAATCGTCATCAGACGTGTACATCATGTAACGTTCACATCACCTGCTGTGAGCAGTCAGGAGTTGGGAGGGGGGTTTAGTAGTTGCGACCCGCGGTCAGATTTCAGGTTGGGAGATAATACGCCAGGCGGATTGGGTTCAGTGTAGACGCTGCTATCAGCAACACAGCAGCCCATTTATGCTTCCTTATCTGCAGTCTGCCCAGACTGTTGGGTCGTTTCTGGCTCCAATGTAGCCACGGCCTAAGGCGTAGGTCTGCGGCCGAGCGCTTGCTGGGATTGTGGGTTCGAATCCCACCGGGGGAATGGATGTTTGTCTCTTGTACAGTGTTTGTGTTGTCAGGTAGAGGTCTGCGACGGGCCGATTCCTCGTCCAGAGGAGTCCAACCGACTGTGGTGTGTGTCTGAGTGTGATGAAGTGGAAATAAACAACCTCGACACCTGCTGTGAGTAGGTAGAAGAGGTGAGGACTACGAAATTTAATGCTGTCCTACTCTTTCAAGAATATCTTTGCTACTAACATACTGTCTCCGGCAAACAGTTTTTCCATTAACACAAAACTACCTATTATCCGAGTACTCCTGTCTCAGGATTTAGTTGTCTTGTGTTCTGAAACTAATGTATTTTGTACCATAACAATTTGCAGAAATTTCTTGCTAAATTCCTTGTTTAGTTCCTTTTCACTTTGCACTACAAAATCTGCAGCAGATCCACTGCAAATGGCGGCAACCGAAGAAATTTTCCGTGAACAAGAAAGGAGGAAACTGAATAAATCAAGCAAACCCCCAGGGAAGAAACAGCAAGGAAACATGCAACAGTCGACGGGAGTAAGGAGGACTCACTTCGTTACCTTCATGTGAATAACTCGACGGAAGAAAGCGGAAGGGGAAAACGTGATGTGACCGTGCACAAACGGAAGGAGCCGTCGCCCAAAACCGTAGGCCGCCGCCTTTAGTGCTGAAATCAGCTACTAACCTCATATACTAAAAAAAAAACATTTAAAAATTAGTGCAGTTATAGGGATGAAAGAGCTTTGCACTTCTTGCACGAAAATATATGTGCTACATTGTAATAGGAAACTGTCTATAGACCACTTTCTCTCTCTCTCGCTCTCTCTCTCGCTCTCTCTCTCTCTCTCTCTCTCTCTCTGTCTCTAAATTCTGGAAGACATCTTAGTTCTTGAGCTCCTATAAGAATTTCTGACCATCTGCTGTGCATTTCGCTACGTAATTCATGACTTTTACTCCTCATCAAATATTATTAGGATGATCAAATTAAGGATGCTGAGATGGGCCGGACATGTGGCACGCAATGGGGGAGAAGAGAAATACATACACCTTATTGTTGGGGAATGTGAAGGAAAGAGGCGGCCTGGAAAATTTAGATGTTGATGTGAGGGTAATTAAATGGGAGGACTTATGGGGGTGAGAAAAGGTACAAGTGGCAGTTCCTTGAAAAAAAGAGTAACGAACCTTTTGTTTCCACAAAACTTGGTAATTAGTCGGCTACGTGTAGAAATAAACACTTCTAAATTACCACTCTGCTCTCCCACCGCGGAGGCCCGGGTTCGATCCCGGGTCAGTCCATGTGGGATTTGTGGTGGACAAAGTGGCACTGGGACAGGTTTTTCCCCCTAGTACTTCGGTTTTTTCCCTGTCAATATCATTCCACTGGTGCTCCATTGCTAGGAAAAGGACAAAAAATAACCACTCTGCCCCATGGAGTTAGGAAGGTTGCGAGGCCCGTGTAACATCCGTAGGCCTATTCGATGTTTCACTGAAAGCCAGTAATCTCTGTATTACTGCAGTACAAAGCAGGCTGCACATGTTAGCACACAGCAAAGACACCAGATTGGAAGAAATTAACTCAGCACCTCCCACTGCTTGTGGGGAATATGCCGTATTGAAACTGAATATTATTTGACAGTGTCCGTGTTATGTGGGTCCCTGTCACCACGGCATGGCGCGTCCTCGGGTTGCGGATGGAGGAACGGCCTCCAGTTATGGAGGGTAGCTGCGAATACATTGAATCAGCAGTCGCGGACAACCGACAAGGGGTGGTCCTCCAGCTTGGGGGTTGGGCGAGGTGCTAACAACTCCTCACCGTAAAAAATTATGACGTTACGAACCATTACACAATGCCTCGGACCTGGACCGATTCTTTGGTACGACCCCAGCTACGGAAAAAGGATATGAGTTTTGGAACATGGAATGTGAGGAGCATGTATAGGTCAGGGTCGCTTATGACAGTGGCCAGGGAATTAGCTAAGTATAAGTTAGATTTAGTGGGTGTACAGGAGGTTAGGTGGGACAAAGAAGGGACTGTAAGAGCCGGGGAGTATATTTTTTTCTATGGCAAAGGGCAGGAAAATCATTAATCGGGAACAGGTTTTTTTGTGCACCAGAGAATAGTATCAGCAATCAAGAGAGTGGAGTTTGTTAGTGCTAGGATGTCATACATAGTGCTGAGAGGCCGCTGGTGTAATATCATTGTTCTGAATGTGCATGCACCAACAGAAGAGAAAGGTGATGATTCAAAGGATAGCTTCTATGAGGAATTAGAAGGGGTTTTTTATCACTTTCCTAAGTACCATATGAAAATTCTGTTAGGAGATTTTAATGCAAAAGTGGGGAGAGAGGATATTTTCAAACCGACTATTGGGAATGAGAGTTTACATCAGGATAGCAACGATAATGGTGTTAGAGTAGTAAACTTTGCCACATCAAAGAATCTGGTTGTTAAGAGCACTATGTTTCCGCACCGAAACATTCATAAATACACCTGGACCTCTCCTGATGGGAAGACTCACAATCAGATCGATCACATATTGATAGATAGGAGACGGCATTCCAGTATACTCGATGTGCGATCTTTCAGGGGAGCTGACTGTGATACTGATCACTATCTGGTGGTTGCGAAAGTTAGGGAAAGACTGGCAGTAAGTAAGCAAGCAGCACAGAAGTTTGATGCCGAGAGATTTAATCTCAAGAAGCTAAGTGAACTAGAGGTTAGGAAACAGTATCAGCTTAAGATCTCAAACAGGTTTGCAGCTTTGGAAAACTTAAATGTTAGTGAGGACATAAATAGGGCTTGGGAAAACATTAAAGAGAATATCAAAATGTCAGCTCAAGAGAGTCTAGGTCTACACGAACGGAAGCAGCATAAACCATGGTTTGATGCAGAATGTGCAGAATTTTTAGATAAAAGGAAGCAGGCTAAAATTCAGTGGTTACAGAATCCAAACCAAAATAATGGAGATAATCTGCACAACGTAAGACGTGAAGCTAGTAGACATTTCAGGAACAAAAAGAAGGAATATCTGAAAGTTAAAATTAATGAAATTGAAACGAACAGTAAGAACAAGAATATAAGAGACTTGTATAGGGGTATCAATGAGTTTAAGAGGGGGTACCAACCTAGAATTAATGTAGTAAAGGATGAGAAGGGTGACCTGGTTGCAGACTCCCACAGTATTTTGGCTAGGTGGAGGAATCATTTCTCCCAGCTGTTGAATATACACGGGGTAATGATGTTAGGCAGATTGAAGTACACACAGCAGAGCCACTAGTGCCTGAGCCCAGTGCCTTTGAGGTTGACATGGCTATTGAAAAACTAAAAAGTCACAAATCACCAGGTATTGATCAGATTCCAGCAGAATTGATTAAAGCAGGGGGTAGGATTATTCGGTCTGAAATCCATAAACTTATTATTTCTATTTGGAATAAGGAGGAATTGCCTGAGGAATGGAAGGAGTCGGTCATTGTGCCTATTTATAAGAAGGGTGATAAGACAGATTGCAATAACTATCGAGGCATATCACTTTTGTCGACTACTTACAAAATTTTATCCAACATTCTTTTGTCAAGGTTAACTCCATATGCAGAGGAAATTATTGGGGATCATCAGTGTGGATTTCGACGTAACAGGTCAACTACTGATCATATATTCAGCATTCGTCAAATACTTGAGAAAAAATGGGAATACAATGAGGCAGTGCATCAGCTATTTATAGACTTCAAGAAAGCCTATGATTCAGTTAGGAGGGAGGTCTTGTATAATATTCTCATTGAGTTCGGTATCCCCAGGAAGCTAGTAAGGTTAATAAAAATGTGTCTAAGTGAAACGTGTAGCAGAGTTCGGGTAGGCAAACACATGTCTGACACGTTTCCTATTAAGAATGGCTTGAAACAAGGAGATGCTCTGTCGCCATTGCTTTTCAACTTTGCTTTAGAATATGCCATTAGGAGGGTTCAGGCAAACCAGGAGGGCTTGAAATTGAATGGTACACATCAGTTTCTGGTTTATGCTGATGATGTTAATATATTGGGTGGAAGCATACATAGTATAAAGAAAAATGCAGAAGATTTAATGATTGCTAGTAAGGAGATTGGTCTAGAAGTAAATGCTGAGAAAACTACGTACATGGTCATGTCTCGAAATCAGAATGCAGGACACAATCACAACATAAATATAGATAATAAATCCTTTGAAAGGGTGGAAGGGTTCAAATATTTGGGAGCAACCCTAACGAATCGAAACTCCATTCATGAAGAAATTAAGAGCAGATGGAAGTCGGGGAATGCTTGCTATCATTCGGTGCAGAATCTTTTGTCTTCCAGGTTACTATCCAAAAACACAAAGATTAGGGTATACAGAACTATAATTTTACCTGTTGTTCTGTATGGATGTGAAACTTGGTCTCTCACATTGAGGGAGGAACAAAGACTGAGGGTGTTCGAGAATAGGGTGCTGAGGAGGATATTTGGGCCTAAGAGGGACGAGGCGACGGGGGATTGGAGAAGACTACATAACGAGGAACTTAACGACTTGTACTCATCACCAAATATTATTCGGGTAATCAAATCGAGAAGACTGAGATGGGCGGGGCATGTGGCACGTATGGGGGAGGAGAGAGGTGCATACCGGATTTTGGTGGGGAGACCCGAGGGAAGGCGACCACTTGGGAGACCCAGGCGTAGATGGGAGGATAACATTAAGATGGATATTCGGGAAGTGGGATGTGGGGGCATGAACTGGATTGAGCTGGCTCAGGATAGGGACAGGTGGCGGGCTCTTGTGAATGCGGTAATG
>BLKM01007772.1:0-27349 GCA_013340265.1 Coptotermes formosanus | reverse complement strand
CATACATACACACACACACACACACACACACACACACACACACATAGGTTTATTTGTCGCGTTGTTGGCAGGTTAAAAACATGCTACAATAATTCAATTCAGTGCTTGTTTATCCATGCACTGCCTTAAGTGCGCGAAAACCAATTACAAATCCAGCACAAACACAACACACAAAAGTAACGCATAAAATATAAAAGGAACAAAACAGAGAACACAACAAACACAAAAACAAGAAGAGGTAGCTCAAGTGCCGTTTCAACAGCCTCATGGAATTCAATCAAGTTACATTACACCGTTGGTTATGGACCTGCTGACACAGTACCACTGCATGCACACACAAAACATACTGACACAGATAAAAAGCAGAAAGGAAGTACAAACTACTTCCGGAGAGGTTAAGTAAGAAATAAGTGCGAAGTGTGACAAATGTTATCAGATAATGTAAGATCAACAGAGAAACGTTTCGTTTTGTAGTCCTTCCCTCTTCTACCTACTCACAGTAGGCGTCGAGGTTGTTTATTTTCATTTGATCACACTCAAGACACACACCACAGTCGGTAGGACTCCTCTGGACAAAGGATCGGCCCGTCGCAGAGACTTCTACCTGACAACACAAACACTCACAAGAGACAAACATCCATGCCCCCGGTAGGATTCGAACCCACGATCCCAGCAAGCGCTCGGCCGCAGACCTACGCCTTAGACCGCGCGGCCACTGGGATCGGCTAAAAGAGAAATGAAGTCTGCAATATATGTCCATGACAGCTGTGACGTCCAAACGGAACGGACAATGCTTCAGACCTGAGCAGACCAATACAAAATCATCAAAATGACGCCTTGCATTACGAACGGTATGAAGCTTTGCATACTGCAATGAATCAAGGTAAGTGGAACGGTCATGCCGAAAAAAAACGATTATGTACAGCAGAAACGACAGTAGCTGCGAGTTTGGCACGATTTAACAATCCGTGATTGTCGTTAAACTCCGTCACCAACAAGCATGCGCGTTCACTCTTCGTTATTAACAAATGTAAACCTGGCCTTGTGCTACATGTAATTGATGCGTTTCCCAGTAAAACGTCCCAGCATCTGGGCTGTGGAATTTTTTTGTTGACTGGCTAAGAACATCTGTTGGCCCGAGATTATACAAACAGTCTAACTCTTTCCATTGTTCAAATTTTTGTATTCTACGAAATATGAGAAAAAAGACGTGTGGGTTTTATTTTTAGACATTTAACAAGGTTTCACCTTCTCTTGAAGGAGGCGATCAGCATACATAAATAAACAAGGCAGTGGTAACAATCAGTTTCAGTGCTCGGTCAATCAAACCTCTTTACGTTCCAGTAATTAGAACGTCCCGATTTGAACCGCTAATAATAACTAGATGTGTACATTTACATGGGATCTGGAACAAAATCAGTCACATTTTATTATGTGATTAAATTCCTTAACCCTTTATTAAAGCCCAGTTGTTACTGCATGCACCACCAGGTTTAACACTCACAAATTCTACTTTCTGCCCACACAGTGTATTTATGTGTTTTGTACGAATCTCAGAACAAACAGCGATTATTTCCCTATACAGCATTAACTGATTGGTTTTTATAACCGACATGGAGCGTGTTTACTGCGCGGTACGGACTGAATATTTAAGAGCTTTAATTTCGTCTGTAAATTCGTTATTCATTCGGATTTTTATACAACTTTTATGCCAACGCTGGGACTCCACAGCATGATATGAATCGTTACTGTATGTCATACAGCCGTCCAGCCAGTAGCACGGTAGCATGACCGACTACGCTACTCCCCTCCCCTTCTAAACGTAGTGCATATCACAGGCCATACCTCAAACATTTGTTTAAAAAAAATCCTCATTTCATCTCAGAACCAAGTTTTCTTCCTTCTACCTTCTAAGTTATTTCTCTGATAAGACTTTAGCATGTTTCACCCGCACAGGCATCGCAGTAGCAGCAATATCGGCTGGCAATGCCCCGCATAAGTCAGCAGTTCTCGATATACAAAAGCACATTTCCCCACAAATTTTGCCGGCAGAAATAATTCTGCAGACATTTCCTTCGTACGTTATGTCAAACGCACTGCTACGACGGAGTGACATTCATTACACCTACAATGCATTGCAATGACCTTCTAGCAACCATGCCGACAGCGACGTATCTCTGTGCTTTGCTAGTTCACTCAACCAAGTAAACAATGGCATCCATAGCAGCGTTGCTCGACTGTCACATAACAGGGGAAGCTGCTATGAACAGCATGTAGGTGTCTGGGTTGTGCCTCCCAGAAAACACACAGCGCGTCCCTTACAAAGTTAATTCGGTTAATGACGTTCAAGAAAATCACCGCTGCCTGTTCTGAGAACCAACGAGGTGCGGACTGGTTTCAAGCGTCTCAAAATATGGTCTAGAGGAGGACCCTTGTGAACAGTACAGGAATGGACCTTAGAAATACATAAAATATGGAGAAATTCTACAGCACCTCATAGATAATGGGCAACGAACGAAGGACTCTGCTAAATGAAAACAGTACCTTTATATGCAACTGAAATGTACGGAGGCATGACGAACTGTCCGTGCCGCTTCCTTAGGGGCTGGAAAAGAACAAAAACAGAGAGGCAATTTACGTACACCGTAACACTGTGGGGCGTTCGCACAATTTTTATACCTCCTCGGCTATCGTAATAGCCTGATATCATTTGACTACAAGATGGTGCTTTTCGCGGGCAACATTAAAATGTACTTAAGTCTTCAAGTGAAGCGCAAAATATTGACCAAGCTTGGTCCCCAATATCAAATTTCAGGGATATCCGTCCAGTGTGAACCACGCTGATGTATTCGGACACACGAACGGATGGACATGACGAAGCTAACAGGCGCTTTTCATGATTACGCGAACGCGCCTAAGAAGAGTCACAGAAATACCTGTGTACGGTGCGGACAGGTTTCAGGAGCAGTTTAAGCGATTCTGCGCTGCGCGGTTCGGTACCCACAGCAAACTCCCATACAATTCGTCACACCACAAACAGCCGGTGGAGAACACAAAATATTTGTACACGCAGGCAACCACTGTCCAGTGCGCGGAGAATAATTTAGATCAGCGGCTCTTAAATCTGACAGCAGATCGAAAGATTTTGGCTCCCACAGTATGTTGTGGAAACCACAGCAACACCGTTACAGCAATCAGTTTTTTAAATCCAAGATGCAGCATAACTGCAGCATGAGATGGCAGTAAATAATTATTGCACTGTAAGAGTAAAATTAACAAAAATTTCACACGCCTGTCATCATGATCAAGAACGAATGATTTAGATTACGACGACGGCGATGGCGACGGCGACGATGAAATACTAGGTAATATTGATGAGTAAAGTCGTCTCTGCACTCGCCATGAAGATATATATGGCAAGTGGAGGTATGACGCCACTCATTCTTAACCTCGGCTCTAGACGGTGGCGACTGGTCAGTTTCACGCCCCGGCCTCCTTATCCCCGGGGACAGCGGCGCCTCTATGGATTGAGTGGGACGCTGGGTGGGCTCCAGAGGCGATGTGGACGTTTGGAAAGGAAAATACAACAACAACAACAATAACAACAACAACAACAACAACAACAACAACCACAACAACGACGACGACGACGACGACGACGAGCCGGGAGCAGGAGGGACTGGATGGACACATTTCTTTTGACAGGTTGATACTTGCAGCTGCAGCAACGCCCGTGACGCCCGCAACCCCACACGCCTACTGGCACCCTGTGGCTCATCCGACCGGCCAGCCACATCAGAAGCAAAACGCAAATGCATGCGTGAAGCGGTGGAAGTACATTCCAGACGTCTGTGTGGGCATTCTTCACGTTACAACAAATGATACAAAATGTCAGTCAGTTTATATTGCCGGTACTAAACTTCAGATCACACGATGGTTGTGAACAGTCAGGTAGGTCGTGCTTTTGTCTGCAGTTTTATGCCAGCCTCTGCCTTCACACCTCAGGCAGCCGCTACTCTGGGCCCAGAAATACAGAGTGCCAAGCAGTAAAGTGCCGCTCTCGGCCCGGCAGTGTTCACAAAGTACTAACTGCAAAGCTAACATCATCTAGGCGTAATTCTGTTGAATGCTGTACTCAGACCACACAGCTTGGTATTTCGGAAGAACGGTATGCTAAACACAGACTCTGGAAGCAAACGGTGAGCAAATGACGAACCAGAGAAGCGCAACACGTAGTATTCATTGGAGATAATAGTGGCATACAAAACCCCTGAACAGAAGACGGTACTGCCTTGATCTAGGCATAGATGGATATTAAAATGGCCCTCAAAGAAACAGATATAATATTATAGGCTACATTCATCTAGCACAGGTAAGGAACATGTGATGGACTTGTGTGAACACTGTGATGTACCTTCGGATTCCATAACACGAAAAGTGACTCACAAACTTAATTCTCAGGAGCAGTGAACCGCTAGAAGAAGCCATGATATCTTGGAGTACTCCAGCAGGGCGGCCATAGATTAGAATCCCAAGAGAACAATGACAATAGAATCTTCATGTTCGTCATCCCAGTTCGCGTTTTAATACAGGGGTTTTTCTCAAAGAAATAATCAGGCACCACCAACTTCCTCTAAATTTGATATTTATTTCAGAGCGACCAGGTTTCGGCTTTTATGAAGCCATCTTCAGGCTGTTTCGTATCCAAGAACATAACAGGCTCTACGTAATCATAGTGGGTAATCGTAGGGGAAGGCGTAAAATCTTTATAAATATAAAATAACTGTATTGTGTTCTCATACAATTATTTTATATTGCATAAAAGTTTTACACATGTAAAAGTGAAGGCCTTCGCCTACGATTATGTAGCGCCCATTTTGTTCCGAGATACGAAACAGCCTGAAGATGGCTTCATAAAAGCCGAAACCTGGTCGCTCTGAAATAAATATCAAATTTACAGGAAGTTGGTGGTGCCTGATCATTTCGTTGAGAAAGAACCCTGACAACAGAATCACATTTGTCTTGCTGTGTGAAAGGTGACATCTTTCCATAAGTCGATACCCTCATGTGCAGAAGACCAAACTAAACAAAACTTTATGTATTTAACTGAAACGGTAACAAAAGACTACTACAAAAAAGGCTACTACATTTCTCACACTTGACAAAGTGGACTGCGCCGCGGGTGAGGAGGTTAGACGCAAGCCGTTCACGCACAGTCCTGGATTCAATCCCAAGTCAGACCACATATGATATGAGGTGGACAAAGTGGTACTGGAACGGGATTTGCTCCCAGTACTTCGGTTGTCCCCTGCCAGTACCATTCCACCATTGCTCTATACGCAATCATCTATCCCCGGCGCCATATAATATCAGAAACTGACAGCGTCGTTTAGTAACACTTAAAAAGCTGAAAAAGTAAATGAACGGCTGCCCCTGGCTAATACACGCACACACATAGAAGAGTAGAGGCATAGCTCCACTCATCCTTAACCTCGGCACTACATGGATGTGAGTGATAAGCTTCAAGGCTCCACTAATTTATACCTGAAGAAAGAATCCCTTGTACCTATTAACCCTTTAAAGACGAAGCGTATCTGTTTTATATAAGGACTCAGCGCGTACCGCGCTGTAAACACTCTCCACTTCGGTTATAAAACCCAATCTCTTAATGTTTTATAAGGCAAAAGTTGCTGTTTGTTCTGAGATCCGTACAAAACACATAAACGCAATGTGGGCACCACGTAGAATTTTTTAATGTTAAACCTGTTCGTATGTAAAGTTACCGCTAGGCTTTTAAAAGGTTAAATATGACACTGGGTAGATCCACAGCCGATCTGGAGGTTTGTGAGAAAAAAAATGTTGCCCCTGCCGCGAATCGAACAACAATTCTTCGTAGTCTACTCACTACACCAACTGAGCTATCCCGGGTTATTTCCATCTTGACCTAACTGTTGGGTGAAAACAAAAATTAGCTAACAGGTGGGTCCAGTGTTTTCAGTCGCGAAAACAATAAAGGGTCTGCATTTATTTCTGTACGTTAACAAGCTGCTATTCAGTCCAGCCGTCGCTGCACCCAACGGCGCACAATAGACTAACACACACCTTTCCGCTGTGCCAGAAACATGACTGCCGGTCGCTGGTTGCCGCGAAGTGTTACAATCATCTTGTGGGCCCGCTTGCGGACTCCTTACTTGCCGGTGCTGTTCACAGGCAACAGCCACAACCGTTCGTAATTCCGAAACCACCGAAGTGACGGGAATGTCTGGCAAAACGAAAGGATTCAATCACTTGTTCTTTCTAATGTAACCGAATAATGCCTCGTCACAACGGATTTAACACTTGAACGCGTATTGATCGAACAGTTCTGCGCACCGCCGTTATATTTTGAATTCGCAAATGCTAAGTTCTGACGGCTCTAAGAAAAAAAACACTGATAAATGTCAGTTTCTACTTTCCACACAACACACGTTGTAAGTTTTCTCATCCTAGCAGCACATTTGCAATAGATCAACTCGAGGGTAATGCCGTTGCACCAAAAAGAGAAAACAATATTTATCAAGAGAGGCAACGAACGTATAACGTAACACTCAGGAGTGCTGGCCTAACCGCTTTTGCCGTAAAAAAGCAAGAAGTATTATACATTCTGAGTGCGTATCTGTAGCCTTAGTTGTCCAGCATGCAATGCGCATGCGCCGTATTATATTGGCATCTGTGGCCTGTCCGACTGTACCATATTTTTCAACATTATCTCATAAACGGTATGAGTTTCGGGAAAAAAGTTATTAAATATAAAATGTGTTCCACTTTTCTCTACAACTTTTCTCTGAAACATCTCATTCTAAGAAGAATCCAGCGAGATAGTTTTATAAATGTACATAGGTTTTCGTGTGAAGTATCAGTTATTCTTGTCAGATTTGAATGAAACTTAATTTTCTCGACATATTTTGAAAAAAAACATATCAAATTTCACGAAAATCCGCCCAATGGGAGCCCAGTTGCCCCATGCGGACAGACAGACGGACAAACATGAAGCTAATAGTCGCTTTTCCCAATTTTGTGAACGCGCCTAAAAACGAAGCTTCCAGTCTCATGTTAACCTTTACTGCCCGGTATTTAAATCCCAATGTGGCTGCTAACGGACAGAACCTGCGCAGAAAGCGTTCTCCCCGTCTTCGATAAACAGTTACATTTAACGTGAGATGGGGCGGCCCGTTCGGCCGATAGAGGTTAATGATGCTCTGCATTAGTACCATAAAACAAACAAACTCTTGTCAATGTACTCAAAAGAAAGTCAAGACTTTGTGCGTGCTTCGAACGGTGATGGGCAGCCCCACGTGCGCTGGAGATGCGCGCAGGTCTTCCTCCAACGTACCGGAATTGTAACTAGTTGCCCGGAATTGCGGCAAGAACCCAACTTCGACGAAAACTGCTACAGGTGAGAATTGCCTCTCACTGATAAGGGTAGAGAGACTTTGTGGCTGCCAGGCGGTTAGTCAGCTGTTCTTAGCAATTCTATTAACTCAGAGAACAGTCGAACGATGGAGTCTGCCACTTAAAACACAAGGAAACTTAAAATTGTCAGAGGTAACTGCGAAAGTTGGTCACGTGTGACCGGGTAATTACCTCAGCTGCGTACAGTGGGGTGTCATATCTCCAGAAACCTTGGAGAAACAAGCGTCCAGCTGAGTCACTGTTCTTGTGCTTTGAAACAGGCCCCCTAGCTGCTTCGAAGCTTCGACTTGCATTCGAAACAGCTGCAGTGCACTTAAATGTATAACATGAATTATCCGTCCGTACAGAAACGGCACACACAGATGACAGCCAAACTGTGTATTCGTACACAAACAAAATCCTAGATTGGAACCAAACTGTGTACACACAAACAGCGTGCCCAGATTAGAGCCAAATTATCTATTCGTATAGAAACAAGACGCCTAGATTAGCCAAATGTTCTACTCGTACAGAAAAAGTGTGTCTAAATTAGAACCAAATTAACTATTCGTCTAGAACTAGCACGCCTCGTTTCCAAACAAACCTTCCAACTTCGGCTACAATTCGCTCTGCAGTTCACATGCCGAGAGATTTCAATAAGTGCTCCGCAGGTGGCCAAAGCGCCTGAAAGTCTGCATTTCAGCCCCTTGCACGATGGAGGTCCTGTGATCATCTCTGCAGCAGCACAGTTCTGGCCAACGTATGACAGCAATTTGTTTCTCCTCAAAGGCTCTCCATCAACTTCACACTGACTACACGCACATCGTACGAAGCGTGAAGCTGGTCATAAATACTGAGTTTCGACCAGTTTCAAATGCACTTTCTTCGTGCATACTTGTCATACACTTTGCCATACATAACCCCTTCGTGTTTATTTCCAGTCGGCACAAATTTTCTCCTAGCATGCCTACTGAATTGGAATTACACACAACGTGAATACAATAAATTGAAAAAAACGACAATATTAATACTTACAATATAATATGCAATTTATAGAGATACCAAGTGTATGATCAACATCCACATGTTTTGTTCTGCACAGTCTGTCAAACTACACCCCAACAGCTTCACCACAACACTCTTCATTACGGCTGCGACATGACAGCACTGACCACGATGGGCAGAGAAGAAAAAAATATACGGTCTGTCTCTATTTACTGGAAAACACTGTCTACGTGGGTGTGAGAGACACAAAGCTTATGCCATCTCTGAAACAACAGTCCGGATAAAGCTGAACTGAGATGCCACACAACCCCGGGTTAATAGCGCGGATAACGTAGCATGCTCCTCCACAAGCGGGGTACTACAGAAATCCGAACAGCACTATATATAAAGCAACATGTCCGCCATGTTAAGACCATCAGACCAAACAGAAGCGTTGATTTTTGCATCTAGGGCAATGTGTACTGTAGCGTCCCTGTATGTCTTCGGGGCCAGTGCAATATTTTCAAGGTTGACGAAAACCACAAAGCGCTGAGGATTCGAAACGCATACCTCTTGAATTACCTGTGTCGTTGCATTGGGGATTATGATAAAATGCAGACTCATGTCCAGTTTCATAAAGACAGACATCAAAGGTGTAAACGTTTGCACTCACAAAAAGTGAGTACTAGCATGACATCACGGGACACAAAGTCAAGGTCGTCAATTCGAAACTGGGTTACCCTCTCAACAATTAGCTTCTGATAAAACAAATTAAAGTCTGAAGACAACTGCCTTTTAAAACTTAAGCCAAGCCGCATTCAGAACGGCTAGGTGCATTCACGTACAGACAGCGCCTGGGCAAACTTGTGTCCATTCGTGGGTATATCCTGCAAATGACACTCGTTTACTCCGACGACCGATCTTGCTTCGGACCATCAAATTTAAAATCGACGCCGTTTCAACAACCATCCAGCTAAATAAGGGGAAACTCGGGCAACGGAAACCAAACTATCGAGATTTGTTCTTTCAGTCTGTAAACCCAATCGTCTTCATTTCTTTCCTGACGAGTTAGCAGGTGCCTACAATCGCTCGATCTACATATCACGCTATCTCTACATTAATATTCACAGCTCAGTGCATTCAGTACACGCTTAATGACTACTAAAAATTTAGGCACACATAAGGGATCATAACACTCTCGTAAGCTTCCAATCCATCATTGTAAATTTTTATAAAGTGGGAGAAAACAAAATGTCGGCAGCACAAGTCCCACGGAAGTTGCTGATTACGAGAAGCTGTAACTGATTGAACAACACAGCACACCTCCTGTACTGCCGAACACAAATAACTACACTCACCAATAAAAAGGCCACGTCAATCCACTTAAACTCATGTCTTCTCTGTAGCCCCATTTTACCATTTTCCTCGCACGCACTACCCAGTTTCCTCAGATAACCTGCTTTCAAGGAACTCTTCGATTACAGTTCTAATGCACCTGTTTCTTCGTGGAAATTAAATCTGTCTATAACATAAGGCCCTGCACCGTCTCATTCTGCAGCGCAGCACTGACTAATGCTGTTTGGAACATGAGCAGGGACAAACGGGGAACCAAAAAATGCATATATAATTTTGGTCGAGAACTTTCCCAGGAAGACAATACGGTGAATATCCGTATTTAGGATAAAAGTGTTCGTCCGGGTTCCATAAAAACACGAACTTCTGACGGCGGTAATTTTCGAGTTCCATAAGAACACGGAATTTGTGATAGTGACGTATTTTCAGGTCCCACAGCAGGAAATTTGTGATAGTGACGTATTTTCGGGTTTTATAATAACACGGAATTTATGATAGTGACATAGTTTCGGGTTCCAATATAATACGAAATTTGTGGCAGCGCCGTATTTTCGGGCTCCATAATAACACTGAGTCTCTCCACCTCAATAACTATTATCGACCGTAAAAGGAAAGTCCTGTACCACCGAGAATCAACTGGTTTTGTATTCGTAAGTGGCCTATAGACTTACTGGCTGGCAAATACGTCAGAACGAGGAGCAACTTGAAGGGAAAAGCAATTAAGTTTTCATGCCACGTCACTACCGCCACATCCAGCCCATGTAACATAACACTGCAGGGGACAGGAAGTACAAATTCTGTGTGCAAGCGAGCAGCTAGCTGGGTGCATGGGGCGCCTGACCCGCATACAAACGACACTGGACTCAAACCGGCTTGCTACATCGATCACAGCCCTCATGTTACCATCCAATACGTCATCTTCCAAGAAGGCACCAGCAATAACACTGAACTTCAAGACCAATCCCAATGGCCATATCAGCTCCCATTATAATCTTCTTTCATTAACTCATCCCTTCACCCCTTTCAAGTGCCCTTTTCTCGCCCAGCACGAGGCAAAATCGCCCCGTGCACATACATTCTTTTCTTACAATTTTTCAATAAGTTCGATCGAACCGCTCCGTATGCACCAAGTCCGGAGTTCAAATGCCGCCCGGGCACCGGCTATCCTCACTGGGTAGGTCGCAGTTTGGCTCCAAAGAAGGAAAGAAAGAAAGAAAGAAAGAAAGAAAGAAAAAAGAAAGAAAGAAAGAAAGAAAGAAAAAGAAAGAAAGAAAGAAAGGAAGGAAGGAAGGAAGGAAGGAAAGAAAGAAAGATGTATTTGTCACCTGACAGCATAAATTAAGCAAAAAAAATAAATCCCCATAGTCCCACGTTTTATTTCTACGTACAGTAATGCTCCTTATACCGACAGCGATCCGCCTTTACACGGCGGCAACTTCTTCAGCATCTCTGTTAAGGTGACCTGTATACACTAATTTCGCAGGCGCACGTGTCGAACAAACACGCTGGCATCTTCCATTACGACCGCTTCGTAATGAACACCGCTAAGAAGGGTGAGTGAAGACGCTCTGTGATTCTCTTTACACAGGCACGCACACGTAACGATACAGGCCAATGATGGGGGCGGACAGACACAATAGGATGATACAGTATGATGGGAGGCGGGGCTAAGAGGCAGACACAACGGAAGAACTGGCATTCGATTGCTCTCCCAGTCACGTTCAGGGCACGAGCGGAAACACTTTGTGCCCTATGGCGCAACCAGCTGAGTTCTGTAATACAGGGCGAGTAGGCGTATAGCTCCACTCATTCTCAACCTCGGCACTAGATTCAGATGAGCGGTCAACTTCACAACCCGGCCCCTCTACCCCCGCGAAAGACACCCGGTACCCACTGAATAGGAGGCAGGGTTAGCCCAAGCGATGGTCTCGACCTTTCGGCAGAGACGAAGATGTCTTGCCACAGACTTTAACCTTTTAGAGCCTAGCGGTAACTTTACGTGCCACCACGTTCAAAATTTAAGAATTCGGCGTGGTGCCCACATTGCGTTTATGTGTTTTGTACGGATCTCAGAACAAACAGCAACTTTTGCCTTATAAAACATTAAGAGACTGGTTTTTATAACCGAGGTGGAGAGTGTTTACAGCGCGGTACGCACTGAGTCCTTATATAAAACAGATACGCTTCGTCTGCAAAGGGTTAAACATCAATACGTGACAGAGCCCAAAACACCTTACACAGGTCAAAAGCAACATCTCATGACAGCCAGCGTCCCAATGTGACAATAACTGCAAAGGTTAGACTTTCTGATTAACAAGATCTGGTCACAAGTGTAAATGGAGACAAGATGCCAAGACGCAACCAGTGTTGGAACACTTGATTCAATACAACGGACACTGACAACTGTCATCGATATATTTAGGGCTTAACACTTGATCGGAGATTTGACTGAACTTCGTTCTCCGGAAAATGAGATGCCATTATGAGGTTGCTTCTGCCTGCCAAACGTTCTCGACAGAGCAGAAGAATTATGCCTTATGTGGTGACCATGTCTGTCTGTCTGTCCATGACCTGGTATCAGGGAATAAACCGTCTGTCGGATTTTCATGAAATTCAGTACATGAGTTCCCAACACGTCCTGCAAGCCGACTCACTGGGTTACATTTTACTTAACTAGGACATATACGAATTTCAGCACGTACATCTGTCGACCGTCTTCAGTGGCATTCGATATAGGAAACCACCACGGTATGTCATCAGGCGACCTGAGTTTCATGCATATCGGGGCAGTGCGTCTTACCGTACTGAGCGGGCGTGCATGTCTAGATGCCCGCACTTTCCACATTATTGTCAGATTTGAGCGACATTCCACGCCAACAGATCTGCACATAACTGGCGTGCTTCTGTGCATTTCGTACAAATCGGCGCTGGGTGGGTCGTACTTCTGCTATGGAAGTAAATGAAATTACACTCTAGCGTCTACCGTAAAACTCTATGATATTATAAGAATAAAAACACTCATGGTAAAGTCGTGTACTGCGTCACGGAGTGCAACATGTGCAATCTTGCTGGCGACATTTCGGTAGCGGTATGAATCGAGCCAATGACCATCCCGTATCAATCTTGTAGGCTAGCAAGAAATGCTGTCCTACCTTTACTAATCACGACGTCCCCCTATACCCCACACATGTTCACACACACACACACACACGGCTCGGAACATTTGTTGCTATTAACATTTATGATTTAATTACTCGTGACGCTAAGGAGAAGCATGAAGCTGACAAAGTAAGTTTGAGAACTAAAAGCAGTGGGGCATACTGGCGCACACTAGGGCCTCAGAAATATTACAAAAACACAAAATTAATTAAAATGAAACCTGCTCTTAACGGATGATTTCATTTTTTTTATCACTCGACAGCCCTAGAGGGCGAAGTCCTCCTCCCCTTGTTGAGGTTCCTCGATCACAGACACACCACAATCGGTACGGCCCCTCTTGAAGAGGGATCAGCCCGACGCAGAGATCTCTACCTGACAATATACAACACTCACAAGAAACAGATATCTATTCCCCGGCGGAATTCGAACCCACAATCCCAGCATGCGAGTGGCCTCAAGACCCCCGCCTTAGACCGCGCGGCCACTGGGATCGGCTGGATAATTTAATTGGTCATCGTAAAAGCCAATAAGGAACTGTGCATCATGAGGGAGAACTGTACTAATGCGGGCACGCATACTGGGAACAAGAATTTAGCGCAGTCGCTATTGACCATTCGGCACGGCGTATCTCAGAAGACGTGAACCTTCAGCAACACCGCTGTGATAAGCTCGAATCTGACACTGCTTTACGTTCATATAATTTCGGTCCGCAGTGTGTAGACTGAATGGGCTACAGTCTAGATGACCGAGGAATCGTGGTTTCTTTGCAAGGGCGTGAGGTTTTTCTCGCCTCGATAACGTCCAGACTACTCTGGAGCCCCAACAACCTCGTACTGAATAGGCATGAGAGAGGGGAGGCAGCCAGTACATGAAGTTGACCACTCGCCTACATCTAGAGCCACGGATAAGAACGAGTTGTACCTCCACTTCTCCATACACCTTGACCACGTGGTACTTAACTAAGCACGGGGATGACTTTACCTGTACTGTGCTGAAAGGCACGCGTCTGAGGAGCAACATTCCTGTCGCTAATGGGAAAGAATATTACTAAAACAGAAGGAAAGACAAAGAGAAAGCAGAAAGAAATACGCAAGAAAACAGCTCAATATTGCAAGTGTCGTGGCTTGCGGTGTGACCTCAAAGTGACAGAGATGTGTGGGACAAGTCACTTGCTTGCAGAATTAAGCACTGCAGAGAAATGTGTCCACATCAGAAACACATTCCAGTCCAGTAGGATTCATCTAGTCACAAAAATTATCCGAGATAAACAAATTAAGACATTTATCTTCATTGGTAATTTTTACAGAGTGAAATCAATAGTGGATAAAACAATCCTGCCGGCAAGACAAGTTGCTGTAATCGACCCGACACGCGACATATACAAAAACAGTTAGCGCGCTCTTATATGGTACGTGACGTATGGATGACGAAGATAATGCTGGAGATACATCAAACTGCACAGCGCACTTTTCGTGCTCACTATGCTGTCCAATCGCTACACAATTCCACAGGACGATTTACCCGAAACTCGCCTCGCATCTGCTACCTGCCCCACCGCCAACATCAAAGGCAGGGGTGCACAAATACCAGGCGATGAAATTTTGTACGAGGCACCTAATATTTTCAGTATAATTACTGCAATGCTTTCCTTATGAACACAACAATGTGTACCGGTCGACATTTCACAGGTCGCGCCAGAATTGTGGATCCTCGGTAGGGTACTTGCTTCATGTCACCTTTGTGCCGCCCAGACTCTGGAGATGGCTCCTAGATTTTTGGAAAATTTGTTTACCCCTAATCTAAAGCATCCCGCTTCTGCGTCGGGAAAAACATCTAGCCTCCTGCCCTTCCTTTATCACAAACGGCCAATGGCTGTTGCTAAGGTACTAGCACGGAGTAGCACTTTCGTGTGTTCAGCACCGCATGCTGCATTTTATGTACGATCATCTGTGGTCTCGCTACAAACAGAATTGAAGCGAAAACGTTTTCCAGTGTCATAAAGACACTCAACAAAATGCACTACTTTTTTTTACCTCGGTTACAATACACTACGTTTCGGAAGCAAACTGCTTCCTTCTTCAGGTGAAATCCTATACAAGGTCAATAACAAACCCATACGAATTTTATTTTTATTTTACTATCCATGATTCTACACTTACCCAGTTGTTGAATCTTGTATTTAATAACTATATATTTATTCTGATGTACCGTTTGGTTATTATGCTATTTGTGTGATATGTATTTCAAACTTCATCCTTTCCTGTAACTAACTGTATTTGTACAATGGATTTACTCACATAAATTGTATTGTATTTCTACTTATATTACATTTTATTGAATGTTTATATTGCATTAATTACTGCTTGAATTAACCTAAAAGTATCTGCTTTAGATTATGTTTGACGTGACCGATCTATGTTACATAGAGCTTATACAGTTTTTTGACGATGTTCTATACCCAGAGTTGTACCCATGACTGGATCTGTGGAATGTGAAATAAACACAAACTCAAACTGAAACCCAACGAGTGCTCACATCCAGGGCTGTGGAGTCGGTACACAAAAGGACCGACTCGACTTCTCGATTTTTAGCACTTCCGACTCCGACTCCTCGATTTTTGAAACTCCGACTCCGACTCCTTCATTACAGCTCAATATGTATTAATAACGGTAAACCTACAAGACATTTCATCGCCACCACGTGAATCATCAGGCTACTTTTTTTACTTATAACCTATATTTAAGTATAAGTCTAATGGTTACTCTAGCTATCAGGGCTCTGGAGTTGGAGTATCTAGTTAAGATTTTAGACTGAGGTCGGAGTCGGAGTCGGTACATTTTTTCCCTACTCCGACTCCGACTCCACCTAAAATTCCTTCCGACTCCGACTCCACAGCCCTGGCCATATCCACCTCCGACAATAACTCCACATTCTGCAGACTCAGAACGATCACACGCCAAGTTATTACTCGGAACTTCAAGGAAACTAAGCACCCTGATGTAATTTTGAAAAGTAATAAATTCTCATTTGAAATGCGTTTCTGTTCCTTTTTGTTATGATGACTAACAAAGGTATTTTATTTATTTTAATAAAATAAAGTACGTAATGAACCTGAGGCAAAAAGCGAGCTTCTCTGAAGGTTGCACCGTGTTCTGTGAAATCGCACTGTATTTCTGAAAGTGAAATAGTAAATTCTTCGAAATGTTTACAAATTTCCATTTCACAAACTACGTACCAATTCGCGACATACGGTCGGAAACTTTCCTTCAATTTTTCGTTTACGTAACATTTCATGGACCCAAACGCGATTACGTTTTGATATTTTTCCTCTCTCTAGGCTAATAATACACTTCTACATGCCAAATCCTTAAATGAAAGTTGTTTCACCTTTTCAAATCAAATAAGATTTCGTATCTAATACAGAAATGTAGTATTCAGTATTTTAAGTGCTAGTAGTAAAACTGCGCGCTACCATCTCTGTACTGTCGTGTCGTGTCGTGTCGTGTCGTGTACTGCGCAGTTGTTCACACTATCAGGCAACGACAGGCAGTGGCAGGCAAAACATTCCTTTTCTTTGAGTCCAAACGACACTGTCTTTGTCGTCTGCTGTCGGTATCCGACTGGGGTGAATCCGAGCATATCAAAACCACACAAGAATATTTTGTCGTGTCGTGCAACGTGAATCGACCTTAAGTTTGGTGGTACAGGAAGCAGCAACCAGACCTTAAAGCGTTAATCGTTGCTAAGACGAGACAGAATACAGTACGTCTGTTATTAATAACACAAGCAGGGACTTCAAAGCACAATCCACAGAGTTTAACCGTCCTGCTGGATAGGTACCCATTCCTACAAATGTGTTAATATTGTTCTACTGTTTATACTGTGTTCTTAGTTTTGTTAAGAACTTAGTGTGCCTACAAACGTACAGATTCTGCATGTACCAATCACTGCGGCTGCGCGGTCTAAGGCGTAGGTCTCCGGCCGTGCGGTTGCTGGGATCGTGGGTTCGAATCCCACCGGGGCATGGATGTTTGTATCTTGTGAGTGTTTGTGTTGTCAAGTAGAGGTCTCTGCGACGGGCCGATCCCTCGTCCAGAGGAGTCCTACCGATTGTGATGTGTGTCTGAGTGTGGTCAAGTGCAAAGAAAAAACCTCGACACCTACTGTGAACACGTAGGTAGAAGAGGTAAGGACTACGAAACGAAACCAATCACTGCCCAAGGACCAAGAACGTTTTCAGATAGTCATTTAGTTTAAACAAATTAATTATTAATAGGCTTACTCGTGTGGTAGGCGCTTGTGAATGGGTAACGAACCTTCGGTTTCCATAAAATGTGGGGAATTTCTTCACTAGCTGAGGAACGGTTAGCTTCTCAAGAAGGACTCTGCTCCATGTAGTTAATTAATTAAGCTTACTCGCTGTCAGGACCCCTTTAAAACTTGACACGATGTTCTGCAGAAGGGATGGGATTTAGAGATTCTAAAATACCCGTACGGGGCGCGATGCGACAAAAATATAACTACTTAAACAGAACGTTTCTCAAATTTATCCTCAACGTGTCACTGTCTACTGACACATCATCTACATATCGCGATGACGTAACGTAGTAAATTGTTAATATTTTATACTGTAAATAAATTTTATTCCTATCCTGTCTACATGACAAAAAAAAAAGACAAGAGACAGGAATGGACGGGTTTGTAGTTAACACCTGAGACTCCAAACGACATAACATCGCCCACTGCCACGTAAAAATTCACGATCCATGACACGGCACATTCCGAGAATTATTAAAGAGCGGACTGTGTGTTTTCCGTGTCAACGTTCACAACAGAAGTCGCTACTATGTGTTTAGAGGAGGGGGGTTGGAAAAATCATACAGGTCTGTTCGCATCACAGCACACTGACACGTACGGTAGCAACATTTCCCCCACCCCCTCACTGTTTAACCGTCCCTCTTCCTCTCTTCCACAACCACCACTTACCCTAGGAATCATTAAAGACATTCTGTTTTCCATGTACAGCGAAGTGGGGACCAATAACATATTTATTCGGACACTGTCACACCCAACATGTTTCATGGACAAGTATTTTTTGTCTGCTTTTGGTTTCCAGTGTGAACTGTTTTCTGAAACGTCCCCGCAGAGCACATCACATGGGCCTACGGTCGGATCGAGGCTGTCTCATGAATGTTTCTTCACATTGACACTTAACTTGACAGCCGTTGTCACCGCAGCAAATCCCCCCCCCCCCCCAAGAGCGGCGGACTTGCAGATGACGTATTATTAACCTCAGCTTGACAAAGAGTCCGGATCAAACGCGGCGGTTCACAGCTGACGTAAAACGACTCGTTCCGACGGCCTGATCATCGATCCCCTCCACAGAATAAATATTCAAAAGACGGTACCTCGGCAAACAACTACCAGTACTTCAGAGTACACGACTCAGCTGTTTAAAGAGATTATCAGTTGTTTGTTTTAAGGTGCTTCCGACTTACTGACAAGTTCTTACAACTTGTGGTTTGTTACGGACAGGGCCTGGGTTTGGTCCACGACGCAGGTGAACCTACACGAGGCTTACCATATTCAAGTCGTTGAGTACCGCAAAAAATTTGCGAGTGTTCGGAGCAAATGATATTCCTGAGGTCCTAGCTTCAAACCTATGCTCAATTTTTTCCCCCCAGACAAATGAACAGACTGCACGATAAATTAGGTTATGACAGCCTCCTTCCACATCCCTTCCAGTTCATACCGGCTACTCAGTGTCGTCCAACCAGTTCACACTATATCCACAGTACTGAGAAAGTCATTAACAAAACAGGAATATAAATACACCACGCAACAAAGTCACTCCTTGTTAAGCAGTATCAGCAGTTTATGGGCTAATAACGCGCCTAATGCTTATCCCTTGTACGCATCTGGCTACTCAACTACACTTACTGCCAGCCTAGACACCTTCATAACGGGGCACATGGATAAACGGAGCAGCTTTAATTGAACTGGCTAGCTTAGTGCAGGGGTACACAAAATGTTCCAAAAACATACGACCCACCTCAAAACTCTACGCGCCAGAAGAGCGATACGAAGCAAGTTCCACAATAAGGACCCACTAAAATTGGGCGTCAACATAAAAAATTTAGTTGTCCGGGCGACTTGACGCCCGGGATTTGTGCATCCCTGGTCTAGGGTTTACACGAACGTTAAACAGGCCCATCCCTTAAACACCACCATCACTTTCCGTAAGCTTGACGCAGTATATTTCTGAACTCCACAGCAACCCCATATTTGGAATTCACCTACAGGCATTACACCTCTTATTTTTTCTTTCTTTTTTTCCGGCGACAGTTTGCAACTCGAGTCTTGGCCTCCTCTACCGTATCTAGCTGTCCTCCCAACCGTTTCCAGCACAGCCCAATGGAGGATCAGACCATCACAGAAATACAGGGCAAAGACGGGGACAAACATCTAATCCGGGGGTGGGACTTGAACCTACTATCGAGCGTCGGGAAGATCTCACATCATGCGGGCTTTTGGCAGGGCCACTACCTGCACTGGCATGCACCGAATATCGATAAGTCAAACGACGGTGCGCCAAGCAGCTCTGTGCCAACATTCATTGCATTTACGTAATGACGAATGCCTATCGCACTTAAAACATCTGTTCAACAGTTTCCCTTCCGCCCTGATTAATTAGGCCCTATTTTCGTTTTTCGTTCAGTTTTTAGGCGCGTTCGCAAAATTTTAAAAAGCGACTATTACTCTCGTCATGTGTGTCCGTCCGTCCGTCGTCCACATGGAACAGACTCACCTCCCACTGCACAAACTTTCATTAAATTTGATATTGGAGGATTTTTCGAAAATCTGTTTAAAGAATTCAAGTTCCATTCGAATATGTCAAGAACAACGGGCATTTTGCATGAACACTTACGTATATTTGTGATAGTATCTCGCTCATTTCTTCTTACAATGAGAAATGTTTTAGACAAAAGTTGTAGAGAAAATCAAACCACACATTTTATGTTCCACAACCTTTCCCCGAATATAACGCCTTCATGAGATACAGTGGAAAAATATGGTACAGCCAGACAGGCCACAGACGACAATGAAATGTGACGCATGTGCAGTGCATGCTGGATAAGTAAGGCTACAGATACACACGCATAATACATACTGATTTTGCTTTCCACGGCAACAATGGTTACGCGAACGCGCCTTAATGTTAGGTTTATACGTACACCGCCTGCTTTGTTGAATCTAAATACTTTGTGCTGATACCCATGGCTACTCTTTGCTACTTTCTCCCTTTTGGAGCGTTTCATGCGACCGATCGAGGGGTGCTGTAAACAACACGGATTTCTGAGGCAAGCTGCTTCGCCTCTCGGGCTGTTGCCAAACACAAATACTGCGACGGCATAATATACCATCTGACAGGTTATCTTATTTCACATGGCTCGTGTACTATATTAGTTCAACGTCCGTCATTATGATATGCCTCCGAGCTTTAACACTTTAAAGACTAACAGTTCCTTGCATGTTCTCCTGTCGATGACTGCCACCTCCCGCGCATTGGCAGTGACCCTTTCCAGAACCATATAACCCTCGAAGGCCAGGGCACGACAAACCTTGTCATCAACTTAAACACAATTCACTACACAACATCCTACTTACCTGACTTCATTTTAATATTATGCTCCCTGTCTAGTCTAACCAAATGACATTTTTAGAAACTTCCTCTAGTACGTATTTCTTGTTCACATAGCCAAGCTAGCATCTCAGCCCAGGATACCCCATTTGACTCAAATACTAGCCACATGACGTCGCATGACGGGCTACCACAACATCCACTCGCTACTCCACGGTCTTTGCTTCATTCTTACAGCACACCAACCGTGAATATCATCTAGCGGAACGATTCCATCTGGTTGCGTTGCATTGTATACGCTCGATGCTCAACTTTCTCTTCGACCTCAGCTCGTTACTTGCAGAGAATGCACTGTTTTATTATACAGTCAGTGCTCAACTGTTTCTTCGGCCTCAGTTCGCCACCTGCAGAGAATGCACTGATTTATTATATGTACAGTGCTCAACTGTTTCTTCGGCCTCCGTTCGCCACTTGCAGAGAATGCACTGTTTTATTGTATGTTCAGTGCTCAACTGTTTCTTCGGCCTCAGTTCGTCACTTGCAGAGAATGCACGGTTTTATTATACGTTCAGTGCTCAACTGTTTCTTCGACCTCAGTTCGTCACTTGCAGAGAATGCGCTGTTTTATTATACGTTCAGTGCTCAACTGTTTCTTCGGCCTCAGTTCGTCACTTGCAGAGAATGCATTGTTTTATTATATGTTCAGTGCTCATCTGTTTCGTCGGCTTTAACGTGTACGTCACACAGAACAACACTGTGAATCACTCGCCCATGCGCTACTCCTTCCTCACAGAAAACACAATCTAAATTATAAAGACTATGCCTCACTCACACGAAGGGCGTGACTTACGAAGGCATCATTTACGGGCAACAGTGGCGTCAGTCCAGCGCCAGTTAAATGGTCTTCAACGTGATTTCAGTTCGCATTTCCTATGTGGACATACTTAGCATAATACTCGGTCCGTTCTGCATCACGATACGTTCAGTTCCAACGCTCTGTTCCAGTATTTCTAATTCGGACGCATCACTTGGTTACATTTAATTCAGTTTTAGTAGGACTATCACATAACCGCCGCCGCCACCGCCACCAATTCCTGATGATAATCCTGTCATCTCCTAAGTTAGGCCTTGCATTCAAGAAGGCTGTGAGGAAAACTGTCGATGACTGAACACTTAAAAGAACTCTTTTTCTGAAAACATTACCTCTTATTTCCGCAAATTTCAGTATGGAATACTCGAATCGATACCTCAGATTACTGAATCCAATTTTTATTTTATTTCCTTTCATCAAGAGCGCAAGATACAAAAAACCTGGGGGGACACAGGAACAGGACATGGGCAACCGACATGTCGTGCTTGCACCAATCACACATAACATTCCTTCTCAGCCCTTTACCATAAAGCCCAACTAATATACTTGACTGTACGCCTACGGCGCGTGGAGTATTGGCGAACAGAACAGAGAAACAGACAGAGAAACAAAGGGGAAAGAGGGAAAAAGAAAGAGAGGACAGCCAGAAAGAGAAAAGTGTTTTGTCGGTTCAAACTGTTTACCTCACTGGTGGAGAGTCCGAGAGGAAGGGTGGGGGTGGGCGTGGGGCTGGGGGGCTAGAACAGGATCACGCACAGATCTGCTTTGGGTTGGGGCAGGGTTAGAGGGACGGAGAGACAGGCGCGGGGACAGGCTCTCAGATTAGCTTGGACTCAAAAATCGATGCCACCACCAGGGGGTAAAAAAGGGGATGTGACTACTGGCGCCGTGTCATGGTCAACAGGCGAACCAGGATATTATATACAGCAGTTTTTTTCCGTGTAAAAACTGCATAAATCCCTGTTTCTCACAACGAATACGAAGGACAGATTCTTTTCGAGTTCTGACGTTACCGGTCGCCTGGGATGCGGCGCTGATCGCTGGTAGGCAATTCCCCACACTTGGGGGGGGGGGGGGGGAATGTCGCCTTGATCTTTTCGGGTTCATGACCCACGTCTCCATGGACCTTGACATGTCTATGGGCAGCAACGCAATCACATCCAAGAAAACCCTAATGAACAATTATTGTCATGATGCGGTCAGCAGCTGGAACTTGTCAAACAGTACGGTGATGAGGAAGTACTGAATTTGAGACGATTTGGAAGTGAAGGGTCATCGTGGCCAATATGACGGTACCATCCCAGCATCTGCTCAGACAGACTGGAGGAAACCACAAAAACGTCAGCCAGAATATCCGGTTTCCGGCCCCTGAATATGAAGAGTTCCTTGGTTCCATGTACGAACAGCCAACTTCGACTGCAATCAGCCGTCTCTATCACAAAAACGATACAGCGGCAACTTCTTCTACTTAAACATCAAGCTTGTAGCCTAAACATTTCATCGCAGGCGCCCGGACGGTGCATAAATTTTATCTACTGGACAACTCGGCCAGCAATGGAAGCATGCCAAGAGCACACCGACTATTTGTGTGAGGAATAAAAATGTGCTGTCGATGGTTTGCGCTATTTCTGTGAGATACACAACTGATGTCATATCGCAAACACCTTGCGACGTAAGAAATAACTCCATCAGTCGAGAAATTCCACGCGTTTTTCAAACCAAGGAAGTTTACTGCCGTATACACAACCAACAACTGGACCACATTTTACGCCGAACGAATTCAGTCGACATTCACAAAACCAGTTTCTCTGAGCTATATTTTAACAACGAGGATATGGAAGCGGTCGTAGGTACAGTGTATAAGTATGGGCTGAAACAACTGGCCGTCAAGGTTCGATTCCCGACACCGTGACACATTATTCTGCTCTCTGCAAGGTCCATACTACCTCTGCGGCTCATCCTGTCTCCCACACACCGGGCCTGCCAGAAGTGGACTCCCTTACCGGGAGAACGCGACTGCGGCATACAGCTGGTCACCTGCATATACTGCCGCGGTTAAAAATATGGTGACATATATTACCACACAGCCATATTTATTGAATCCGTGATCCTTGTTTCAACACAGGGACAGCTTTACCTTTTACAACATTAATATTACCATTCCTTCTCTGTTTAGATCTCCTACGTGGCCTCTTTACTGCAGCGCTACACGTCTGAATTGCTTAGGAGATTACACACAGTAAAAACATTCGGGTTCCATTCGATCAGGTGGGTAACTAACAGCTTCTCAAGGACTCTCCTCCACATAATCACTTAATAATTCAAAGGCAGTCGTTGTGCAACTCCGTCCACTCCTAGTATTGTTCATTTACTTTTATAAACACTCACGCATGCAAACACACATACACTTCCACTAAAATACCATTCCTTTACAACGCAACCCCATCTTGGCCCGAGTTTAAAAATCCCGTCGCGGTACAAATCTGGCTCTTACGTTCGAAACCATTTACGAACAGCCACTTCCACTTCCACAACACCGTGCAACTGGCGACTTTCGTAAGTGATGCTTCAGTGACCGAAACAAATGATCTGTTGCATGTTAACCTACTACGCGTGTTACCTCCCAGCGCAAAATAAAACGCTGACTTAACACAGCAGTTACAAGCCAGGGAACCTTACTTATTCAACACGTGTTGCTGTTCATACGCAAAGCACCGCACGGAGTATGTGTAACATTAAGTAGCGTCCTGCTGGTTTCGAAGTCTCGTATTTATGTCGTGCCGGTTTGTATTGTCAAAGTACTCTAACGGATTCATTCCATTTAACTTTGTTGAACGCCGTGTCTGCCGGACACAACTTCCGTTCTGAACAATACGAACAGCAGCGCACTGGGTGACTTCGCGTTTACGTCATTTACACATGTAATATATACAGGGGTGCACAAATTGTCCAAAAATCTAGGAGCTGCTTCAGAATTCTAGTCGACCGAAGGGTGACATGAAGCAAACTCTGTACTGAGACCCACAAATATTAGGCGCCACCGTACGAATTTACTCGCCCGGGCGACCTGGTGCCCGGGATTTGTGCATCCCCGGATACACAAACATATATACATAAATACATAATACATGCTTACATACAACATAGGCGTAACTTGACTAACAACGCTGGGGGTGGGGGTGGTAAACTCTATCATGGGTATTAGGAATTCAGGCGCCTCTATTCTGCGTCCCGTTAAATTAAGCTCTTTCATTTTTTGTATATTTACATCACCCAAATAATTGTTTTGAAAGCATTTCTGTTTTTTTCATTTGCCCCTGTTCCAATCAGTAGCCCAAAACAAAAAAACTATTCTTAAAAATGAACGGGAATTTTCCACACTTTCAGCCCCCAAGTTAAGCCTATACATACATACATCCGCACACACGCGCGCGCGCATCAAAACGTAAACAGAATTTGCCTGTATGAGGCGCTGCAATCGAAGCACTGCAAAACCTAGCGGTTGTCTCAATAACTGCATCATAGCCGTTGTCGCAAACAGTCAATATCAGGTATGCTTACTGTTGTGTTTATTTACAAATCTTCTTTAAAGAGGGCGGCACACCGCTTTCGAATTGCACCGCTGCAAAACAGCGAGCTGTAGTCCGTTTTTTTGTGGTCAGAAACAGTTAGGATATCTGAAATTTATACTAGAACATTAGCAGAGGTTTGTTGTCCAAGGAGGTTCTTTTTCTCCACGATCATGCGCGTCCGAATTCCGCGGCAGCTACCGTTGAAGCAACCAGGCAACTGAAATTTGAACATCGCCCACACCCCCTACGTAGTCCGGACCTAGCTCCAACGAATTATCACATATTTGGACCATTAAAGAAGCCTTGCGTTTAGGAAGATTTGACAGTGATTAAGAAGCTAAGCATGCGATACAGACGTGGCTTCGATCACATCCAAAAACTTTCTTCGCAGATGGGATCAGAAGGCTTCTGAACCGCTACACAATACGTGTTGTAAAAAGGGTGATGACAGTCAGAAATGATACATTTTGCTTCCATCACGGACTGCTGGACACGAAGTAATGAATAAATTTACTTTGCTTTTTGACTCTGCCTCGTCTACATGTTAAATAAAGAACGACTGCATCTTCAAAGCGGCGCTAGCAAAATGCTACAATTCCGATGCCTGTCTGTCTTTCAAGCGTCACTATTGAGTATCCCAAATATGACCGACTGCTTACCTTACACACTTATTGCAGTGGAGTCCTTTATGGGAAACCCTACTTTGTCCTTCCCCTTCCGGCAGCCCAGTGAATGAGGAGACCCCCAAGTGTATGTGCTGTAACAACGCTCCCAAATAATACGTTTGATCGGTTTACGATAATGCAATATCAGTCCTCGTGGGTGTATACCTGGTCCACGTCTCATGATCAGATTACTGATTAAAATTAACGGTTGATTTAATAAAACCCGATTCATCCGGTACAGGAAATGATTTATTATCAGGCACCCTGCACACAAGGATTCGGGCTGAAAAACTGTTCCACATGTTTATGTCGAGAAATGTCAACAGAGGACCATGGGGCAAAGGATCGCGTTCAATGTGTGTACTCAATGCAGAGGGCATGCCGGAGGGTTATAGACGTTCAGACTATCACAGTTACATCCAGACTGCCACGCACTACAAAAACAAACACACAAGGTCCTTCCTTTACCGCCATGCCGACCACGGCAAATTTACTGCACAGAAAGCCCGCATCCGCCGGCACATCTCGTGACAGCTCTGGTACTCTGAACACCGGAAAAAGAAACGCACTGAATCTAAAATAAGGAAAGCTCCATAACACGAAAGTCTCCCATTTCTGGGTTGACAAAGTTGTGTCCAGCCCCCCCCCCCCCCACCGAGGTAAAACTATCTCAACCTGACAAAGGGTGGAGCCTGTCCGCCGCATTTAAAAGCCCTAGTCCTACATGAAGTCACATGATATGATCGGACGGAATAAACGATACAAATTATTCACTAAAAAATGTAACAGCATCCAAGAAGTGTTCAAAAGATCTGAAAACACAATTTTGGGGGCGCGAGGGGAGGGCTTTAAAACAGCGCTACTGAAGTTAGATACAGCCACAGGACAAGTATCGTACCTGAAACGAAAGCATTAAACAACAGTACAACTCTTACCATTCTCTTCCCAGTCTTGCACGAGCGAAAAAGCAGAGCGAATTCTCAGTAAAACTACAACTAAACAGCATGAGTGGGCCACAGGTCGGGTTAGCTCAGTCAGTGCAGTGAATCCGCTAAGGCCTAAAAGACTGAATACCCGCGGTTCGATGTCAGCAAGCAGCAAAAGATTCAGCTCCTTGCCAAAATCATCCAGACCGAACCTAGCAGCCACATAACCTAGTAAAAATGGGTGCCGCAGGGCTCTTTCCCCGGCGGCAAAGCGGCCGGAACATGAAGCTAATGACATACCTGATTCTAATGCCAATGTTATGAATGAATGGAACTATACTTCTGCCCCCCTATACGCCTTCAAAGTGTGTGAAGGGACAACTTCACCTTCTACCATTCACTAACCCACAACACCTGCACAACACACAGCAATATAACCTAGCATCAAAAAAATCAAAATTCGTTTTCTACCGAATACAGAAGCCACTGGGTATTAATTTAAAATCCCGTTTAATGTCGTTCAGTAAAATATTCACTGCCTGTTCTCAGAATCACGTGAAACCTATAAACGCACTCCGTGAGCAAAAATACAGATTTTTAAATTTTAAGGAAGCTGTACACAACAACCACTGGGTTGTAAAGGACTAACCCATTTGCCCTGACGCACAAGTTCATCGGACAAGAGCCACAGACAGGTATAGATACAGCGCCTTAACGCTAAGGTCGGCTACATATCAGCGCTCTGC
>BLKM01007754.1:0-26538 GCA_013340265.1 Coptotermes formosanus | reverse complement strand
GCTGCTGCTGCTGCTGCTGCTGCTGCTGCTGCTGCTGCTGCTGCTGCCACCGTTGCTGCCACCGCCGCTGCCACTGCTGCTGCTGCTGCTGCTGCTGCTGCTGCTGCTGCTGCTGCTGTTGTTGTTGTTGTTGTTGTTGTTGTTGTTGTTGTTGTTGTTCCTCTTCCCTGTGGCTGTCTCTCTACACCTTGACTTCTGATAGTATAATGTTAAGGATCACACTACTGCTACAGAAACCTCTCAGTGGATACAGTGCTGAAACACCCCATTCAGTTAACTTCAGTCACTGCTTTATCACCATCCACCAGTGACGTAGCTCTGAATTTAATGTGTTTGATTTTATGAGATTTGAGATTTTTCTTATGCTGAATATGAAGATTATTCTCCTTGGAAGTGACATGATGTAGCCTGGTAGACAAGTATCAACACTTCAGCCCTGAGGACTGAGGCAGCAGGTTCCTCCAAAATATAATTAATGGTAGTGTTTCTTTTTGTCTGATTTTACAGGAGAAGCAGGTGACTTGCACGACAGAAAGGTGTCCCCATGTTACATGTGCAGTGCCCATCCAACAAGACGGAGTATGCTGTCCTGCTTGTGCATAATGTGTTCATTGAGCCTCATTTTAATGAGGAGAATATTTTTAAAACTAGGTTGTACTGCCAGCAAGGAATACCACTACTAGTCAAACAACAAACTTCAGAATGCGAGTGGGTAGTGACGCTAAAACTGAATGTTTATTTATGTGATTACTAATTGTACAGTTACAGTTTAAGTGTTTTACTGTATTATATACTATATTCACCTTTATTCTTCATTCATGCATACTGTTTCCAGCATGAAGAAGCTGTGCTGAACAAGTTGGTAGCAAATGCTGGTGAATTTCAAGTATCTGGCGCAAAGTGTTAAAATGTGGTAACAGTGGATTAAAACCCTTTATAGTACAGAGAGTAATATATGTACCACCTGCTTTAACGTTAAAAATTTCTGCTTTTTCCCCACAGAATGTAATGTGGGCGTCATAGAATTTTGACATTAAGTGGTGATTGTATTCTGAAACAGTATTAACTGTCTGGCCTTCATAAGGGCAACTCATTTGCATTTTCTGTGAAGTAGGAACTGAGTGTTTAATTGTTATTGATATTAATTCGAAGCCTCAAAACTTTACACAGTTACAGTATGGGGAAATTTATGGTTGATCAAAAGGTATTTGATAATCATTTGTCCAATTTCATACATGTAGGAAGCCTTGTTTTTAAGTCCTGTATAAACATAGTGTTATGTGGTCCTGGCCACATAACAAGAACACTTACAAATTACTTGCCAGTGAAGTTTAATTTTTTCTAATCACATTACATTTTGTTATATAAGTTGCATATCTTTAATATGGTGAGGTGTTTTTAACAAAGTGGCCATCAGCATGTGAAATGGAGTAGAAGATTTTGTAGATGTATAATGGCAATAACAGGAACAAACTTGCTTGTGTTAAAAAATGAGATAAAATGTTCAGGAACTTTGTAGATAAAAATGAGTGACAACTCCAAGGCCTAGTTCAGAGATCAAACTCACTGAGGGCTTGCTGTCGTCTTGTTAGCACACCCATAGAAGCTGTGAAACACTAAGCATGAAGGTAGCTATGCTGTGCTGACTCAGCCCATTTTGAGGTGAAGTGGGTTGCTTCAACATTCAGCCTCTTAACTATACTACATAGAACCCCAGACAAACTTGCAAGTAGAATGTGATTTTCATCAATTATTATGGTCTAGAGGTGGCAAAGTTTCTCACTTTAAGAGCTGTATATCATAATAAGCAATTTACCATTTGTAGGTGCATAATTTCTCATGGCTGTAATTGAAGTTCCCTTTTCATACTGTGTTACCAGACTTCATTCATCATAGTCATATTGAAACTGAAACAGGCTGCACAGTGGTCTTGGGGCTACAGCTTGGACCATGCACAAGAGGTACCATCTCCCAGTGCATGGAACTGGAAGGTTGATGGATTATTTTATAGCTTTTCTTTCCTTCAGTGTCACATCAGAAAAATCAGGATGTCAGGACAGAATTATGTGGGAGCCACGTGATTTTTGCCACTCTTGTTATAGATATTGATGATTTGAATCACAATACATGTGTGAGAAGCTGGTATTTCAACAATACTCAGGTGTCACAGGGTTGCCAACTGTTATTATGCATGTCTAGAAGTTCACACATTTTTCTATTTCTTTTCATTTCATCTGAAGCACTGAGTATTACAAGCCAGTTCTGATGTTTAGGAGTTACCAAACTGTTTTTATCATATGCTTCTGGGTCTTCTAATGCCTTTCTGATTGGTCTAGTGTCTTATATCCTGTTTACATTTTGTTTATGACTGATATTTATTTACTTTTTCCACGTTTTATTTCAGTAACTCTCTTCTGTTCTGTCTTGTATAGTTATTCCTAGCAATGACCTAAGAAATCTTTGTGCAGCTTCTGATAGTTGTGTTTCTTTCTCCCTTAAAATGCAAGTTTCACCCCTATAAGATAATCTTGGCTGAACTAAAATGTTACAAAGTTGTAATGAAATATCTCTTCTTATTTTACTTTATAATTTTTTTATTCCTTGTAGTTTATTTCAGGAGCCAGGATAGTGTAGTCAGTATAGCGACTAGCCATACGCTGGATGGTCCATGGTTCCAATCCTGGGAGGGGCAACAGATATCCTGTTCTCCAGAAACCATCCAGATTGGCTGTGGGGCCCACCCAACCTCCTATTCAGTTGGTACGGGGGTTATTTCCTGGGGTTATTTCCTGGGGGTAAAGCAGTCAGGGTATTAAGTTGACCACTCACCTTCATGCAGCACTGCAATGAAGAATGACTAGAGCTATACCTCTGCTTCCTGTATATGTTTTAATGGTGTGGACGGGGACAACTTTACCTTTTTTATATGATTATATGCATTTCCGTTATGAAGTGGCCAAACTTCAGGAGCATGTTCTGCTGGTAATTTGGGGGTAAAAAGTGCTATAAGGGAAGGGTAAATTCAACAGTTTTATTGAGTTCAGTGAGGTAGAACCTTGACTGAGTTGAGTGATAGTGTGGTTAAGCTAGCACCACTATAAGTAGTTTCAACTGGTGTGAGTCTGTTGTTCTTTCTGGGGTGGGGAAATGATTGTGCATTGGAAATTGTAGGGCTGCTGTAGTGAAATACCCAGCAGTGATATCCAGGTCGTACTTTTCCACATCAACATACATTTCAGGATGTACACAGTTTTGGATAAGACTGGTTCTTTCCCTTGAGTGAATGTGGAATGTGGTAACCATGGCTTGGTGAAGATGATGTTTTGGATGCAGTGCAATGAAACCCACATACAGCTGTACACAGACTTTCTGCAAGAACATGTACTGACACAGTTATGGAAGATACTACATGATGATTTTTTATATTCATATTGGCTGCAGAGGATACAGAAACTTACACCATGATACAAGATCAGGTGCATACACTTCTGCAAGTGGCTGAAACCAGGGCCACAAATTGTGCCCAACATTTTTTTCATGGATGAGGCTTGGGTTAAGTTGCTGATGGTGCTGTTAACACAAGGAAGCCTCATCCATGGGTGCAGTGAAATACACATTCTAGAGCTCCAAATAATTTTCAGCTGCAGTTCTGGCTAATGCACAAAGTGGAATACTGGGAAATTACGTATTTGAATTAATTTTATTGCAGGACATTTATCAAGTGCTTGGTACAGGAGTTTTCTAGAAATAAAGTCCACTTTATGCAGAAGGTGTCCCTGTTGTAATAGGAGGATCAATGTGAATACAGGATGATGGCACTTCCAAACTGTGGCAGAGAGGTTATGGAGTGCTTGAAAAAATAATGTCAAGGAAGATGGATAGGGTGACATGAGCCAGTGTCATGGCCTGCTCTGTCACCTAACCTAAAGCCCCAACACGTTTGTGCAATCCCAGAAGAAGAAATGTGATGATTTATTATTCTTTCTCTTATGCTATTGCATGGTGTGTAGAGTGCACAAAAACAGTAAGCCAGAGACAAGGGCCCAAGCATTTAACCTTTTAAAGCCTAGTGGTAACTTTACATACCACCCAGTTTAACATTAAAAAATTTTACATGGTGCCCACATTGCATTTTTGTATTTTGTACGGATCTCAGAACAAACAGCAACTTTTGCCTTATAAAATATTAAGAGATTGGTTTTTATAACCAAAGTGGACAGTCGCACTGAGTCCTTATATAAGACAGATACGCTTCGTCTTTAAAGGGATAATACAGTGTGTAATTGAGTCAGCTGCTGGCATAAGAAATGAGATGAAACACATTCAGTAGGAATACCAAATGTAGTGTCACCTGGCAATATGCATTCTCTTGGTTTAGTTCTAAATGTTTCATTTGACACTAATCAAGGGTAACTGAAAATTGATCCTATATTCATTGCTACAGTACATTAGCATGTAACTCGATAATGGTGTGAAGTTCATCAATGGTTTATGGGACATATATTGCTCCACATGGTCTCTGGAAAATGCTTCTGAATTTCAGCCCATTTGTTGAAGGAATAAACTTCTTATATGTAGATCTTCATTAATTGTTCAGATATTTCATGTCCGGGGTATATCATTTCGAATGCTTGTCAATCAGCATTTGGTAGGTATTTTCATTCATTAATGGCCAATATCCTTGCATACCTACTCCTTTCGTTCTTGTTTCTGAAATTTTTAAGACTTCTTGGTTTAACCTCATATTCACTGTCTGTAAATTGTCTTTCTGGTTCTGCCAGCGAAATTTGGTCATTGGTGTATGTTAGATGAGTGATTTCTTGTTCCTTTGAAATGTTGATTTCATGAGGTGTTGTGTTGGAGATATGTATGTTAAATAACATATGCGCATCCTCATCACCTGCCATATTGATTTTTTTTGTTCAAAACATAAATTTTATTCTGAGTGAATCAGCTTTGTATTTTGGGCTGGGTGTACCTTCAGTTTATGTTGATTCCAGTCCTTCCTGTTTCATGTTCAGTTGCATTTCTGGGGGGCTCTGGTCACTAATGATTTCAGTTGTGTTCTACACTAAAGCCTGACTTCTCCAGTAGAGAAATGGCTCCTAAACCAGATGGCATGCACTGAAGTGGTGTGTGAAAAATGGGAAGAGGTGTGTATAAAATACATGGGAGTGCTTTTCTTTTTATTGGGCTCCAAAATAGAAAGCTATCAGCTGTGCCATGGCTCAAGTAACTAGTTGTCAGCCTTTTGTCATGGAGGCCAAGGTTGACCCCAAGCCAGTCCATGTGCTTTGTGGTGGATAAATTGGCACACTGGGGCAGGTTCTTCTCCAAGTACTTCAGTTTTCCCCTGTCATTGTCATTCCACCAGTACTGCATACTCATTCATCCATCATTGGCACTATAGAACCTTAGTAAATGACAGCATCATAAAATAACACACTAAAAAATGTGTCAACTCCAAATAAGTTAGTTTTGAGGTTTAAACACTACAGTAATCAAGGATTCGAGTCTTTTGGGGTGTGACATTGCATTGCTGGGTTGTGACACATATCCCAGAAAACTGGAATCCTCAACCCTATGTACTATTACAGAGCAGAATATTAGAAGTGATTATGTACCATGTGATGCCTAAGGATTAAGCAGTGTTGGCAGCAACACGTGTGGCAGGTAGTGTTCTGTAACGAAACAGATCCAAGTGCTGTGGTAAGGTTGGTGATGGGATTGTTGTTGGCTTTTCTTAGAGAAGAGCAAATAAATACAAAGTCAGTGTCTTAAAGACCAGATTATTAGTAAGTGTTGTGGCATCAGTTTGTCAGAATTGTCTGATGTAGTTCCAGGAAAGTGTGCAGTGTAAATCCACTGTGATTAAGAGTATGGTGTCTGTCTTATAAATCAGCATATGAGTGGTATGTGAGTGGCATTGTTGCAAGAAAGTCTGCAGAAGAAAGCCATGGTTGTGCTGCTATAAAACAAAAGGAGGGAAAGAAAGTATCAGATTTCTTGACATTGTTTTACTTATCAACTCCTGAATGGAGAAGAACACTGTGTGCGCTGAAGTTCTTCCAAACTGTACTTCAAATACACCAACATGCATGGGCCGTCAACAACAAAATATGCATCTGTTGGCAAATGAGACACTAAAATTCTTGGAATAGATTTTTCCATAAATGCAAAAACAGCTACACATAATGACATCAGGAGTCACTACTTCCCATGTGATAGTTCATATTTTAATTGCAAAAAATGAAAAGCCTCATACGACTGGAGAGATATTTCTGCTGCTCTTGCTGCTGGCAGCCATAAAAATATGTTAATGTTATGCTTGGTGAAAACTACAGCCAAATACGTAGAGCAATTCTTCTGTCTAGTAATAATGTTATCTGACACATCGAATCAGCTTCAGAAGACATCATGGAACAACTCCTAGTTCGGATTACATTTAGTCCAAAATTTGCATCTCTTGTGATTGAATTAACAGATAGTGTAGCTTTATGGCAGTTACTGCTTTTAAGAATACATTCTTGAAGATTTTATGGTCTGGTGCTGTTCACAGGGTGGACTACTGGAAATGATATATACAAGTCCATGACTTCATCAATTCAGAAGACATTATTGGGCCAAATTGTGTCAACATTTGTACATATTTATAAAAGCTTTTTTTTTCTTTTTTTGAAGATATTTGGTAAGTTTCAGATGGGTTAAACACCTCTCTCCAAGTACTCAGTACAAAAATTTTTCAGCTTTTTGACAGAGTTTAGAATTTGTAAAAAAAAAAATGATACTATGGAAGAGCCTCTGTGAAAATAACAGCACAGAAGTGTTTGTCAGTATGCGTGAGTGTGTCAAAGAAAACGGTTATGAATTTGAAATCATTAAACTGAAGTTCTGACTCACGTTACTAATTGTGGGAGCAATTCTAAGTCGCTTACATACCTGAATCTTTCTCAGCGTGAAATGATGAGAAATCCACTTCAAGTTACAGTCAGTAAGAGGATGAAATCCCAGGAATCTCTGATGGAACTTAACCTGTGATAGAGCCTTAAAATGGAGTTTGAAGCTCTGCGTCTGACCTTACGATTTACGATATCTTGCAGACCACACGATATACCAGACCATAAAACACACCAAGATTTTAGAAGGATAATTTATAGAAAAATTATTAATGTGCATTTTAAGTTCAGGTTTCCAAACACAGTTTCTCCCTAGCACCAATCACAAATTATGGCATTGCAGAATTTTTGTTTCATAATTGGCTTTGCTAATTTGAGTAGCAAATGTAGTCTGTGCCGTGTTATAAATCTGTAATATTAAGAAGCTGTCCCAGCAACTGTCCATTTTTTGCTCCTAAAGTAGACACAAAATCTGTTGTGTCCATGGTCTGTTCTCCAGTTCTTGACCTGTGTCTCCAGTTTAGGCCATTTTGCAATATGTGCAGGAAAAGAGATGTTTATTCTTCTTTAACTTTTATAATTCTTTCTCTTGTTTTCTGCATTCACATATCATTTTGTCAATTGGAGGGGGACAAAAATGTTTTTCGGTTGACCTGGTACCATGCTGTGTGTCGTCATATTTAATTTGAAAGCTGCAGTTTACAAAATCCTTGTGCGTTTACTACACATTCTTCAGGAGAACAATCCCTCCCCCCCAGTAAAGTCACTATCACTGCATGCTACTGGACATCTAATGTAGGGACAAATAAAGCTTTGTTTCTCTCCCTCCAAGGATGAGTCATAACCACCATTATTCCTGAAGTGAAAACTGGAATCTTACACTCATTTACTTTGAGGCTCATATTGATACACCTTTGGACCGTAAGATGCAAGCAATTTTATACAGTATTTTCCAGGGAAAGAGTGCATCTTATGGTATGCAAAAAAAATCCTATATCCAAAAGAAATACGTGAAACTCTCAGGTGTAGCCATCTGTGTATTTCTTTTTGGCATGTCATACCTGTGTGCAGATTCTTTTTCAGGAATATCCTTTCTAGTGGGTAAGTGCTGTTGAGTTTATTGTCTAAATTTAAAATGGTGTATGGTGTGGAAAAGGTTTTTATTTCAGTGGTGGCACTGGAAAAATTTGGGAACCACTGCTATAGGGCATATGTATACTGATTCTACTGACATGACATCTCCCCATAGCTATCAAAAAGAGTTTCTTTTGGCTCCATTTATGATCTTCCTCACTAATATCTATCTATGGCATCACTCCTCCTCCTCCTCCTCCTCCTCCTCCTCCACATCAAGGTTTGGCCCAGTAAGTCATACTGAGGTGACCCAATTGCAGCAGATGCTCGTGCCTATTTTCTTACTTATTTGGCTACTGTAATATTATTTTTATATATATTTGGAAGTTACAAATACCCCGTAAACCCTCAACTTGGAGGGCCAGGACTGATCTGACCTATTGATCTATTTGGTATCTATCTACCAACAGCGTCTCTGAATCATACTCCACACCATGTTAAGGTGAGAGTAATTGAACGTCCAACATCATAGAGAGAGAGAGCGTGTGCATGCTCACATATGTCTCCTTTTGACCACTATGTGTAAAGGTAGTTTGGTACCACCATGGAGCTTACCAGTACCAAGATCCAAATGACCATTGCTGCTGCAAGTTCTTGATCAGATTTTAATTTTGACATGTTTGTGTAATTCTTGTCTATACTGGATTTCAATGTTTCTTTAAGATAAGTGGACTAATTAGCTAAGACTCTGAAGTTATGACTTCATTGAAGAGATTGGAGGGTGATTGTTCCAAAGAAGTGGCTGGAAAGGTATTAAAAATGCTAACATTAAGAGACAGGAGGAGTTTAGGATAATGAGTACATGTCTAAACTCAAAACAAGTACCTCTCAAATATTACTCAGTGCTGTTTTAACATTCGTCTGGATGTACAAAGCAAAAAGAGGGATCAAATTTTCATTCACTGTGTTCCAAGATTGGAACTGAAAGCCTCCTAGCAACAGTCCACACACCTGACATCAGTACATGTGGGCCACCAAAAACAGAATACTAAGATAATACAAGGTGTGCATTCATTATGCTGTGTTTTATTTGAAATCAGTGAAGTACTGATTATTTTTATTCCCAGAATTGGCAACCCTAGATGTTATGTAGGTAAGGGAAACAACTGAAATGTGCAGTTCTTTCCACAGACTTAGGTATTTGTTACTTCTAAGGTTTTCATATGGTGAATATCTAGGTAATGGTCATTTGAGTTATGACACCATGTAGCCGGTATGCAGTCACTAACCTTTGGAGGAACCTGCTGCCTACATCTTGGCAGACGTGAGCCAAGGTTTGTCAATTATGGAGGAAAACTTTAGGAAAGCAGTGCACAGCACTAGGGACAGGAAGAAATGGAGCCAGTGGCAACAGAATGTTCTGAAAATGGCACTTGAGACGACCATTGGTATAATAAAATGGTGGTGTGACATTCCCTTAAAAAAAACTTTCTTTCATTCAATATATGAATTGGAGGCTTTTGTGACATAACGGGGCGAAATCATCCTCACTGTTCATCTTGTCGGAATGAAGCTCAGTCTCCTGGACTGGATTATGTGGGCAGTGATGAAGACCTACCTCCAGGGAACACCCTGAAGGAATGCACAAAGCTTTTTTGTTGGGGACAAGTGTTAGAAATACAGGAGCCATCTCGAAATTCTAGGTGCTTGAAGGGTGACACTGGGTTCCATACTGAGAATCCACAACCATTAGGTGCCACCATAAAAAATTTGGTCACCACGATGATAAGGGTTTGTACACCTCTGGTGTAGACTTTCCGTTCCATTGCCCTGTGGTTCTAACAAGAGCCATTGCAGTTAGCCTGTTCAGGGCCTCCAGTTCCTCTTGTTCTGCCCAGGGTGCCAATTCATCTTTCCTTTGTCTGTTTCTGATTTGTCAGTGTCCCTGTTCTGTATGACTTGGTCACCATCCCTGCCCATATAACTGGGCGTTTTTCCCAACTTGGATCATGTCTGGCAGCAGCAGGTTCCTCCAGACTGTTTGCAGCCATCTGCCTGGTGTCATAACTTACATAGAAGCCACAGAAGTCCTGTGGATAGTGAGGATAACAATGCTTGAGGCTTCTCACTGTCTGCCTACTGTTGATTCTCCTCCAGCCCAAACCGCTTCTCACAAGTGAAGGTTATGCTGTGGTTCCACTTACTTTCATGCAGACAGAATGGCTAGACAGTTTGAGGGGAATACAAAGAATTATGTTGCACGGGGAAATGTAACAGCTTGAGGAGATGTGGAGAGGGTTGATCCATCAGGCTTCTTTCCATGGCTTTAATACAAAAAACCACAGTCAAAATATATATTTATGTCCATCCCATCTAGATGTTGATTTGGTGTTGGACCATACTGTAATATGTAACACTGCCATGACACAATGTTAATTTAGCTTGTAGTGGTTTTCGTTTCTCCCTGTGTGGAAACAGTTCTTAATCTGTATGTCACAGCCCAGCATGTCAGAATATAAGCCTATGTATGTCACTGACATGGATACACAGAAGATAATCCAACATTCCTTGATTTATGAATGACTGCTTTTACAATACTGACTTAAATGTTACACTAATGTTACATTGGACATCGTCGGAATATGGTTGCTTTCCATGTCAGTATCACAGTTTATAGTACATAAAACTTCAAAAGAGGGAATGACACTCAAAGTACAGAACTATAGTTTATTCACATAGCAAAGAACACATTGGGAAAACTGCTGCAGTATTGGCGTATCGCATGAACAATTATGGCTACCATAAATAGTAACTTACCTAATGTGTGTGTGTGTTCTCTGTTAGGTCTGCAGCAGGAAGAACGGAAACTGAACAATAGGAAATATGAAAGTTACATTTTTATGTACATTGGATATGCAACATTTCCAGAGTTGCCTCTGTGCCAGAAATGCTGTGTGTTGTATTGAATATGTATCAGATGATGGATATTATTGAACCTAATAATGGTACTATGACCCAGTCACTGTCACAAACCTTTAGAAAATTGAGTTGAATGTGTTTTAAAAAGGCCAGCTGTTTTGTCCAAAAATTACACTAACACAAATTCTAACAAAATCTCCACATGATCATTTCTTAGTGAATTATGGATATTAATGTATAATCATATGTCAAGTTAGTGGAGCTAGGATTGCTTGTTCAGTGATGTAACTGGCTATGGACTACTGGATGACAGAATTTCATCCCTGGCACAATCTGCTTCCATTGTAATTTCTGTACCCTTCCCTTCTCCCTTTCCTCAAGATCAAAACATTTTCCTTATCCCCATTCTTCCTTTTTGCATTCCATTTGTGTCTTTATCTCCTTTCTCTCATATCACTTTTGTATCACTTTTAAATGTCTGTTTTACAACTGCTTCTGTCACCATATTGGCTGCAGTTGTATGGCCTGTATTAGTGTCCATTGCTGTCCACCTGTAAACAGCATTGACCAACAGTTACTTTTGTCAGGTGCATTGCTAATTGTGTTAATCATCTGGTAGTTCCTTCTTCCATCAGGCATACTGTTTTGTACCATGACCACTGCAAGCATGGGGTGCACACTCCAGCACTTGGGAGTTCAAACGAAGATGTGACAAGAGAGCCATGGTCTTCTGCCCTGCCTCGTGCTTGTTGTGTCACATGCAGGTGGGGCCAGAGATCTTTAAATTATGGGTGGTTCAGGGTGCACGTTTAAAAGTAGCCCATATCACTCGCCTGTAGGATCTGCTGGAAATGTCCTCCCCCAAATCCAGACATTACTGAGCAGGTCTCAGGTAGTCCATGCACACACAACTTAGCAGGAGTGACTCAGATGGGCATGACAATGGTATGTGCATATCTCTTAATAACAGACAGCACATGGAAGGATTACTTTTAAGTGAACCACCTGATTTTGTTTAGTAACAATAGCAGAATATAGTTTGGTAGTTTCCCTGTATCTTGTCTGTGGTGGTGGATGGTTTGAGCTGTTCCTTGTATCTTACCAGCAGTTGGGCTTTCCCCAGGTGACATGAACTGGCTGTTTTTATGTGTAGATGTTTCAATTGTTCTTACACAAAAATGAGTGACTTCCTCACCCATGGAATTTTCTTTTCACTGCGTGTTAGATGTCTGGGCAATTTGTGCAGGCTTGTCTTAGTTCTTACATGTGGGCTGTGGGCCACAGAGGTTGGACCCAGTGCTGTAAATTGCATTTTGATTCTCTGTTTTATAGCTAGAATGGACATAATGGCTGGCACAGGGCATCATGTACATGTGTGAAGACTTACATACAAGTATTTATGGAATTTGTTACAGAAGGCTGTCATCTGCATTATGACTAGCCACTTGTGTATTTTATCCACTATTTGTCTATGTTTTTTGTCTCATTTTAATTTCCATCTGAACCTTCTGTAACACAGAATGTACATTAGCTGCATGTACTTGGAAGTCAAATTTGTGATGAATATTATACAAGAATGTAACTTAGTAAAATTACCAATATTTGATACTTAAAAACTGCCACAGCTAGAACCTCTTTTGTCATATTTCTCCAACTCCTTGTTTTTCTTCAGTTCCTTTATTCACATTGAATGGAGATTATGGTGTCGGTATTACCAATAGTACAGGACTACACAGATGTGACTAAAATCCCCTGTGAGCATTTAATGTCACATGTTGGCCTGTGCTATGAGCTTAGGCAGTTAGTTGCTGGCTTCTCACTGCAGAAGGCTGAATTTAATGCCAAGGTAGTCCTTGTGGGATTTGTAGTATAGAACCTGGCACGGGAGCAGGTTTTGCTCAAAGCACTTCACTTTTCCTCTGCTACTTATCTTTTTTCTACCAATGCTCTGTTCTAACCCACCATTGATATCTCGGCTATTAGAACACAAGTCAAATATGCTACACCAGCAGGGAACACTAGGGTGACATTACTACCCAAGTAATTTTGCGCACAATCTCTTCTCGTGTGTTCCTCCTACATGTTTCAGCTGTTACTTCCAGCCATCTTCAGGGAGTCGACATCAAATGGTTCACAGAGCAGCGGTCTATCATGAATGACACGGTATACACTCATTACTACATAGTCATTATCACAAGTGCATTTCAAGTTACAGTACAATAAAATAAAATAGAGTAATGAATAAAATACAAAAATGAATAAAATCCTATGGTTGTGCATAACAGATCTGTAAAATATATAAAACCTCTGTGTATATAAGATGCCATACATAGGTTTTATATATTTTATAGATCTTTTATGCACAACCATAGTATTTTATTCATTATTCTTTTATTTTATTGTATTGTAACTTGAAATGCACATGTGATAATGACTATGCACTAATGAGCGTACGACATGCCATTCGTGATAGACTGCTGCGGTGTGAACCGTTTGATGTTGACACCCTGAAGATGGCTGGAATAACAGCCAACACATGTAGGAGGAACACACGAGAAGAGATTGTATGCAGTAGTTGGCATAATAAAAAGTGTATATTGCAAAAACTGCACATAAAATATATAATATTAAGTATACCCAAGTAATTGTTTCATCATTGGACTGGCTGAGAGGTAACATATTTTATTTCTGCTGCATTTGCTTCATCTAAATCCCTTCAACATTTTTGTGTGCAGCCATATGGAGAACAAAGTTTTTGTTCCACTACTGCCAGAAGCTTTGAACATTTATATTCATGAATAAGAAACTTTTTTCCAGGAGTTCATGATAAGCTGAAAAATGTCTGGCAAGAAAGAAGATTACTACTGTCACATGTGCAGAGCCACAAATAGAGCACACTGTGAACAGGAATAAGGTATGAAAAAAGATGTCAGTTTACTTCAGTATTGTTGCCTGGTTTTCAATTTATTGTGTTATTTATTTCATAATAAATGTCTGAAATTGTTAAGAGAATTTGTAAAATCACCCCACATATCTACAGGCGCAAAGTCCATAACAGTGTTTCTTGTGTGCAGCTGTACACGAATCATGTGGATTACATAATTCTTATTTCTGTACAGAGTGTCTGTCGGCTTAAATACTGTACTATGACAAGATTTACGATACTCTGCATAATTGTATAGTAACAAATTTAACTCACTTCAATGTCAAAATGAAGAAACAAAATTGGAAAATATGTGCTACCGTAGGATTCTTAATACATCAAAATTTGAGCCAAGAAATTGGAAATACATTTAAGACTCTAGAAAATGGGCCTGACTTTCATAAATTACATTACATATAATCACACATAAAGCATGAAGTAATGTGCTTCGTACCTTTACCTCTCATTTCATCATGTCTGTCTGCCAGGTCCAAATTCTAGTTAGTATTGTGTGCGTGCGTGTGTCTGAACTAAGAGAATAATTCTACATTCTTTAGCATCAACTAAATAATTTTTGTAAGACTTGCAGCTTTCACAGTGATGATTACTGAAATCAGCTGGACTTCTACTCCAAATTTATGCCGCTTGTTGCACAAGAAGGTATAAATTTGTCTCAAGCATACCCTGTTTCCTCTCACTAACAGTGTGCTTGGCCAAACAGTGATGAAGAGTACATGGTATTCTAGGGTTCGTTGCTGCGCCACTCACAAGTGGGGAGGCGGAGCTGTGTTACACACCCCAGATCCATCAAAGATGAATATATCATCTTAATTGTGAATGTGAACTGATTTTTGGAGTATAAGTAACTAGTACTACCAGAAAATTTAATGGCCTGGAAGGGTGATTATTATGTATGGTGCACTGTGTGAGACAGGTGTGGTACTGGTCCTCAGAAACCACAACCACTTTACCAGTCCATGAATCAGAAAGGTTTGAAAAGCATGGAGTCAGACTATCCTCTTGACAGATGAAATATGAACTGCATTAATTTCTACAGTTACTGATAAAACCAATAATTAAAACTTCTGTGGCATTTTGCATCTGATTTCAATGATCACAGTACATCTTTCAAATACAACTGAAAGTTATTTTTAAAATGCACACAAATTCAGGTCGACATCTGTATTTCAACAGCCTTGCCTCTGGAGACACAGTGGTAATAACTATATAGTCTTAATCTAAACATGCTGTTGGAAAGGTCAAAAAAATCCTCATGCATATGTGATAACTGTGGAGATGACAATGGGCTGTTCCAGTCATGGGGATGCAAAAGTGTATTAGAATATGTTTTATTTATTTATGCTGTATGCAATGATGCCCTTGACAGCACAGACTACACAGTGACACACAATAGACATGTTAGCTTTTATTGACCGTGTGTTGTGCAGTACTGTAATGGTACGTATGAAGGATGTTTTCCATAAGTAATGGTCCGTATGTCATAAAAATTACATGAGAAGTCTTAAGTCATTACAACATTACATTCAGCTCATTTATTCCACTGAAGTATTGTTATTTTTCAACATAATCCCCAGTCACATAATACATCTGTCCCATTTGCCATGAGTTTCAACATTCCATCCTGGTAGAAATAAGACTTGTGCATTTGCAACCATTTACAGACAGACACTTCCACTTCATTACTGTGGAACTGGCAACCTCCTAAGTACTGCGTCAGTGTTTATTCCATGATAATGAGGAAGTGGGCCTTGAAATGGCTTTGATGAACTGTTGTGAATACAAGAGCTCACTATCTACCGTAACAGAATTTCTAAACTTGTGTCAAGACAAGACAAATGCAATAATAATAATATGATTGGGGATTATACTGTAAAATAATGATATTTTAGTGGAATAAATGAGGAACGCTCAATGCTATAATGACTTCTCATTTAATTTTTATGACCTTGTGAACCTTACTCATTGAACATCCCTCAAAAAACAGTCCAGCTGGCAATACTAATACAGTGAAACTTGCTTAAGAAAAACCCGGTTAAGAAAATTTCCCGCCTAAGAAGTCATGATAAAAAAGCACCAAAACTATCCCATTTCATTAAAATTACCCTTTTAAGAAATTTCCCACTTAAGAAGTAGGATTTTCTTGGAATTTTCAAAATTTTCTTAACAGGGTTTCACTGTACTGTTATATTACCACTGAGTCAAAATCCAGCTGCCTGAACTGTTGTACGGGGTATTTAGAAACCCCTGTTCCCAGATTATATATGGTAAAAAGAATAATGAAACAGAAAGGACATGGACAGAAGTGGTCATAGCCTAATTTGATGTTCTGTGCTGATGATATATGCATGCAGAGAGTGAAAAAAAAAACAGGTGTTATGGTATTACTATTATTATGGCTGCATTCAACTGAGGTTTTAGAGTCCAGTGGCATGTTTTTGCTGTAGCAGTGATGACTTAAAGTCCTACATTTTTTACATCTCAAAGATACCCACTGATTCCAGGTTGCACCATATTCAAAAACGGAACTTCTGTGTTCATTTAGCGTGGGACTTAGAACTGCAGAATAGGTGGCATCATCAGCCATTTTACAGCAGTGATACCAGCTGTATGGCAAGCAGTCCCAAAATAAAACAAACTCCCTGTGCAACAGGACCTTCCAAAGAAGAGTCAGAAATGGCAAAACAGCTTATATATGTATGTATTGCACATTTAAACGGTGTTTACATTGCCATTTACCCCAAAAAAACATGTTAAGACCTGCTGCATACTCAACAATGTACTTTAGCCACTACATCCATTACAGCTGTTGACTGCCCTGTCGGCAGACCTATTGTCCAATAAACTTTGTGTGTGAGCCCACTGCAATTAGTTCCCCAGTTTCTTTCTTTGTAATTTCCACACTGAGAAAGGCCAGTGTCTTGCCAGTTTTCAAAGTACTACAATTGATGACAACTGTTTCCCCCTCTGCAGCTGCCTTCATGTACCTGAAAATTTTGACAAGCCTTAATATTACATTAATATGCACACAAATACTCTGGAGGAAGTTACAGTTGCTTAAATAGTCAAGAAATTCCCCAGATTTTATGGAAACTGGAAGTTCATTACAATATTCACAGGAGTCTTCCATGGGTCCCAGTTCTGAGGAAAATGTATTCCATACTCTCCTGTCCTATCTCTTTAAGATCCATTTTATAATTATCCCCCCAGCTACACCCAGGTCTTCCATGTAATCGCTTGTCACCATGCTTTCTTACCAAAGTCAGAATGAACCTTGCTTCTCTTCCATGCATACTACATGTCATACCCACCATCTACTCCTTGATTTGATTGTCGTAACATAAAGCAAGTAACATAAATGATAAATCTCATTATGGAGTTCTCTCTACCCTCTTTTTCTTTCCTACTGGTGAGGTCCACATATTCTCTGGTAGAATTCCATTAACTGAAAAAATCCATGACAAAAGTACAGAGTTTACATAGCCAAGATACTTTTACCAGACTTAACATCATTTGCAATTGACCGTTAATTTTGAAAATAAAAGCTAACATAGCATGCATGGGAGAGATTATAAATGCATACAAAATTGCTCTCAGAAAACCTGAAGACCTAGGCATGGATAGATAAATAATATTAAAATGAATCATAATGAAATGGCATGTGAACATGTGGATTGGATAGGATTAAGTGGCAGCCTCTTGTGGACGTGGTACTGTACCTAATGGTTCAATAAAACGTATGGAATTTCTTGAGTACCTAAGTGACTATTGGCTTATGCAGGACTCCATACATGCAGAAACTTTTATACAGATTAAGACAGCAAAAATAACATTTGTATGGAATATCTGACAAAATGTGAAGTGGGAATATTTGTTTTCTCTGGGCCTAGTGACAGAGGACCCCACAGGATGTCTACTGTTCCCAACAGTTTGAGAGCTGTGTAGATTTGCATTCCTTATCCAGGCAATGGGTAATGTCTCAAACACCTCCTGACAACATTAGCTTTTGACTAGAATCTTCAGATTCACATCTGCAGTTGGGTTGTTTTCAGGCCATAAAAAAGTAAGATGTGAAGCAGTTGCTAAGGGCAAGGTGGAGAGACAAAATAGCAATGTATGAAGTAGCAGCAGCAACAAAACAGTGGACACAGATACAAGAAAAACACTTTCTGGAGGGTACACAAGAATAGAGACAGCTTTGTTATTAGATACATTGGACATGTGGAAACAATCAGAGTGGTGCCCTCAAATCAGGTAAGTGCATTACCGCAAAGTACAGTATGAAATATCAAGTATACCTTATATGTTGTTCACCATGTTATTGAAAAATCTCACATGAAGTCTTAAGTCATTGCAGACTACAGTTCTTGCATTCATGTGGAGGGACTGCAGGAAAATATGAAAACCAGTCAGCTGGACAGCCAGTGCCTCAATGCATATGATACAAAAGTGAGTCACCTATCCCACCAATGTAATAAGCTGGGTAAATCTCAGAGTTGTTATAGACATCATTACGAGGATGTAAGATCCAATTACTTTCTTTCTGTGATGTTCTCCAACCAGGATTTTGAATACATCATGCAAATCCCATTTCAAATGAATTAAAAAATGTCTTCTGTGAATACCCCTGACCCAAGGGTCAACAAATGTTGCTTAGGTTTGCCAGTCAGACAAAAATGTCTACTCACAGGACATTTTCGCACAAGAGGAACCATGCCTACCCATAATGTTGTACTTGCTCTGCACCATCCTACCTGTCATCACATATCATAAAGATATAATACGTTTCTGATATTATGTAATGAGTAAACAAGATACTGGAGCTGGGACAGTGTAGTCAGTACAGTAACAAGGCTACAGGCTGGACAACTGAGGAATTCTGGTTTTATTCCTAGCAGAGGCAAGATATTTTTCTCTTCTCCAAGCGTACAGACCATGTCTGGGGTCCATCCAGCCTCAGCCAGTGGGTATCAGGGTCTCTTTCACCGATAAAGCAACCAAAGTGTGAAGCTGACCATTCACCTCCATCTAGTGCCAGTGTTTAAAATAAGTGGAGCTGTACCTCAACCCCATCTGCCTTCGTGGTGTGTACAGTTTACCATTTAAATTCAGTGTTTCACATACGTGGGGAACTACACAAAAGAGGCCACAAGAGATTCAAAGATATTTCCACCCAGTCCTGTTCTTTGACTTGTGTACAAGCAAACAAGTAGGTCAATTTAGCTCTGACTGTACCACTGCTGGAAGCTTGTGGAAGACTTACGAGACATGCAGATCCACAGTGACACCTGGGACCCCTGCTGTGCGTGTGATTAGAGCAACAGTTGATAATGTGTCAACCAGTGTTGCTGTGAGGCCTCCATGTAGAGTGCCATAACCATTCTGGTGCTCGGGTGCCACCACCAGTTCAGCACGACAACATCCGTTGCCTCCACTAACTATCTGCACCTGCAACAATTACAGAAATGTATGTAGAAGAATGCAGGTTCACGCCATTCATGCTTACCAAATGTTGCAGTCCAGTGGGCAGCACTCTGTATTTTGAGACATCCCAGGTTCAAATCTCATTCTGCATAGTGGCTATCCTGTGGTTTCTGTGGTATTCCTTGGTCCCTTCAGACAAATGCCAGATAGTGACTCAAAACTGGACTGCAACTGCCTCCTTCCACATCCTAATTCATTATTCACTTTATATAGCCCCAGCTACTGATGGCGTTATTACATAAACCAGCAATAAATAAATAAATACGTGTGTGAGTAGTTAGCTGAACACTGTCTGATCTCACTACCAGTTCCATTGGTGCCCGCTGAAGAGCAGGCTGGGTGGGTCCACACTCTGCACATATGAGTAGCATATACTGTAAATCAAAGGGATATTAATGTTATCCTATGATTACTGTTTCATAAGATGATGCTGTATAACTGGTAGACAGATGCCAACATTTCAGACAACCCTGTTGTCCCATCTTTGGGGTAAAAAGAAAACTGTACATTGGCAAACTACATAGCACCACATCCCAAAATATCCATTACCATGAGTTCCTCAAATCTCACACTACCCAATTTTAAAAACATCCCTTCAGTGTAATAAATGTCAAGATAAAGTTGTCCCTGTACATGCCATGAAGGCATGTAGGGATTGGTGGTACAGTTTCACCCATTCTGAACCTCAGCATTAGGTGTAGCTGAGTGGCCATCTTCACATTCTGGCCACTTTACTACCAGCACCCAATGAATAGGAGGTTGGTTGGTCCCCACAGCCAGTCTTGACATTTGGAGAACAGAAAAAGTTTTACCCATGCCCAGAATTGAACTACAAGTCCTCAGTTCTGCACCCAAACCCACATCACCCACTGGCTGACAGGACTGCCAATACCATGTCTAAATCCGTTATTTTAAGAATGTCACCTCATATTTAACATTTAGACTAACAGACATCAGTAAGATCATTGACATCATAAACCCAATTCTGAACTCATTCTATATTCAAAGCAACACCATCAGTAAGGAAAACCACAGAATCTGTCTTCTGGGACCATAAAGGTGTGCTTCTTGTGGATTCCCCTGACTGTGGTGGCACTGTAACTGCTGAGCATTACTGTGGGGCACTTGAGACATTATGGCAGGTCATTTATCATCAAAGGCCTGGGTTGCTGCATCAAGGCAGCACCATTTTTCACAGTAAAGCCAGACCCCACACTGCTAACTGGACTTCTGAATGGTTATGGTGCTATAGCTGTGAGGTTATAGACCACCCTGCAGACACCAATGTGAAGCAAGCTGTAACCTAGCAACAGACAATTAACATCAATTTCTTCTGTGCTGGGAAAAATGCCTTGGTGCCACAATGGGAAAAATATTTAAATATCACTGTTGACTGTGTAGAAGTCTGATGTGTACTATCTACTATCCACTGCAAATATATACATCAATATCTGTGTTACATATTGTTGACAATTTCTTTTCATTATTCCTGTTGCACACAGTCTCAGCTCCTATGAGCAAAGCACTGCATGCAATTCAGATTCTTCAACCAGTAGTTGTCTGGAGTGGAAGAACTTGAAGATAATTAAACTGTCGTGTTTGGCTGCAAATTAACTACAGATGTAAAGCTTCCACCCATTTACAACAGTGAAGTATTATACTCATCTCCAATCACTGATAATTGGTGTGTTACTGTTAAGCAATAACGGAAAAGTTTATTCCATGGAAGCAGCTGATTATATGAAATAATTACTGATAATACAGTGTTTGTCTGAAAATAAGTATAACTTTCATTTATACACACTTCCCATATGCTGGGTAGTTCATGAGATATGTAGTCAAAATTGAATTTCGGCCTCACACCTAAGCAGAAACCCCTGACTGGCAGAATCAAACCATAATATTTTCATCCTGTAATTAATCAGGTGATGAATATAAATGTTTGTGAAAACTGTTTATCCAAATCACCCAATTCTATCACATGCATGGACAGACATGACAACTACACAAGGCATTTTTTCAAAACTTCACAAATGTAAAAAATAAAGGCCTATGGTTGTTGATCAAAATTCAGAACATTGTGAGAATGGTGCTTTTGGAATAAATTTAAAGAGTTATTATAATCTCCCTATTTATTATACCATATGTGGTACTCTGATAAGTGAGATTAATGCTTGGTTTGCTCTAAGATTACAGAAATGACCAATCAAAAAGGCTGTGTCACAGTGCATATTATGGCCACTTGTATGACATTAACGGATGCATTTTCTGTAAGGTGCACACTGAGGAAGAAGAATAAGTTCAGGATCGAGCATGGTTTCCATCGTTACCGGGCACAAGTCACTAAGGATGACTAAGTAGAATATAATGCTAAGGTACAAAAAAGTTGTGATTGACTAAGCTGTTGATATGAAACAGAAATGTTTTATTATGTGTACGGGGTGATAAGGATCTGATAATAAAAATGATAAAATTGACTTTCTCATTTAATTCCTTAAATAATAATGTTCATCTGGAACCATCTGGTGAAGCCAAAAGCAGGCAATTATATCATGCTGCTGAGGAATCTGGATCCTATAAAAAAGGATTGCTGAGTGTGACAAGACTCGTAGTTAAAACACTGCACCAAAAATTTTGTCACTACAGATACAGCAACAATGGTGAAGGTGCTTTCATTCCTCATATTAACTAAAAACAAAGTGAAAGCTGTGATTTCTGCCTTCAGGATGATAATCAGTAAGTCACAAAGAGATTCATTTTATAATTCTGATGTATATCTGCTCAAGGCTGTTTTTGAACATTACCAGCTTTACATTGTGCTAACAGGGCAAAGGAATCATCAAAGTGTTAACATCCATAACAGATGAGCACGATCAATGAAAATGTTTTCACATGATTGAATATTTACAAAAAAGTGTAATGAACAGTCACTGAACAACTAAGAGTGAAAAGTGAAGGGTCTGCTTAGAAGCTGGAGGTCAGCAATTTGATGCTGTTACATGAAACAAGCCAAGTTGAACTGCAGGGGAAAATGGACCCTAAACACCTGGCAGATGCAAGCTTTATGTGCGATACAGCTCCCACAACACCTGCTGTGCTCAGGGACAAGTGCTGTAATGTTCTGTAAAATCCCTATAAATTTCTTAGAATTGTGATGTCACCCACATGCCAGGTCTCTTTGCCTATGGCTTTACAAGATATGTAACACAGCTCGACCAGTGGGTGTGTGTTTTCACAAACTTCTAGAATGTCTACACATCTGAGTGCTGCACGTTATTGCCATTAGACTCCTGCCTATTACACCCTGGTACATCATATGGCCAGCTTGTGACATTCACTTCAACAGACATGTGAAAGACAGTACATTTGCCCTTATGTATCAACAGTAATTTATGGAACTGCATGCCACCTATCTGGACCGCAGTTTAAACTGATGAGTCGTACATCCATAACTCAAATGGTTGTGCTGTCTTTCAGCTTCAATGGCGTTCACACGGCCAAACTCTACATCCCTCTCTTCAGTAGTAAAATCTTATACACTGACTTTCTTAGCGCCTCACAGAGTCTGCATGGACACACGCCAGACCATTCGGCTGTTGTGGAGACACAATGCATAGTGTCGGAACTAAGACAGCGGAGCCAAATTGTCTTTTGCTGGTTAACTGGCCATATAGGCCTGCCTAAGAAGGCTGCTAATGTATTTGTCAAGGATACACTCTATATGGGAATCTCAAATCTGTGGGAGTTCTACGCAGTCACATTTATGTTGGTCTTCTTCACACCACTTCTTTTTTCACTGAGCAAAATGGGCTCACATAGGGCAACATACAGTGAGATGTGAAGCCATATGTGCAGGTGTCACATATCCCCTTCAGCTCCACCAGGTGGAAGCAAGTCATGACTGTACTGTGAATAAGTCACATTCCACCTATGTTTCGCATGGACAGCCTGCAGCAGCCATTGCTTACAATATGAGGCACCTCATACCATGTCCCAGATTCTGGTTGACTGTCGACGATAAAGAGCAGAACATACAGTTAAAACCCGACACAGCACGGTGCTCACATGTCACCCACGGAAGCCTGTGAACAGGAAGTCCTTATTACAACACCCCCTCCCCCCCCACATACACACACACACACAACCTCCATTGTACAGAGTCCTTCTTGAGAAGCTAACAACTGCTGTAGTGCAAGAAATTTCCTGTATTTTATGGAAACCAAAGTCATAACCATGTTCACGACAGGCATAAGTGGAAACTTATGCCTGTCTTCAGTCAGATTATTCCAGTCTGCACACTCCCATTATAGTTCTTTAAGATACATTTAATATTACCCTCTGTCTATGCCTAGTCTTCCAACTAGCCTCTTCCTGTCAGGTTGTCCTGCCAAAATCCTGTATGCACTTATCTTCTCTTCCATGCATGCCACATGTCCCACCAAGCTCCTCCACCTTGATTTGGTAACACCAATAATATTTAGGAGAGGAGTATAAATGATGCTGATTATGCAGACCAAGTTTCATGCCCATAAAAAAGTGGCAAAATTATAATTCTGCATACTTATTATATACTAGACAGCAAACAAGAAGACAAAAGATTGTGAATTGAATGGTATCAAGTATTGCCCAGAGTTAGCCTCCTCTTAATTCCTTCATGCACAGAATTTTGATTTGTTAGTATCAGTCCCAAGTATCTGAAATTTGCCACACTTTTACACATACAAATTTAATTATAATTGGGCAGTACTATCAGTATAGGCAACAGAACATGTGGTGGAGTGTCTTAAAACTATTTTACCTTAATTTCCTCATTTCAAGGCTCCCACAGGCTCAAGAGGAATGCATTTGTGATGCATGTATGCTGATCATAACCAGGGCAAATTATGGTTGGTATGCTCACATCAGACACACTATCTCAACTAAATAAAAAGTTTCATATTCATTTTTGTCAAGCATTATAATTTACTTTTCAGTTACGTAAGTTCTGAGGTTTCAATGTGTTCATACAGATCATGATCTCGGTGTGACACCAAGCAGTCTCAGAGGGTGGTACAAACATTTTGGAGGAACATACACCTCCATATTCAAGATCAAAGTCAAAGTCACATTTTTAATGGGTAAAAGTCATGGCTTAAAAAGACAGCAGTACAGAGTTAATTCAAACAGAGCCAAAAATAATTTGCTGTGTGCATACAGTCTATACACATTTCAGGTCACAAGAATTAATTTTTTTGTTCAAATTTTTATGTACATCACAATGACAGCTTATGGGATTTTCTTATGGTTGGGTTGGAGCTAGGATTATTATATGATTAATCAGAAAGACTCAATTTAATTTTCCAAGTTATTTATTTTGAAGCTCTAATGAAACACTGCAAATTTTATAGTTTTGGTAAAAAAATCTCATACAAACATACAAGCATTTGTTTTAGTTCCAACAAAACAAACTATAAAAATGCCATTCCATAACTTATTACTTGTTACTATTTTATTTGTATAAAAAAGTCCATTCTCCTTTCTTTACAATTGGCAAATTTATCAATCACTTCACCATTAATGTTAATAATATTTTAAATCATTACTTTTTCCACACTCAATGTGTCCAAAGCAGAAAGACAGTTTTGTGACATCATACTCCTTGAAAACGCAGACATTCTTTTCAGAGTACAGAAGCACCTCTCATGTGTTACATGACCTAAATTCTTAATCTCAGTCTACTTGCCAAGAGTTAATTGCAAAAAACTGATGCCCTGTATGTACTTCACACTGTTCTTCTCCCTGTTTATCTTAAAACTGCTACTACTAAAATTAAAACCTTCAAAAATAAGGCTTTAAAAACAACTAGGTAAAAAATGGTTATCAAAATGCCATCGTTTGAAATGTTAGGAAAGATAAACAGTTCCATGAAGCCCTCCTTGAAACGCCATCTGGTCTGCACTGACTGCAGCCCATCCACATGCTTAGCTCAGTTAGTCTCCTCACCACTCACACTAGCTGTGCTCAAGCCAAGACGCAAGGGCTAGGAAGAATGTGGTCCACTCTGATCTTAGGAGCGCTTACAGTCCATCACGAATGTTTGAATTTGAAATTATCTCATTCCTATTTTTGTAAAGAAGCTTTGTATCTCCAAATGAAAACTGTTATTCAGCTATTTAACCATTCTTAAAATTTCTGTGGGGGCTGCAGTGTTGCGGCCCTTATGGATTAGCTACCGCTGGTATATCTTGAAGTTTAGCAGTATGTATTTATCCAAGTCTTCAAATTCAAGTTCAGAAAGATCCAAATCTGTACTCTGGCATCATATGACAAGTATCCACATCTGAAATGCCTGTATATTGCTGAAAATTCATACTGTCAGTAACATTAGTGTAATCAGCATATGAAAAACAATGAACACATATTTTTAAACGCACCATACCACTCAATTATATTAATTTCAAACATAATCTATTCCACCTACATCAATAAAAGGAGGTAAAGTCTCTCTATATGCCGTGAAGGCATCTTGGGGCATGTAGGTATGGCTCCAGTCATTCTCAACCTTCACACTAGATGGAGGTCAGTGGTCAGCCTCATGCCCTGACCACTTTACATTCCAAGTGAGACCTGTGTTTGTCCCACTGCCTGTCTGGACATTGTGGAAAAGAGATAACTCTCTTGCATATTTATGGCTTTTGGATGTAAAGTGAATTCAGAAAATACCGGAAATATACTGGTGTAGGTCTATGGTGTAACTTCGTTGGTCATGAAGGGTCTCCAGCAGCTTTATTGAAACCATCTGGCAATTCTGCAGTTCATGAAATACAACTGACAGACCAGATTTTCAATGTGCGCCAATGTGTCACACCGCAACCCACATCATTGGTCAATGGCGCACCCAACAGGGTGGCTACCGGGCTGCAGCCCACCCCCCTCCAAACCCCCAAAACCAAAATTAAAAAAAACAGATTTTGTAGATATTATGACATCAAAAGTTTTGTGTGATTTCCCTTCAGCCGAAATCAGCTACTGAAATTGGCTGATGACTAGCACATTAGAATTTTGAAAAACAAATTAATAAAATTTAAAAAAACAAGAAGGCAGGGCACTGGGATTGAGTCATGGAGCATGTAATTATATTTGTATGTATATAAATGCAGCTGCAGGCAGTGTTATGTTGTATGTACAACATGATTTTTATAACATAATTTTTAAAATCAAACATAAATTATATATGGCCTCAGG